>OX596008.2:18938660-19322127 GCA_951394115.2 Drosophila phalerata
TGAATTTTTTTTTTGTGTGTTGAATATATGATAGAAAGAAAAAATAAATAGTACATCAGTTGAAGTGTTTCTTTTTAAATTGTTAAAGTCATTAAGTGTGAGTGGATTAGTTGGTCCAAAGCTGCACAAAGGAACAAAGCGCGCAAAAAAGTGTTGCATACTTTTTGCCTGTCGAATTTCGAATCTTTTATTCGTTATTATTGTTTACCCCCAAACGTCAGCTTCATGTGTGTGGCATGCACGTTTCCCACACAATTTCTACACAAATCGAAGAATCGTGTCATGATGTGAATAATTTATAGTGGTTGCCAGTTGTATACGTTCAATAGAGTCTATAATAAATTTACACTATGAGTGACTGGAACATTGGAGCTTTTAATTGAAAAGTCGACTTGAAGTAAATAAATAAAAATGCATTGTGTAACTGAAATTTTCGTATCAGCTTTGAAAATGAAATTGAAACTTCCCAATTAATTCGTAGAGATAAGAATCAAGTTTTTTTATTTTATAGCAAGCGTATAGAAGTAGAGACAGATGACATCTGCTGAATACGGTAGGAGACCAATTCTTCAAGATTCAAGATACTTATTAGAGACATCGATTAAAAAATACACCGAGAACTTATAGTTTGTGTGTGTGTTTGTTAAAAAAGATAGAGTTATAGACAGTTTGTTCAATTATAAGGTGCTTTATTTTGCTGGGGAGAATCATAACACACGATTCGAAGTTGAAGAAGTAGACTAAACTATCTCTAAAATATACGCTTTCTCTGACTTATAAATGACACTTAGATAGTATGAATTGGGATAGATGAGAGGATAAATGAGATGATAGATCTTTGCTGCGATACTGCAGAGCAAGGCAATAAAACTTAGTAGAGTATTCAGTTTACTCGACATATAAACTGAAAATAGCACTACAAAGTATGATAGAAAGTTAAAGAGTAAGAAAGAGTTATAGATAGATAGAGAGAGAAAAGTTAAAGAAAGATTTGGGGGGGTGATGTGAATATAGTAGTTGTTGTTGGTTTTGTGGGTGGGTAAGTAAGTTTGTAGCTGATGTGAGCACGCGTTGAGGTTAAGAGGAGGAGTAGAGAGAGAGAGATAGAGTTAAAAATCAACAAAGTTAACGACAAACCAAAGCTCAGGATGACTCTAAAAAGACTTACTCTTCGCTCTCAACGGATGAAGACGCAATCTGCCCCAATTTACTTTTACCTGATGTGGGGCTTCTGCATAAACAACAGACACACACAGATATAAAAAGAAAAAAAAAATAAGTATATAAAACGTGTGAAAGTTGTAAACGGAAAAAAACGATTAAAATCAGAAAGAAATTATTGTTAGTTAGAGTATGTGATAGATTATCATGATATAAGTAGTACTAGTTTTTGTAATGTATGTACGAGTATGTAATAGATTCGATGGTAAATACAATATATGAAACTGGTTTGAAGCTTGCCTTGTGTGCAATCCGAATGCAAATTCAATAATTATTATTTGATATATATTCGAACTACTCAGCATTATATAGAAAACCTACTTATAATACACGCTTAAGCCTCAACCAATTGTATGATCCCCGAAAGCGCCAGCAATAATTTGATTTTGTTATTAATATATATCTTTCTTTGTTGCCGGTTCATGATAAGATTTTTTGGTTAGAAAATGGCGCAAATAGTAGCTTTATATTGTGTGAAGAAACACATGCAAAGTTGTCACCTACCTTGACTCGTCTATGAAGACCGCTTCGAGTACACGCGCCGCATAATGCAGATTGCGCTGCATATCCTCATATGCGACGGTCTCATGATCCATGCGTCGCAGCAGACTGCGTATTCTGTAACGGGAAAACAAGGATTAGCTAGGATTGAGTGTGATAAATTTCCATTTCGAATTTAAGATTGACGAAAAAAGTATTTTAAATTGTTGTATTCGGTACCAAACGGCCCCCAATTAGCCACAATCATTAAAATTACACCCCCTTATCTCATGAACCAGGTAAGCTAGCAAAAATTTGCCTGTCTTTGATATTACAGCCAAATTTATCAATAATACATTTTTATATAAGGTACCAAAAGTTTTGTAGAATTGTTGCGAATTTGAAATACTCATTTAACTTGAATTTAACCAAATGGAAATGATGTATTATGATATTAGATCTCACCTGATAGCTGCTTTGTTAAGGGCATCTGGCGTATCGACAGGTGGCAAATGTTCCGTTTCCCATATATCAGACATCGATAAGTTTGAGCCCGTTTCGACCGAGTGATCCGACGAGTGATCAATACCGGGAATAACTGAACCAGTGGGACCGACGCTTATTGAATTCGGATATTCGATAGTGTCGCGACTCAGTCTATAATCATAGGTTTGTCGGTCGGTAGACCTCGCGATTTGTGGATTATCGGTAGCGAAATTCGTTTGATTCGGAGACGAGGGCTGCATTTTGCCGGCAGAGTTAGTACCGCTTGTTGTTGATGCTGTTTTTGCTGTATTGTAATCCCCGGAACGTTTATCAGCAGCCGCACTGGATGCGGATGATCCGTTGGTGCCCCTGCCACTTAGACGCTCCGCAAGTGATTCACTGAGCGGCGTCTGGAAGAAACTGATGCTGGCCGAGGAGGGCGAGGCGATTGATTGCGTTTGTGAATCGATCTGTGTGAAATTCTTGCGACTATTCGATCGCCGTACAATGGTGAGTGAGCCGTGCTCTGTAGGATATAGCAAACAGAACGGGCAAATAATGAATAGTGTGAGATGGTTTTGACTACTTTCATCTAAATATTTTCTCCAGCTGGCTGAACACTTGGACTAGACACACTTTGATTGAACAAAGCGTAAATTTTCAATTTTGGTTTTATTCCTGAATAAAAACACAGTCGCTTCCAAATAATAAAATGAATCTTGAATATTTGATACAAACTAGACGATGAAATTGGAAAAATTACACTGTTGATTATTTCTATTACCTTTAAATTTGTTAACTTCACTTATGTTAAAGATAACATAGGCGATTTGTACCTTATTTAAGAGTAAACTTTCAAAGTAATTTTTTTAAAATTCTAATATCGTAGGATATTCGCTAACTGTCCATCTATAAGTTAATATTCAACTTTAGTTTGACATGGTAATAATAACTACTTTTTATAGAATCAGATAAGTTTAAACATTATCATTTACACATCATCAAACATTTTCATATTTAAGGCCACTGAACTAAACTAAACTCTTTCCTGCAAGCTCGGCAAATAAATCAATAATTTATTCAATGACTTAAACTCATTGTAGCATACAATTCTTTATTTAGCTTAACCCGAAGTGCAAATGTAACTGCTTAACGAGCGACCCAGCGACGAGTTTTCCCTCCTCAGGCTTTTTGGGAAAGCGTAGGGAAAAATCGAAAATCCTCGCCGAGATACAAGCGTAAATTGCAAAAGATTTATCTGTTAGCTAAGAGCGTTTGGGTATTGAGAATGGCAGCTATAAGAAAAAGAAAACAAAAGGGAAAATTCTTCAAGTGCCAGAGCTCCTGAGGCATCAACGTGGCAACTTGGTTTCAACTTGGTGGCGCCACCCACTTGGACTGTTAACTGCAGCACATTTATTTTTTCTTTTTTTTCTTTTTTTTTTTTTGGCAAAAGCGTTGTTGTCTTGTGTCTTCTTCAGCTGAAGGACTCACCATAAAATTCGCTTTATGCTGCACTTAAATTTATGTTACACTCGAGATTCCTTCCATGCTTAACTACTGTGCCAGTCTTTGAAGCATTTGAGGAGCTGCTTATCGAGTCTCGACTTGCGAGTCTCGAGTTGCGATTTGGGTTGATGAAAATGAAATGTTTTATGTTACTTTTACTGCCCCGCTTTTAATGAGTTCAGCATGCCAAAAATCATTTCAAAATGTGCTTAAATTGTTGACTGTTCAGGTAGCCAGAATCTCAGACCAAAATCTAACATAAAATCTGAGTAGTCTCATCTTAAATAATGCAACGGTTGCAACATATTCGATATGAATATCCTTTCCTTATGAAAAGTGTACAAATTGTGGTTTTACTTACTTGCTACTTGACCATTTATTGTCGCATTGCCGCCGAGGTCACAGCTTGTGGGGCTCTGTTCACCGATATCGGGCACAGATGTTGCTGCTGATGTTGCACCACCACTGGAAGCAGCGAGAGTTCCACTGTTGCCACCGCTTGCCGCACCACCGCCACCACCACCGCTGTTGCTATTGTTGTTGCTGCCACCTGTGCCGGCGTTGGCCTCCTCACGTTTGCTTGGCAAAGTCTCCGGCGTGCTGGCAACTGAAAGCATCAAAATATATGCAAAAAAAGTGGCTTTAGAAAATTAAATTTTGTTTTTGTATTTTCAAATAGTCTTTCGACTGGTCCCAGCAAAATCATACCATATATAGAAAATACATATATGCATTTTCCCAAAGGCTTTTCTAAGGCCGTCTTTCACTTCTGTCAATCGCTTAAAGCAGCCCTTTTTTGTGGAGGCTTGTAATGCTGTTAGGCTTAGCTAAAGTGTATTGTTATACCCCATTGCCAGAAGGGTCGAAAGGGAAAGGGAGTACACACTATGCATATTGTATTGTGTGTTACTATCTGCAGATGGATTCAGGTTGAAAAGTAGAGCCATAACATCATAGATAGTTGTTATTATAAAATCATTCGAGTATTTATACGCAGAAGGGCATGACGATAAGCCCGATTATATTTCGGGACAAGTTTATATTTCAAGAAATTGAAGAAAATAAATGGAAAGTTTTTGAATTAAAATTAAATAAAATAAAATAATATATGGGTGGAAAAATGTCATATACTAAAATGAAATTTCTGTCTTTATTTCTTAGCTTTGTAAATCATTAAATTAATAAATTAACACACATTTTATTTTATTTGCGTTACTTACAAACATGTTAATCTCATTATTGACTTTTACAGAGTATTCAAGAATTGTATTAGCTCTTTCTTCTCTTTTTATAATTTTGTTTAACTTTAGAACTTATCCCTTTGCTTTGTTCGTGCATTTTAAGCTTTGGTGGGGAAAAATTACATACATATAAGATTGAAATTGCTTTTTATGCTTTGGAAGCCTTTTATAAACAGTTAAGACTGCTTTGGACAAGGTCAACAGCTGTTACAGCAATTGTTGCCAATTTTTGATTACATTTTTTTTGCATATTGCATATTGACTCGGCAGTCAGCACTTGCTAATAACTTGAATAAATTTATTTCAAATATTGCCGAGACTTAGGTGTCAAATGTCACAACAAATTGTTGTTTACAATACTGTAAGTACCCTGTAAAATCTGAGAAAATTGTGTAAAGGCGTAAATTTTATTCCGGCTAAATATGACTAAAGAAAATGGAAACAGTTAGTGCAATAAGCAAAAGCAGCTTGGGAATGCATTAGAGAGTGTGATCAAGTCATGTAAATAATTAATATAATTAATAAGGGGATTTTTTTCTCTTATTAACTATAAATATTTAACATTTCGTAGAGATGTGACTTAACTTTTACAGAGTTGATATGCGATTCATTTGCATATAAAACAATGCCATCGACTGTTCAAAACTTCAGTCTTGTCTGACAAGTTGAAAGGTTCTAATCAACAAATAATCACCATGCGCTTCCTCGCATTTTGTGCTATTGTCCTGTTGGCTTTGGTGGCATTCAGCAGCGCCGATGAAAAGGCAGTGAGTTGTCCTTGCCCACGGAATAGGTCACCAGTTTGTGGGAGCGATAATCAAACCTATTCCAATATCTGTTTGCTCGAATGTAAGGCCAAAAACTCAGGCAGCGATCTGCATGTCGTCAGGAATGGTGACTGTTAAATTCCAAACTCGAATCAGAACAATGCTGATACAGCTGTGACACAAATTGTGAAATATTTTATAAGATAATAATTGAATAAATAATAACGACCATTGCAAATTAAACACGTTTATTTATTTACGCAAGTGCTTTTAAAATTATTTAGTTTTGTTTAATCAGTAGAACTAATTCCAATGGTAATAAATTGGGTTTTTATGGCAGGGCTGCATTGGAATTAAAATGGGACCATATAAACTAGATAGCAACATATGTAAACACGTTGTAAAATATTAGATTACATTCTTTATAGATGGGAAATTACAATTAATTTGCTTGTAAATTAAATGTAACTAAACGTTAAAACTTTTATAGGAAACAAAAATGAATGCAGCTTTTTATTTTTTACAAGAATTTTGTTGTTTTATGTTAACGTCTAACATGACTCCGATAAAATTAGAAAGAAACGGTGTTGAATACTTCCCAAAAATGTTGAGTACTTTTGTTTAAAAAAAAATCCATTTAATTTTGAAGTAATTATTAAAAATAAGGTTACTTCTAATTTTGAATTAATTTTATTTTTAAGTAATTATTAAAAATAAGGTTACTGCTGCTTAAATAGTGCAATTTTAAAAATGACTCATAGAAGGTACAATTTGCGCAACAATATTGTAAAGATTTTAGAATCTAAAATTTAGAATATAGATCGACTACTTTATTTAAAAAGGAATCATCAGTGATTCATAATGAAACGCAAGCAACCCTGTACATTGAGTATCTTTCGAGTGCATCTGATTTATAGCTGTTTATTGTTGGGCCAGATAAGGTCAGTCACTATCAAGTAGAACTCCATATGGTTTTTTTTTTTCTGCTGATAAGCACAAATATATAAAATATTCATTGATGATTCAGTGGCTTTTATGCGGTTCGATAACATTTTTAAATTTATTTTTTATTCATTTTTGGTTGAATGCTTGTTTTCAAAATTGTTTTCAAATAATCCGGCTTAACATTCGCCGTCTCTCAGAAACTTCATACTGCGTCCAGAACGCTCCATACTGCGTTGCGCACAATTGAGAAGGCATCTATTACTATAGGTGACAAGATTGCTGCCACAGACTGGTTCCATGTTCCGTGGACAGGGGCAGATGGGCTTATCGCCAGAGTTATCCTCCAGATTGCCGTTAACGTAGGCTCCCAATAGCAGGCACAGGGCCAAAAGCAAACTCAGTAACTTCATGTTTTCAATAGGTTAATCCGCAAGCTAGTCCAAATTGATACTGACTGAATGGGTTTCTGTATGTTCGACTATAGCCTAACTGAGGCCTGGAACATTATCTTATCGTAAGCACATTCTATTGGTAATTTTTTTCCTAATATCTATTTGTGGTCTGTATTTGTTTTTGTACTTAACGTGAAATGAAACTAGCGAGCATACTATAATAATATGAATAATTAGCAATAGATTTGAGAATTTATTTGCTTTGTTTGACATTGAGCTATTTTTCGTTATTCGTAATTCGGAACAAATGCGCTTTAGTTAATTTTGCTAACGCTTAAAAGCTGTTTATTAAAAGCTCTTCGCATTGCCAACTAGCTTTTGTTCAATAGAACTCTTTCGCTCTCTCTCTTTTTCTCGTTCTCTTAATTAGATATGAACAATTGTCGATATTTCACGACAATATGCAGAAATAAATGTGAAGATCTACGATGTTAATATTATGACATATATTATCAAAAAGTATATGATGACAATGATATTTAAATTTTTTTTATGATTTAATTTATTATATTAAAAATATTATTGAAATTTATTTAATTTTTATTCGTGAAATAAAAGCACAACATACGCACATCTCTAATATTAAACTACTATTTTTCTCTGCTTCACTCTGTTTCTCTCTCACTCTCTCTCTCTCTTTGTTGTTTAAATTGTTTGCTCTGAACTCTTGTTATCAACTGCGTAAAGTGCTTTTTTGTAGCACGTTGACATGACGATCGAACCGAGCTCTTGATAATCGTCAGGTGGGTAAAGTAATTGAGGTAAAATAGTCCATTAAATTGTGTAAATTGCAGACGCACTTACTTAATATTTAATTAATGAAAAGCCATAATAATATTTGCAACGTTTATATCAATTTGGCGCACTCTATTGTTGTCTAAATAACAAACGACTAAGTATTGTTGTATATGGTACTAGTAATTCCATCAATTTGAAGAACTTTCGGTCACTTGGGAAATTAGACTAAAGCACACGATAACTTTTCCAACTTAGTTTGAAAATTGACATTGCCATGCGCGTTTCTTGGGGTCTTTTGGGGTTCCGGGCTGTTGTTGGGTGTTGATGCTATTCCTAAATGGCTGGATGGCTGGATGTCTGTGGCTTCTATCAATTGCCAACCTCATAAACGAAACACATGCAAATGAAATGCTAAACAATTTCAATGAGACGACTAAAGCAAAACATTGAATGAGCAGTTGTTATTGTCTTCAAGTGCAAATACACTCAAACAGACAAATATTCATCCACTTGTTGACTAATTAGTAAAACTGACGCATACTCAGATAGCACTCAGACCCACTCAAATTTTCAATCTACCCGCCACATCGTCATATAATACATTTTCTTTGCTTTGCTTTACTCTTCAAGCTCAGTGCAAATTCAACGCTTGACGAGCAACGTAACCAGAGAATCTCGGGAGAATCTTTTTTTAAATTTTGTATAGAAATTCTAAAGTTAATTATAATTAGCAGTGCTATCAATTGAAATATGAAGTCTTTCAATTTATTTGCCCTGCTTCTCTTTGTTTGCGTCATCTTCTTGGGTCAATCCGAGGGCAGCTTTTGTCCGTGCAATCTGAAGGAGAAGGGTCAGGTGTGCGGCTCCAATGGCGTTACCTATGTGAATCGCTGTGAATTCGAGTGCACCCAGCGGGATTACAAGAAACTGGGACGCACTCTCAACATTAAAAATTTGGGATCTTGCTAAAGTGGAATTCAAAATGGCAGCTGAATGTTGCCTTTAATTATGTGCTGTGAATGATATTTAACACCGATTGCAAAAGCTTTGAATCTTATAATGAATATTTAAATATTCTCAATACTTTGTAATTTACTAATAGTTTCAACTGAAATAAAAAAAGATTCGTGTCAAAAAACTTGTCTTAAAATAAGACTTTAAGAGAAATATCTTTTTTTTGCATTGGAGAATGGTATCTGTATCTGTATAAATGAAAAAAATGATTATAAATAGGGGTGTTTCTGTCAGAATCTGTGCTCTCACACAAATTGTAAAACAAATCCGGAATAGAAATTCAAATAATAAACTTCCATTTTCCATCCAAAATAATATAAACTAATTACTTATAATGTAGAAGATTTCTCAGCACTTGCGTTACTTCATAAATAATTCACTCAGGTATAAACAATTATCGATATACGAGTATATCGATTTTTTAAGCTGTATCATTAATTTAACAAGTGGAAACGAAATAATTTAAATGAATTTCATTGCGGATTTCAATGGGAACTGCACTGAAGCGTGTCTATTCACCACTTATACGTATTGAGTATATATGCAAATAATGCCAATTAAAAGTAGCTACAACTGATGACGTATCACTGTGTTCGTTTCCATTGATAGACCGATTCCCATTCCCCTCTTTGTTTCTGATATCGTTCAAGTATTCGTCGCACGCACATCAATCAAATTGCGCATAATTAATCGACTCCAACGGTCTGCAGTGATTTTTTCAATTTTTCTCTTTTGCGTCTGATTCTCAGATTACTGACAATGTGATTTATTAACTGGTGCTGCAGTGTTGATAATTGAATCTCAATACATGCGACACAACTGTCAAATTACTCAAAATTTGCTTAAATGCCCACCGTGCAACATTTTCGGTAACGGCAACCATAACTGCGAATCATTTATGCAGCATTCTGTGGCACCACAAACAGGCCATGGGGAAAGACTACCGTTTGCTTTATGACAGGAAGCTGTCAGCTGCGTTTAATGAAAGGAATATTATTATTAAAAAGATAATACAACGTCGAGTTGAATGTTGACATCAGCTTTTATCTTTTGTTTACAATTGCTCAATACTGTCAAAATGTTGGGCATAGTGGGAGATTTCGGGATTTGCACACTTCCAAATTCATAACAGATAAGGATAAGAATGAAAAACAATAAAGTTTCATTATGAATCGTGTTTTGTTTAAATATTTACTGTGTATTTATGAAATCTTGTTATATACTAAAATATTGCAATTATAATTTGATTTAGAAAATTACAATTTGAAGCGTAAAAACCTATTAAAAAGCATGAAAACTTTTAATTAATTTTGATAGCTTAGATATATTTTTGCGAAAGTGCTTTTTGGAATAGATTTTCAATAAGATATTGTCTTTATCGGGGTGACTAAGTAACGTAGCTATAGTCTTATCTTAAAGCAACTTATGGTTGTAGCTTAGTTAAATTTGCTGTTGAGCTCTAAATCTTAAACTTGTCAGATTAGTAAATGGGTTTTTTCTATATGTTTAGTAAAAAAAACCTTAGCATACTTTTGGGATTGAATTAAAAATAATATATGATATAGCGTATGATAATAACCATGATTTAATATTAGCATGAAAAAAAAACCTTTTAAGCTTTATGTTGATTGACTGCATTTAGTCCAAGGATTGTATATAAGTCTATAGATTAAATATGACCTATTATTGTTACCAGGTCTGTCTCGGGTGTAAACGTTAATAATGATAACTAAATGCATAGATTATTAATACATAATACAGGTTAATGGCGAGCAGTAAAACGAAAACACAACAGAGCCCATTTTAATATATAAATATTATACTATATAGGCTTACACAATCTCAACGCATGACAACAACGCGGCGTTGTTGTAATCGATTTTGATAACAAGTATTTGATAAGCGTAAACGAACATGAAATGGCAACGCAAATAGCAATCAAAGAGCACGATTTCACCTTTTACTTTTGTTGTGTCCTGACGGAAACAGAACCAATTTGCTGGCGCTTAAGGGTTGTCACCCCCTCACAATAAAATGCGAGTAAATAAAATAGATAAGCATGAAAGAAGCGAATATTTAAGGCATATGTTTTGGGTGCGTGCATTAAATTTGAATAAGCGAGAAGCAAGACTTAAATCTAATCAGCGTCCGTTTTAGCGGATGTTGACTGTATTTGTAATATATTGTACAAGTATATGACGACGAAACGCGCGTCGCTTTGATATTATTAAATATTTACATATTAAAATATGTGCGCGTTTGGCTTGCCTGCTATTTATTCATGTGGCTGCCACAGATTGAAAGGTGCCCCAAAATTCCAACCTAAGGGTTTGTCTGACACAAACAAAAACATACACACACATACAAAAGGTGGTTGTGTATGTGTGTGTGTGTGTTTGGGTGTTGTTTTGCCGGTTCGCGACGCAATTCAATCAGCATACGACATGAAAATGAAAGGTAAGCCTCAGTTTCGGCCTCGTCCTTATCCGTGGTGTCCTGACGGACTGGACGTGTTTGGATGTGGCAGACAGACGACAGGCTGGGATTAGCAGACTTGGATGTTGTTCTCAACAAACTTTCTCCTTCTATTTCTTATATATTTTTTATTTAGCACACAGCAAATTTAACTTGGATTTGGCTGATCGAAAGGAATTTCAATATATATGTGAATATCAGACACTTACACACGTGCAAAACACTTGAATTACGCCCCATGCTGCCACATCCGTTAACTCCTTTGACATGTCAAACCCTTTTCATTTCACATTTGCCATGTTACTGGAATTTAATAAATTGTTAAAGAAAATCTTGCAAATTATCTTCCTGTGCAGTCCCCATAAACTTGGCTGCCAACTTTGGGCAACATATTCAGAATGAGGTATGTGGTTGCGTGTGTGTGTGTGAGTGCGTGTGTGTGTGTGTTGCCAAGGGAAAACCCCTTTGGCTGACAGTACATTATGCATGCCACGTCGACTGAATTACAATGTTGCAAAATGTTTTAATTAGGCAACCAGAAGCTATGCAAGCTTCTAGAGCCAGCCGCATGTATTAGCAATAGGTGGGTTGACTATACTGAGGTAACACTGTCCCTTTTGTATTCCTCATCCTGCTAACATTGTTGCCATCGCATTCCATTTTGTTGCACGGTCACGCAGCGGAAGTTCGCGGTTGGACCCAAACAAAATGGAAATGCAACGTGCTAAATGGCCAGCAATCTGTGGAAGTGGAGATAGAGATAGAAACAGACAGAAAACAGCGATAAAAATGCCTTATAAAGTAGCACTAATTTTTGTGACTGAGAAAAAGTTGCACACACACAATTAAAACAACAATAATTTTAAAGTAAACATAACCCTAACATAACTACTAATTAAAAGTTTTCTGTACTTTGTTGCCTTTAATTAAAATTATGTAACACTGTACAATGTACAAACATTTTAGTGGTTGTTTATGTTAATTAAAATGAGAATTTGAAAAGCCTATTGTAAATTTTCTATATATAAAAGTATAAAATTGAATGTCAAGTACATATTTTCAAAAGATTGTCTCTCAGATGAAATTGTGCTGTAGTAATAGAAGGAATCTTGAAATAATCCTTAGCGAAGTGAATAAAATAGTACTTGAGCAGAGTTCTGGTAACCAGTACTACCAAAGATTTAAGCGCTATACTAATAATAATTTTTTCAACACTAGATACAAATAAAACGTTGAAAGTAGTTAAAGGTATTTTTTTCCATTTAAACTTTTCAATTTTTATGCAACTTGCAAACTTGTCAAAATCGAAAATTAAGTATTAAATGTATGGTAAATTGCAGTTAATTAAAAGGAATAAACAAACCTTCACTCAACTTTTTTAATAATTAATTAGCTGCATCAAAACCTTGTTTTGATTATACACAACTGTAAGAACTAAACTGGTTCTTAAAGTTTCAACTTGTTAGTTGTTTGTCAAACGTAATTATAAACTTTAAGCTTGTTCCAAGTCAAACTTCTAAGGATCTCATTACATTCAATCAGTTAAGAAAGTTAAAGTTAAGAACGAAACAACAAAACTGATTAAGGCGAACATTGAGCTGTGTTTATACTAATTAATTGTTGGTCATGCTTATTGTATAGTTTTTAATAATAAACATTTCTATATTTGTTCAAATGGTGAACTTCCTTCAAGTTTGTGTTAAGCAATTAAAATAGTAAGTCAAGTTTATCTAAAGTGTATCTAAGACGTGTTGGTCAAACGTTGACCAGTTGAACAAATGTTTAGTTGATCTAATCGAAAGTAAATAAACAAACCGGAATTCAACGGAAGTAAATAAAGTCGGCGACTATAAAAAGCCGCTTTCCACTGTTTCGAGTCATAAAAAAGTGTAACAACTTCATTGAGTGAGGATGGGTCTGAAATGGTGTTTAGTTTTCGGGTTGAGCATAGTCTTATCTATGGGTTGGACACGGTCTGAGCTTATAAGGCCTCATCCACCGGGACAAAACGACAATTGGTGGCGTCACGAGGTCTTCTATCAGATCTATCCGAGATCCTTCAAGGACAGCAATGGCGATGGTATTGGTGATCTTAAAGGCATTACCTCCAAGCTGCAATATTTTGCCGATACGGGCATCACATCCGTCTGGTTGAGTCCCATTTTCCAATCACCCATGGTGGACTTCGGCTATGATATATCCGACTATCGGGCTATACAACCTGAGTACGGCACATTGAATGACTTTGATGAACTGATATCGAAAGCCAATAAACTGGGTATTAAGATCATACTGGACTTTGTACCAAATCACAGTTCGGATAAGCATGAATGGTTCATCAAGTCGGCAGCCAATGAGGAATTTTATAGGGATTTCTATATATGGGAAGATGGTACGCTATTGGAAAATGGAACGCGAGTGCCGCCAAATAATTGGGTATCTGTATTTTCGGGTTCCGCTTGGGAGTGGAATGAGCAGAGGCAACAATTCTATTTGCATCAGTTTACCACGGGACAACCTGATCTCAACTATCGTAATGCCAAGGTTCTCCAAGCCATGGATGATATATTGATTTACTGGTTAAATAGAGGAGTTGCCGGTTTCCGCATCGATGCTGTGAACTATGTCTATGAGGACAAGGAACTTCGTGACGAACCCCTTAGTGGCACTACAAGTGATCCGGAGTCTATGGATTATCTACAACATATCTATACTAGGAATCAACCCGAGTGTTATCCTCTCATTCAGCATTGGCGCCAACTGCTCGACAATTACTCGGCCACGAATTCCGGACCAGTTAGAATTATGATGCTAGAAGCTTATTCAGATTTAAAACTTTTGATGGACTACTATGAGGATGATCGGGGTGTACAGGGTGCACAATTTCCATTCAATTTTGACTTTATAACCGAACTCAATGAGAACTCGACGGCTCAGGACTTTGTATTCTATATCGAGAGGTGGCTTATCTATATGCCCGTCGGACATGCACCCAACTGGGTAATGGGTAACCATGATAATCCGCGTGTGGCCTCCAGATATGGCATCCAGTCAGTGGATGCCATGAATATGCTGCTGATGACACTTCCTGGCATTGCCGTTACCTATTATGTGAGTATAAAATGCATTAAATACCCTACAAATAAACTATATTAATTATATTTCATTTACAGGGTGAAGAGTTGGGCATGGAGGATTATCGTGACATCAGCTTTGAACAGACGGTAGATCAACCTGCCTGCGATGCTGGTCCCGGCAACTACAAATGGATCTCACGCGATCCGGAACGCACTCCCATGCAGTGGAGTGATGAGAGAAATGCGGGCTTCTCTAGCGGAAACTCCACCTGGTTGCCAGTGCATCCCAATTATCAGGAATTGAATCTGCGTGCCCAACAAAGAGCATCCCGTAGTCATTACAAAGTCTATCAATCGCTGCTGAAGTTGAGGAATTTGCATGTGTTGCAAGAAGGATCATTCACAGCACAAGCTCTCAATAGCAGGGTATTTGCCTTGAAGCGGTGAGTGGGAAGTTTGACAGTTATCAGATATCACTTACATATAATACTCTTGTTATTTCTAGTGAACTAAGGGGTCATTCTACCGTGTTGACCATCATAAATGTGAGCAATCGCAGTCAGCAGGTGGATGTCAGTGATTTCATTAGATTACCAAATCGTCTAACTCTACTTGTTGTTGGCGTCAACTCACAGCACAGGATCGGAGAGCGTCTTAAGCCCGCCGATATCAATTTGGCACCTTATGAGGGTCTCGTTATAATGCTTAAATCCCACAAGTAATTGATTTAATCAAGTATAATCATGCAAAAGTATTTTGTGAATAAATATGCAATAAATAAATTTAAATATTCATAAATTATTTTCATTTTAAAAGTACACTTTTTAAAATATTTTAGATGAATCAGTAGAAATTCGAATTTTGAAAATATAAAATTAAATTTAATAGTTAATAAATTAAATAATAAAAGAAGTTTACAGAAATATTTTGAATGACGAAGCTGATAAGCTTAATGATTCATTCATCTGTAAATAAAAAATCAGACTAGATATAAAAATTTGTATATAGTTATTAAAATATTAATATCACATTTATTGAATTGCAATTAATTTTCAGCTACTTCTTCTGAGCTGCAGTTTGCTGAAAACTCATTTAAATTTCAATTTCCATTTTCATTTCATTTAAATTGTCATATAATTTTACACTTAAATGCGCTTCTGAGCGTTTTAATTGAATCGAGAGCACTTGTTATTGTCTCTTTGCTTATTGTTGTTGTTGTTGTTGTTGCACTTTCTCCAAAAATATTTCATAACTGTCAACGTTGCTGACTGGCGCAGATAAATTGTTGTTGAGTGTAATTAAAAGCCCTTTTGTGATTGCATATTTATATTTATGCACACAATCACAAATATAAATGTGCAGGTTTTTTGCTTTCATCTCTGATTTATTTGGCAAACTGCGTGTGGATGCTGTTTGTGGAATGCAAGTGGATCGAAAAAGCTTTTGGTAATTTATCAGCTGTGCTCATCGGCAAAATTCACTCGTAGCTTTTAGTTGATCTCATCTGCTGTTCGCTGTGTGGACGTGTTTCAGTCAGAATTTTATTAAATTTTAATAAACATAAATAAATTTTAAATTGTGGTAGGTAATGTATGGAAAAAATAAACATTCATTATATCAACTGAAATCAGTTTAAGAGAGCAAGAGCAAGAGGCTGAGAGAGTGGACGAGATTGAGAGTGGGAGGCAGAGAGTAGAGAAGAGAGAGCTAGTAAGTTTGACAAAGAGAGAGACAGCTTGTTAAAGTTCAGGCACATTTAAGACTTTCGTTATACGTTGCAAAAAACTAACTATAGCCAAAGGCTAGTACGCTGTTTTTGTGTGCATTAAATCGTTATACAAAATAAAAATTTTTTTGTTTAGAAAATTAGTGTATGAAACTAATCATGCATACTAAATAAATTCGTATGCTTCCGAACGCGGTGCTCGACTGACAAATACCCTATAGCACAACACTTTTATAAGGATGAGCTAAATTATATCTAATATCTATTGAAACGAGCATACCCGTTTACAATATAAACAGGGTATAATTATTGCATGCATAGATTGTGATCAGCATACCATGCACAACAGCTGGCTTTAGTTCCCATACAGTTTTGTTTTTTGTTAGTGGATAATCTGATGCTGTTAATGATGAATGTCGCCGTCAGGTGCTTTCAATTACAATTATAAATAATCAGAGCATTTTAATTCCGAGTTAAAATAATAGTTTAGAAATTGTTATAATTACATATATGACTGTTAGATTGGAATTAACTTTATAAAACCGAATTGAATTGAAGTTTCGGTTTTAGTTGCAACAAACTCGCCTCGAACGATGTTAAGTCCAACAACCCAACTACTTCTACTTTCCAGCCTGCTGTTGTTGAAGACGCCGGATCCGACAATGTCCATACTGTTGAATACAGAAACGGATGACTTTATCGATTGGTGGCAACATGCGGTCTTCTATCAGATCTATCCGAGATCCTTTAAGGACAGCAATGGCGATGGCATTGGAGATTTACAGGGTGTTATCTCCAAGTTACCATATCTCGCTGAAACGGGCATTACGGCGACTTGGTTGAGTCCCATTTTCAAGTCTCCAATGGTGGACTTTGGCTATGATATATCCGATTATATGGCCATACAAACGGAATATGGGAACATGTCAGACTTTGAGCAGTTGGTCCACAAGGCCAGCAGTTTGGGCATCAAGATTATACTGGACTTTGTGCCGAATCATAGCTCCGATCAGCATGAATGGTTCAAGAAGTCGGTAGCACGAGAGGCAGGATACGAGGATTTCTATATTTGGTCGGATGGACAACTGGATGAGGAGGGACAGCGACAGGTGCCCAACAACTGGCAGTCTGTATTTTATGGCTCTGCCTGGGAATGGAACGAGCAACGACAGCAATATTATCTACACCAGTTTACCAAGGAGCAGCCGGATCTGAACTTCCGTAATCCAGCGGTGGTGCAGGCCATGGATGATGTGCTGCTTTATTGGCTGAACAAAGGAGTGGCCGGATTTCGCATTGATGCAGTGAATCATTTATTTGAAAGTGAAACGTTGTCGGATGAACCGCTTTCGGGGAAATCAACGGATCCGCTTTCCTACGATTATACGGAGCATATCTACACCAAAGATTTGCCCGAGGTGTTGGACATGGTGCAACATTGGCGACAGCTGCTAGACGACTACACCGCCAAACAGCCGACCGGAGGCACTCGCATTATGATGACTGAGGCTTATGCCGGACTGCGGGAACTCGCGGATTACTATGAGGATGCCAATGGAGTGCGCGGTTCGCATTTGCCCTTCAACTTTAATTTTGTGTCGAATGTTAACGCCGAGTCGGATGCTCGAGACTTTGTCTACAATGTGGAGAAGTGGCTCATTTATATGCCACGTGGGCATGCCGCCAATTGGGTCATGGGCAACCACGACAATCCCCGTGCCGCCACACGATTTGGCGCCGACAGTGTCGATGCCATGAACATGCTGCTGATGACGCTTCCCGGCGTCGCAGTTACCTATAATGTAAGTGCGAATCCATTGCCGAAAGGTCAAAGGGTTAAGCTTCCTTTCCATTTGCTTTAGGGCGAGGAGTTGGGCATGCAGGACAATCTTGAGATAACCTGGGAGGAAACTGTAGATCCGCCAGCTCGCAATGCTGGCGAACTGGACTTTAAGAAGGTTTCTAGGGATCCAGCGCGTACTCCTTTCCAATGGAGTAATTCCAAAAATGCGGGTAATTGAGAAATAATGCAACATTTTGAATCAATTGCTATAATCTTCCCCAAATCAAAATGAAGATTTTATATATAATAGGTTTTCTGTTTTATAAATTCTCTAATTATTAGTATTTGATTATTCCTGACTAATTTTGGTTTCCAGGAAACTATCATAGGAATATTCAGTCCAAAATCATAATTTAGTATTTAATACTAAATTTAACGATTTTGTTTCCTGACTTGCTTTTTTATATACATCTTCGTTTTTTTTTACTGCCAGGTTTCTCAAGTGGTGACAAGACTTGGCTACCTCTGAATGCCAACTATCCGGAGCTCAATTTGCAATCTCAACAGTTGGCCAATAGAAGTCATTACAAGGTCTACAAGACTCTTATTGAGTTGCGTAAATTGCCGGTGTTGCGACGTGGACGTTTCAGCATTGAGCCACTTTCCCGAGCTGTCTTTGCCTTTAAACGGTAGAGATTCTTGCAGCATAAAGATTATAGCAATAGTTCTATAATGATTCTACACTCTCTTTAGCACCCTCAAGGACTACAACACTTTGGTGACCATTATCAATGTGAGCGATGAGGAGCAGCTTGTAAATCTCACCGATTTCATCAATCGTCCACAGCAATTAATTGTGGAAGTTGCGGGTGTGGATTCGACCTATGAGCCTGGGTAAGTGGACTATCAATTGTATTGGCGATTAACTTGTTTCATGTTTCATCTCCTACATTTGCTCTACCCACAGACAAGCCCTTTCCAGCAGTGCATTAGCTTTGGCAGCCCATGAGGGTCTCATCTGCAGACTGCTCGAGACATAATCCTAAAAGATTCCCATAGCAATATACACGATTTGTTAAAATCATTAATTGCATTTCAGTTGCTTTCGTCAGGCGCTTGAATAAAAAATCGCACGACAAGAAAATTAATGATTTTCGGTTCGTAAATCGATTGCATTAAATTTCCAGAAGCAGTTTCATTTATTGCAAATTATTATAGATTCAATTTAAGCGTTACGCTTCGTTGTTGGCCATGAGGTCGCCTGACAGCTTGCCCAAGCCATTGCCAATGCCAAAATTAAATAATACGATAGTTAATACACTTGCTGAACATGTTTTAAGTTTCTAAAGAGATTTGTAACGCATTAAATGAGTCATAAATAATCAGAGAGATGAGCTGAAATGTTAATGGTACGCTCGAGAAGAAACTTGCCAATTTGTATATCAATATTAACTAATAGATACATATGTACCTCGTAGATTCAATTAGTACTTGATTTAGCCATCTAAAACAACAATTTTCTTGACTTGCACTGTTTTGTTTTAAACTAGTTATAGTTATATTTTAAAAATAAAAGAGTATTTAAAGTAACCAAATGGTGGTAAGTTTTTTTCATCTATTCTTTTTGGTTTGTTTGTTTCGTAGCGCGTATAATTTTTCATGTGGTCGAGCGCCCGAACTTGAAAGATTTATGGAGCACAACGTAGAGATTTGCGAACTGTCGCAGTGCAAATGGGCAACGGAACAGGATATAAAAGAAGAGTATGACGGCAGTCAGAGAGGTGGGGGATTCTGACGGGGTCACAAGTCTTCAGTCTTTCATGTTATGCAAAAGTTTTAAATTTTCAAATGTTATGCATTAAGCGGTACAAGTATTAAAGTGCCAGAGGGTCAAAATAACACGCTTATTGTGCAATTTGCCAAGACCGCAAACTTGGTCAAAACTTGCTGCATGAAGTCATTTAACAATTTTGTATTTTGGAAGCCAGTAAGTTGAATTTTGATTAACGAGCCATCAAATGCTTCGTAGATTTGTATATAAAATTAATATAGCATAATAACCAGTTTCTTTGATATTTAAGTTGTTCAAAATACTCGCGATTCCCTATATATTATATACAATTTTTATGCTTTTAGTATTGTCAATTAAGAAACAGGATAAAGTACACTTTTTTTTTTTTGCATAAAATATAGTTTTTCCAATCCTGATGGTTTGTTATGCTGTTTAAAACGCTTGCAGAAGTTTTATATATAGAAATATATATTCACATTGCTCATACGCCATGTTGAACACACTCATACTCTCACTGACAGTAATTTTCATCTGCTTTTATTCGCATCTCGCTATCATTTTCAGCTATTATTATCATTATTATTATTAATATTATTAAATATTATTTGAAAATATGCAATGTTCAGAGACTACAGCAATCGAAATGGCAGCCAACAGCTGTTACTTTCACCCCACTCGGGCATTGTTTTAAGGGAGCACGTGATTATGAGGTCAGTTTTGGACATAAATGGATTGTAAATTATTTAACTTTTAATTCCCATTTCAGTGCACAACGTCGCCAAATGATTAAGCAGATCATCAAGTCGTTTAATGTGGTGCTGGTGGCTTTGCTAATGTACAATTTGTGGCGTCACAAATGGACTAAAGTAAATTTCAATTAGCCATTTTGATGCATTGATTCGTTTTCTCCCAACTGATTGATTGATTAATTAATAAAGTATCAGCATCATCAACAATAGACCGTTCAGCGACTTAACTGTCATTATCAGTTGTCGACGACGGCTGAAATTTGTGGTTGTTGGTGGGAAATGGAATTAAATTTCCGCTCTCAGCTGTCAAGTGGTACATTAAAGTGACCAAACAAGTGAGTGGTAATGACATTGTTTAACCAATGGATATTCATTTTATGTCCGGACAATTTGCAACTAACTTTGAATTAATCACAAATGCAATTTGAAAACTATTTTCAAATCCCTACAAATGTTTCAATCTCAATTTATCTCAAGTTCTTAGTTTACTTTGGTATTCTCAATGCGCTTTTAACCATCAATTTGGCTCAAATTTGTAAGCAAAAACTAGACACACAGATGCAGCTAAAACTAAAGTGTCAAGTCTAATTTTTATTCAATTTGTTTGGTAAATTTCGATGCCTTAAGTCCTGGAATGTAACTGAAGGATATATAACGGACGGAATGCTGCAGCAGCTGCCAACTGCCAACAACGAGTTGCCAGTGTAAATTTAACGCCTTGTTGAGTGGCAAGTGGATATCCTTGTTGCCACGCTGATTGCCGGAACTTGGCAGCGTCGCTGTAGCCTTTTGTAGAAAGAGAGAGAGAGAGAGAGGGAGAGTGGAAGAGAGATGCCTATAAAATTACAGTCAACTGCTTGCAAATTAACCGGAACGCAAACATTCAGCAGACAATGTAAAAAAAACTATGTTTTTCTGTCTCGTTGATTGATTGAACTTAATGCAATGCACTTGTTAAATAAATACTTATATTGAGTGCATCTCTGAGTGCTAATCGAATTCAATTTATAAACATAAGTTTATATAAATATTATTGCTAAATCATGGTTTAAATTAATCATTGAACCAGTTTGCTGAAGCAGCTTTTGAAAAGCATTTGTTCCAAGAACTCTACAATATTAATCTTTTCATAAGTTTATTCTAAGTATTCAATATGTAAACAAAGTTCGCAAAGTTCTGAGAAATTACTAATTAAGCTTTTTGAACATTAAGTATACGAGTACATAATGGATGCACACAATTAGCAGAATTCTGAATTTTGACTGAAACAAGCTTATTGATCTTAAATACTTTTCTGAAAGCTGAAATTAATTAATTTATTATTCAATAAATTTCTGAAAGATTTTGCCAAGCTAATACTATTAAATTAACTCAACTTATTTTTTTTGAATAGAGAATAATTACTTCTGAAAACGGAAAGCTTTATTAACTCATGCATATAGATAAGATAAGAGATTAATTTTAACACATCTTTCAATATAAGACTTACAGACATATATACTTTGTAAGTTTAACTAAAGCACTTAAATATTTGCTGAAATATAGGTCCAAATTGGCTAAACTGTATGCAGGCTGCGTACAATAACGAGGACAACGACGTCGGATTGTCTGGCAGCTGTACTTTGACATTTGCAGTCCCGACAAGGACAAAACACGTACGTGTTGAATCCTTTGAGCCTAAATGTTGCAAATATTGTTGAGCAACACTGGGAAAATTGGCAGTACGCGACGCTTACCTTCATGTCTGAACAACAGCCCGAGGCGTGGAAGGAGAAGGGATGAAGGGGAAAAAGCAGTAAGGAGATGCGTCAGCCAATTGGCCATATTCAGCTCAGGAAAAGTTCAGTTTTGTGAACCTTTTACCTTTCCATGTGTGCGTGTGAGTCTTGTCGTGTGTGTCTGTGTGCTGAGTTATCTGTTTGTGGCAACGCCATTTTGGCCATTTAGCCGTTGGCTTCATAAATTTCACAGACAGTCGCGAAGCTGGCGCCGCGTTTTAACTGTTTTTAATTAAAAACAATTTCGTTACAACATTGATAATCAACTGCATGTCTCAAAGGATTTTATTAAATTGATTTCAAGCCTCATCTTATACCCAGTCAATATTAAAAGAATTTAAAGGGCTGTTTCACAGACTGCAAAATGTTTAACATTATTTTTTTCATCAAATAAAGAAAGCTTTAAGATTTTACATGAAAATATCAAAAATGAAATCATCTATGTTGATAAGATAAAAAGAAAACCATAAGAAAAACAAAAGATTATCGATAAAAAATATATTGCAGGATAACTTGTCGTACAGCAAATTCTTGCGTCTTCCTTTTACACACACACATGTCTCAGTCTTTTATTTTAACTTCTTTTTTTATGCCTTTGTTGTCACTTGATGGCCAGTTGCGGAGTCTGAGTCCTTCGAGAGTTAAAGCCAAATTGATTGGCAATTGAGGAGCTGCTGGGCATAAAAGCAAATGCGAGTGAAAACTTTTTAAAAAAAAAAGTTGCATACATTATCCCTTTAAGCTTTTGGCCCATGTAAATTCAATGAAGCTGTTCCAATTTCTTACTCCATCCTCTGTACAATAAATTTTCATGTGGACTGACATTTGCCATTTGTGAGAAATATGCAATGAAATGTTTGTCCGTTTAACTCAATGACTGGAATTTATGCAAATTTGCGCAAAGGACTGTGGCCAAAACGGGAAGGTCACTTTGAGCTGAGTTAAGTTAAGTTGAGTCGAGTCGAGTCGAGGCTAAGACAAAGACAAAGAGGCATTTAAATTATGAGCGCTAAGTTGGGAAAACGCTTTTTATTGTGCTCGTGAATTTATGCGCGCCTGAAAGTATGCAGCAAACTCTGAAAAAGAATTCCCGGTTTGCCGTTAAACCTCGTTGCCAGCTAAATTCAGTTAACAGACTTTTGCGCATTTTTATTATGGTCTGCTTTTGTTCTTTAATAAATTAGCCAATGCCTGTGAAAATTCATTGAACCGCAACCAAATGGGCCACTTAACCCTTTTCTTTTTTCCCCAATTTCAGTTGCACACACAGAGAGCACATCAATTAAGTTGCCTCCTCCCATTTTGGCTGCTGTCAATAAGTTGAACTTGTCGTTCAAGCCGCTTGATCAGCCAAGCGGGACTTTGACTGTCGCTTCCCGGCCAGACAACTGCCGTCGTCGTCGTCGTCGTCGTGGTCCTTGGTCCTTGTCTGTGAGTGAAACGAGACAAAGCGGCCGCGACCAGGACAACAACAAGTGTAATATGTCAATTGAAGGACATACTCCAACACCGTACACAAAACACTTGACTATTTATTGCATTGTCTGTCTTGTTTGTCTGTTGTTGTCGTTGTCGATGTCGCCGCAGGATATGCTACGAATATTTGCAAAATATTGCACCGCCCATAAATTGTAACCCCAAAGGACATCGCGCCACATCGTCACTTGACTCGTACTCGAAAATGGGCGGTAGGCGGTGGGCGTGGCCGTAGACTTGCCCTCGGGCATCTGCGGCATTGTCCCAAATCGACTCACAATTTGTGGCCGCTACGTGACACTGCGAGTCCTACAAAAAACACATAATTCACCATCTGGAGTTGAGACCTTTAGTTAAACAATCATTTCTATTTATTTATTTAAGCTTAAAGTCGAAATTTTAATTTCATTCAAGCAATCTGGCAACGCTTGGGACTGAATTATGGATTGCAACCTTTTATAATGAATTTATCAATAATTACATCTTACAGTAATTCTTGTTTATTAAAAATAGCTAAATTAAAAAAAATCCTTCCTTTTTTATATCTTGCTCTAAGAACACCACAACTATAAAAAATAATATATATTTTTGACAAAATACTTTCTTGTCTAACTCTATAAATTTAAATATTCAACTCTTACATTCGAGGATCCTTTGTGTTTCTTGAAATGAATAGTGAATTTAATTTATTTCTCTAATTGGAAAAAATGTTATAAAATACTTTATGTAAATTCCATATATACTATTTATATCACACTGCAGGCTGCCACAAATTGACTTTGTTCATTTAGCATTTATGAGGGATTAGTTTTCTACTTTTCAATTTGGCTCTCAAAATTCATTTGACCTCAAATTGAATTCATGAATTTTATCTAAAATGCACAGGACTACACACACACAAAATATGGGGGAAACTTGTTGTGGTCTGTGGTAGTTTATTAGTCCCAAAAAAAAAAAAAAAAACAGCTGGTCGAGAGTTGAGTACTACAGGTATATTCCTAACTGATACTGGCTCTTTTCAAATTGCTTCGTGTCATGTAAACGATGCCCCACAGCTTGTTAGAGACAGAGACAGAGATAGAGAGAGATAGAGTTGTCAAACAAACAAAGGCAATGCTTACACATGTGTCCACCCGCTGAGTACAAACCTTACTATCAAAGTTTTCCAGCAGCCTTGTCAGTCAACTACCTTAGCCAGGCTAACATACTAGGAGCCTGGCAAAACGTTTTCATTTTGCTGTACTATCTAAAATGTTTACTCAGAACACGCGTCGTATACGCAATTTGCTGTTGTTTCCTACTTTTTCGGCTTGCAAGCTTCTGGCCATATGCAAGAAGCATAAAAACTTTCACATAAATTTTCCGGCAGCAGCATTTCGAAATGAATTGTTAGCGGATGGAATATTGGCTTAGAAGAAGTGGCAGGTGGAGGAGGACTGGGAAAAGTAGTCAACTTTTATAATAGCCCCAGCTTGTTGAGGGGAAATTCAATTTCATTTTCAATTTAATGCTGCATTGGACCACATACCTGGGCCTCGGTCTGGGCCACCATTCAATCTGCTCTTCAAGCTCTTGTTTTGTTCGAAATTGACTTACCTGCAATGAAATGATACAAAAATAGATACATATATATTATTTTATGCGTTTGCATGAATCAAGAGAGAGAGAGAGAGAGATAGACAGACAGGTCGGGTTAGAAATTAAAAGTCAAAGCCCAGCGCTGGGGATTGACTCTTGGACCCAAAGTTCACTTAACAAAAGAGCAGCAGGAGCGTCAAGGTGACTCTCGAGCTTGAACAATAAAGTACTCGTATCAGAGTCTCCTCTTGCCCCGTAATTTAGACCCTGTACTTCAAATGTCAAATGGGTCCATTAAGTTTGTAAAAATATAGAATATTTTTTATAATTTACTCATAGGTAAGAATATTAATTAAAAAAGTCTCTAAGAATTAAAAGTATTACTCCAATATAGTTATTAAAGTTTATGTGTTTTTGAAAATTCTAAATTGTTTTTTAAATTTAAAATTCAAATTGTAGTGGGAAAATTAACCGTTTTAAGTCGATTTCAGGCTAACATTGTTTTAATTTTCACTACAAAAAAATTTGTTTTAAATTTAGAGCAATTTTCCAAAGTGTATTGTGAAAATTTACTGTTCTACTGTCAATTTTAGGATAATTTTGTTTTAAATGCACGCGAATTCCACTCCGAAAATCGAACTGTAGAAACACTCTTTTAAATTGTTGTATGCTTAAAAATCCTTATATTGTATACTATTTGTTTATATCTTCAAATTATTACATAATAATTACAGAGTTTCTGACAGTCGATTTCTCTTGACTCCTACAAAATATTTTTTTATTTGGCTTGGCTGTCTACGTGCTTGAGATGCTTTATGTGGTGTCAGGTGCAGCGCACGTAAGCATATCCTTACCTATGACATAGGAGTACCCGTCCAGCGTGAGTACGCACTTGCGCGTTGTGGTGCCGGGCAAATTGCCAACGCCACCGCCAACCACAACGCTGCTGGACGAGTACCTGCCGGAGCTTGTGCTGCTCGACGCTGTTGGCGCCCGATTGTTCAGACCCAATGCTTTGTTGAGGCTGCTGGAAAAGCCGCTTGGACTGCTCGCTTGTGTCTGCTGTTGCGCCTCGCAGCTGTGGAGACTCTCGCGACGCGGTGGCGTCATCAATCCGACAAATTCATCATTCCGTTTGGTCAGACCATCACAGGAGTGATCGCGTTCCCGTTCTTGTTCCCGTTCCCGTTCCCGTTCACGTTCCCGTTCGTAACGCGTGCGAATGCGCGCATTATGCATGGAGGAGGAGGTGGAGGAGACCGAAGAGGCGGAACTGACGGCAGCATCTATTGCAGTTGCAGCTACAACTGCAGCCTCCTCCGGGCTAATGTTCAACGTCTGCGGTTTATCACGACGCGTAGGCGGTGACTCGTCCAAGGTGTCACCCATTTTCCGTAAGTGTAAGCGGATCTTTCTCGAAATATCGACGATTTTCACGCGTCACGGGTTAGCATTTTCATTGGTTTGGGATGCTGGATACATTTGCCTGTTGTCTACGCCCGTTGAATTAATTAATAACTTTTTAGGTATAATTTTCAATTTGATTGCACTTTAATTTACTTTTAGCTCTTCTGATGTTGAGACACTTTTATGTCTGCACAAACATAAAATTTAATTAAAACCAAACACGATGGCTAAATGAATGGAAATGAATGAAAATGAAATGAACATGAAATGAATTCAAGGCAGTCAGCAAGTGAGTTAGAAAATGAGAGAGAGATAGAGAGAGAGAGAGAGAGACAGAGGGAAGGGGACATGGGATGTGCTTTCAATTAAATAGCACGCATACGCAGCGTGGTTCATCACAAAATTCCGTTGAAAACAATGCAACGTCAAAACTCAAACTGATTCTTTAATGAATGCCATCAAAATGACTTCAATTCTGACATATAGTGATTGTGTCTATCTCTTTTTCACACTCCACCGTGCGATGATACAGTACTTGACAGTTGTTTATAAGCATTTAAAAAAAAATGTCACAGACATGAAGTAAAGTAAAATTTTTCACATCTTAGCCATTACTTTGATATAAAAACAATGATAATTAATCTGCAAGCAAACTAAAAGCTGGTATTGAAAACTATTCTAAATAACTGACAAGAGCTGTATTTGGAGCAAGTCAATATTTTTCTAATTGCAGTTTTTGTCCATGCTGCTGCCAATTATTTGACTCGACACGCAAACACACCCCACAAAAAACCAGTGACTATACTGATTGTCCCGCTATTCCCTCGCCGTGATTTTGCATTTGAATGACAGGCCATTGTTTCGGCCAATATTCGATTCGGATTTTTATCGTACAAATATTGACAAGCCTGTCGCTGCATTTGTTGTGTTGTGTGTGTGGTTGTTGGCCAGTTTGTCACTCGAATATTTATTTGCATATTTTTCATAATGTCTGTCCATTTATCAAAATTTATCAATGCCAATGTTGCAAGGTTTTTCATTATATTTTTGTTTATTATCGTGCAACATTTTTTTACTATCATAAATTGTAATTCGAAGCCTTAATTCTTGGCTTGATTATTTTTATGCCAAAACATTTTTCAATAATTTGCAGAGTAATATTATTTTTGTATTTATTTCTATATTTGACATGTTAAACTTCGAGCTGTGTGTGGCCCTGTCCATTTTTGCATGTCTTTTGCGCTTGACACGTACGACAAATAAAACGAGGCGACACTTTGAAGGCGTCACGTTCGCCAGAGGGTTGCCAGAGGGTGGTTGAGGGGAAGGCTTGAAGCCTTTTTGGTTATGCCAATGCCGCCTTCCCTTTGCCCATTTCAGCCAACGAAAATATGTTGGCCAAATGTCACTTGCAATACGTGATACCTTTTCAACTACTCCGAATCCTGTTAGCCAAGCAAGTTTTTAGCTTTTTAGTGAAAAATTATACTTTCTACCATGTTTCATTCACATACAAATTTAAACACTCAATGAACAGGAATTATTTAAATAAAATATATTAAAATTTTTAAATTTTGGCAAGAACTACTTATAAACGCTTTGCAAACGCTTGCTTAAAAAGTTGTTCAGTGTTTAGTTTTAAACTACTCTAAATTTAAACATGAAAAAAAAGTAAGATAATTATAATTCACCTTAAAAAGCAACCCTTATTTTTTTAACTTTGCTGCTTAATATTTAGGAGCTTCTGGTTAATATGCTAGCTTAAAATTGAATACTAATAATGGTTAATTTTAATGTTAATCAATTTTAAAAGGGTTCTTTAACTCGCATGGGAAACCTTAATAACAACTTAAGCAGCTTAAATTAAACAAGATGCGAGTACTCGTACCTCTAAAATTTGGGTTCGTTGTTATTAGTTACTGGAAAAGCTTTTGAAATATAATTTAAATAAATCTCTTGCATTGATACTGCAAAAGTTCTGAGGGCTTTGAATGATAATCATCAAATTTTAATTATGTTTTTATTGCCTTTATTCCCTCATTTTGAATGCCATCGCCCGAAGGCCACTCTCAGGACGCTCACAGGACAAACTCTCAGTTGTCCGGACATTCCTTTTGTTAGCCTTGCTGCGTGGGTCGTTGGCCACTTGCCATAGTTTGGAGTTAAAAGCATTTTGAAAAAGTCGCACAAAAGTTGTGGCCTTAAGTTGAAGAGCAAGCTTTAAGTTTGTTTTAGCTGGTAATATTGCGCATACGCCGCGTTTATCGCTTGCCTAATGATGTATCAATAACGCATTTACGACACAATTAATGGAGGCTGCGGAAATCAAAGCCCATGTCCATTAATGCTTACTTGCCACAAGTTATTAGCCGCATTTTCTAGCTACTACTTGGCAATAAATCGCGTTATCTAAAAGGTTAAACTTCCAAAGGGATGAAACCCAAACAAAGATACGGAATATTCAGCCAAGTCAATGCTCGTTGGTTGGTTCTTTGAGCTCTGGTTATTGGTTATGGAGTTCAGGGAACTTGTGGCATAAATTTAAAATTTGTATGCAATCAGCATCGCATAGTTTTGGCCATTTATATTTGCTGTTAGCCCTTTGTTGTGCTGCATATCGACAAAAACTTTTCAACCCGTATAAATGAGCGCGTTTATAGTTTTTCCTTTTTCATTTTCGGATGAAATGAAAATGAACTCCAGTCAAGTAACTGACATTGTCTGCTGTTGTTTTTAGCCCAGTTAATCAGCCAGCATCATTGGCTATAATTCTCTGCTTGTTTTTCTGCGCTCAGTTCTTAGTCTCTTTCGTCTCGTTTTGCCAGATGAAAGCAACAAGGCACAAGTCAATTATTTAATTAAAAGCTGTCACTTGCATGTCTCAAATGTAGCTCTTAATGTGGGACTCCTGCAACGACCCAAGGATCAGGGAAATAGGCGGCGAAGGACGTGACTGTGTCATCAGAGCAACGGCTGATGAGTGAGGAAAAGGCAAAGCAAAAGCAGCTAAAACATACACAAATAATTAAAAGCGCATACACAATGTGCACAAGTAGCAAGTCAAGAAGAGAGACAAAGGAAATGGAGGAAAATGCGAAATTTCACTTGGTAAAGTGAAATACATAAAATGCAGAGAAACACAACTTAAATGTTTGAAGAAATACTAGACGGATATCAAATACCCTTTATATTATTTCAAAACAAAAGGGAAAAATAAAGGTAGACATGTCTATATGTATAACACTATATGCTTTTGAAGATATGAAAATATTAATAATTCAACAAAACGCTGCTTGTAAAAAGATTTTCTAATAAATATGTATGTTCCACCTTTTCTTTTTAAGATTCTTAATTGGTTAAATTTACAAATTTATTAGGTTCTGGCTTGACTTCAAGTTCTGTTATTCTTCGCTTTCGGATCTCGCGAAATAACAAGCTGTATCCCAAAGCTGTCAGACCCTTTTTAGGACTATTGTTTAATATAAACCAACTGGAGCTGCAGTTGTGCCTTCGTTGTCATTTGCACTCATCTGCCTTGTGCATCCTTTTTCTTATACTTCTTTGCCTTATTTTAATTGTTGTAATTTTGCTGGACATTTTGTTGTTGTTATTGTGGGCGCCAGCTTGACGCCAGTCGCCAGTCGCCATCGTTGATGTAAATAAAATATGACTTAAAGTACGAATAGCTGGAAAAATGGAAAATATGTTGAGCAGTATTCAAAACTGGAGCTCGTTTATCAAAGGTGGCGGCTGTCTTCGATCGATGTGTATGCAATAACAAACAATAGCCAGCCAGAAATTGCATGTAATTGAATGTACTAAATACACACACACACACACACAGACACACTCAGGTTGTAAGGCCTTTACTGACAGGAAGTGGGCAATAAATTTACTCGCTTAAGCGAATGGCAAACTGGCAAACGAAGGACGACAATGTGACACTTATGGAGCAAGCGAGATAGTTACGTATTAGGATAGCATGAACGAAAGGGACAGCGACTTGGTTGGCTCATTAGCATTTGGGGCCATCAGAAGCATAAGGATATGTGAAAGGAAGCCAGACAGGCGACAGGCCCTAAAGTCAACTGAGCAAGTTTGGTTTTGTTTTTGTCATCATCAAAGCCACATTTCAATTGCAAATTGCCTTTTCTTTATATTTTTTCTCTCTCTTTTTGTTTTTTTTTTTGCCCACGGCTGCTCTTGGGCAAAAGGCGAGCAAAGTTAAACTTATCACACGACATATGTTCTTATTTCAATGGATTTTAGCGTCATATTTAGTAATACATATTCTTTCATTTGATAATTGCATTATGATCAAACGGATTGCAGAGATTTATTACTTTGTATTTGAATTATTACCCGACTTTTTTCATATTAAAAATTTGCGTTGAATTATGGAGAAAATTCATCTTGATGGAAACAATTTGAATATTATCATTTTAAACTCGAATTTAAATAGAGACCAAATAATGATAATATCAAAAATATCCGCAAAGAAAAGTTGTGAAAGTAAGTAAATAATTGGACAGTGGTCGAAAAAAATTGATTTACCTATTTAGATGCAGAATTAAAAAAGACTCTAAATAATGATAGAATAGACATTTTGCTAGGAAATCGAACTAATTTTGACAAAGTTTTAAGAGTTTAAAATGGTTTAAAGAGGAAGTAAGGAAAAGATGGAGAGTAATAGAAAAACTAAATATTCGAATTGTGATTCACAATCAAAATATAAAAATTTGTTAAATAAATATAAAATTGAGCGTTTGTCGCAAAGACTTTTACTAAAATACTAGAAATCGGGATTAACTCTTTGAGTTGAACTTAATACACTTAATACAGGACTTATGCATATCCCTTATAACTTAGTTGCCTCCCCCTTCAATCTACGCTGTTTTTGTTAGCTTGTGTGGACCCCAGCTGCGGGTTTAGTTGCAGTCAGCTCGCAAATTCTATTTACATACAGGCAGAAACTCAGAGCCAACAAATGAGAAAGTCGCATTATTAATTTGCCGCACCGCACGACCATAAATAAGACTGTCTCTCAACCTATATACTATATGTATATATATATATATATATATATATATATATCCACGTATTACATATGTAGTCACTCGTGATCCACATACTATATGCATGTGTTTGTATGTAAATAAAATTCAAAGGACTTGCCCACTTGCCATATGGGTCGACTGTGAGAGCTTTTTCTGCGCCTTGTCTTGTGTTTCTTGCTGTATTGCGCCACGCAATTTTCTTAAGCAATTTATTACTATTTTGACTTGTAGATGGCGCCACCATCTCTTCCCCAGTGTTGTGGCCACACTTTGAATGCCAGAGAGCGACAATTTGTAAAGCAGGCAATTATCCTTATTAGCTGCTTATTTATAGCCCATGTTTGTTTTCTCGTTTTACCATTGACACATAAGCGATGTGTTTGAGCCCAGTTAAATAAGGGGAGATAGGGAATTTGGTAGATATGTTGCAAATGTTGTTGCTTTTGGCATTTCGAATCTAGAATTGAGTTAATGAGCTGCCTGCCTGTGACTCTGTTTTATTAATGTAATTTTCATGAGACACACTCGACTCACATATCAAATTCTTGGCTCCTCAGACAACTTTAAGTCGTTCAAAATTAATGCATAATATCTTGAGCCCTCACAGGATGACAGGTAGGAGTTGGAGTAGGGAAGGGGGAGCGGGAGTAGGGAGAGTGGAACTGCAAAGTCGCACAGCATAAAGTACATTGTCAAATCAGCGACATTTTTATTACTGTCGCCTGGGAGTAGGGACGATGCCACGCCCCCAACTCACACGCCTCATACGGAAGTGCGAAAGTATGTATATATATGTGTGCGTGTGTGTGTGTGTGTGTGTGTGAGCTGATGATGTCGTTATTAAACGCATAAATAAATTGTCAAAAAAAAGCAACTCGTGTGGCTTTTGGGAAAGTGTGTGTGCGTGTGTACCTTTGTTAAAACTTTTTTATATACGTTGCTTAATAAAAAACTCTGTCTCTTGGCGTTACTTTTCTTTCCAGGCTGTGTTTGCATTTCAACCCAACCTTCCAGCTCTCTCCTCTCTCCCTTTCCAGGCCGAACCTCTCCCGTTGTTGACTCTGCACAACGTTTTATGACTTTATTTCACCAGCAAACATATGCATGAAGGGGCGAATGATGGGGAAAGAGGTGAGGTTGTAATGCGGCAATTGACAATTAATTGGTTGGGGGGCGCCACTGACGGCGACCTCAAAACGTCGTAGACAAAATTGTCCCCAGGACCTGAAGGAGCGCATCAAAGTGACGCAGCAAATTCATAATTTATAGCATACGCAGTGCATGAAAGAGTAAAAATTATGAAGAAGAATAATCCAGTAAGACGTTATTTTCGACTCTCTGCCTTTAAAATACCCGTTACTTAATTTAAATGTTAGTGTGTTCTATCTACCATTTTTCAAGAAAAAAGGCGTTGAGTTAACAATTTTAAGCACATTCTAATGTCTTTGGGGACACTTTGCTTCTTACCATCGAATTTAGAGTCTCTAGCTCTTATAGTCACTGAGATAAAGGCTTTTATTAAAACATAGTCTCTTAGATCTGAGAAAAACTTTAAACGGACAATTAATTTTTTATTTAACTGCATAGTAATTCGAATATGAAAAATAAAATTACAAAAACAAGAGATACCCTATTCCAGAGGAATAAATTTGTGGCAAGAGTTTAAATTTAAAGCTATCAAATATTATGGAAAAACGGAATGCAATTCTTGGAAAAATCTCTTCATGTTATTCCATTTGGATTTATTATGCTTGCCAGACTTAGCAATAAACTCATAATACCCTTTTAAATGGAGACATGTGAGCAGTGTAGATGGCGCCACTGGCCAACAACGAACGATGTTGAACCGACTTAAAAGTCATTTGTGGCTTCATTTGCATGTGTCTATGCATGGAACGCTTGTCGCTTGTCTCTTGTCTCTTGTCTCGTGTCTCTTGTCTCTGCATGTGTATGTCCTTGTGTGAGTGTGTGCTTAAGGGGAGGCCAGTAGTGTAGAGTACAGTACAGAACAGTTCAGTACAGTTGGTGATTAGTAGCCCACGTCTATCAACAGTTGCCCTAATGCCCGAGCAACATGCAACACCAGACCCAGAGCCAGAGCCAGAGAACTGACCTCATTCTGTTTACATTTGCAGCTGTTGCTACTAACTAACTAAACTGTCCTACCTACCCCTTTAAATTCCCAATCCAATCCTTAGATGAGCAGTTTCTATCCAACCCCTGCAGTGAATTCATGTGGTAATACAAAACACACTGAAGCTACTGACTCTCTCTCTCTCTCTCTCTCTCTCTCTCCTCAACACTTGCCTTGTTTTTGCACAATTGACTGGAAATGTTCTGCAGCTGACTTTTCAAGTATCCTCGCGTCCTCTTATTCCCACCTCTCCCCTCTTAACCCCTTCAAAACTTATTTGCAACACAGAAATCAAAGCGGCATTGATGTGGCACGTTCTTTGGTCTAGTTGTAGCTGTAACTGTAGCTGTAACTGTAACTGTTCAAATGGTTTTGCATAATGTGCAACATACTTGCTCGCTCTGTTGCAATGACACCAGCTGAAACTGTTGGATTAATCTCATTTAGAACAATAATAAACAAAATTGCATCTACAGCTTATAAAGGTTAAAAAGCAGAATATAATCTATTGATTAGATTTATCTTTTGCTTAGATTATAGTACCACCACTTTAAATAATATTAATTCAAGTTCACCTCAAGTATATGATTACATCACTATTAGATTATTTTATTTCTAATGAAGAGCATATTAATAAAATTATCTTAGTTCAAAATGATTCAAAACTGAAATATTAAAATACTAGCTGAGCTTTTAGTTGAAGATTGAGTTAATCCAATTGCTTTAATCAGATAAAAATAGACAATTGAACAAAATAATATATGTCAATCAGCATTTAAAATTAAAAGTTATTGAGACCCAAAGCTAAGATCTAAAATAAGTTAAGCAGTTAAATAAAATGTTAATCTGTCTAGCTTCGATTAATCCGTAGCATTTATTAACGCATATATGTAGTATAATCAAATTTCAATGCTGTTTTTCCTGCTATTTGAATTGATTGTCAATTGGAATTTAGTTTATTTTATTATCAGCCAATGTCATTGTTGCTTAATTGCGATTACTTCAATGCGGCATTCAACAAACTTTTGCAGAAACTAAGCAACTTGGCAACTGCAGTTGTAAAAAGCAAGTTAACTACTTTGTGTTTGGGCCACTTTGAAAGTTTATTGTGTGTGTTGTGTGTGCTGTTTCTTGAACGCAAGTTCTTGTAAATTGGAATGTTGCCAAGAGTCAAACGGTGCGTATACGTAATCTGAAATGTGAGCCAAAGTAGCAATTTAAGTTCTCAATTGGCAATGCGTTGAAAACATAAGCAACCTTCTCGATTTATGATTATATTTCATGGTTGGGTTGCTTTTGAAAAAACTTGCATTTACTTTGATCAAATTGACTGAGGGGGAAATAGGAAAGCGGGAAGGGGTTGGGGGTGTAATTGGCTAGTCTGCAAGCGCATTACGTCACATATGTTATATGCCTGGCAAATCAACAACGTCATGACAAACATCTGACAAATATGCCAACTTCTGACAGCCACGCCCCATTGTTGACTTCAACGCCCACGTTTATTTGTTTCACTGCCTCACTTGCACCCCCTCTCATTTGCCCTTCTTCCCTTTTGAAGTGTGTGTGTGTGTGTGTGTGCACTGCGCTTCATATTTGTTCTGTATTTGTGTTTGCCACACACACGAAAGTTGTGACTGTTTTTGGTAAATAAAACGCAATGGGCCACTCTAACTTTCTCTCTCTGTCTCCATCTCTCTCTTTCTCTCTCTCTCTCTCTACGCTACTATGCCATCTACTGATGACTTGCCGAATCACTCGAAAGACCCGACACTCGACACCACTTGGCCTGTCTGACTCTAATGATGCGCAATTTCTCAAATCTTACGACTACATTTGCCCACACATCTAATGGCGTGAAATTCAAAATGACGCACAGAGGTTTTCCAGGCTCAGTCTCTGGCTCTGGCTCTGGCTCAGACTAAGGAACAGGAAAAGGACAAGGATCCGAACCTGGCCATTTGCCATTTATCAAGTTTATTAGCGACAGGCCCTGAAAGCAGAGCCATGTTTGTGTTTACTGGGCTCTTACATAAGCTGGAATGCAATTAAAATGGAAAAACAACAATCAAAAGTGTGAGTCACGTTCGAGTCTTTGGCATTTTGTGTAATTCAATTGTAAATCATTTGAAAATTACAATGCACAGAATTATAATGTCCTGAATTAAGTATAGTCAACTATACAAACATGCTTTTCTGCCTTCTTAACCACTGAAAAAGCAATGCATAAAACTTGACTGCTGAATATTCTCTTTACCAACAGCTGTAAAATCATGTTTTTCAAATTTTATTGCATATTTTAAGGCGATTTATACGATTTATCTGCTTGCGAATACTTTATTGATTCAATATGAGTTCGAAGCTTGTGCATAAGTTCTGCCTTTGGATATTTTAGTATGCAACAAAGTTTGCTGCGACCCCAAAATGTATGCAACATACTTGCATACGAGTATATATGATATTGCAACACTTTCGTGCTTTTGTGCTTGTGTTTAATGTGCACATTTCCATTTCAATGCACAATTTCAATAAAGTGAACAGCCAGAAAACTGCCTCAGTTCGAGAGTTTGACGCCTTGGCAGGTTTATCGTCGCAAAAGCGTTAACTGTTTTTCCCAGTTTGGCAGTCATCCAACTTCCCAACTAAGTTTTGACAAATCCCTTGCATGGTTTTACAGTTTTTGGGGTCACAACTTGGCTCGCATTAATTAAAAGCAAATTACAGTTGCGTTTCCCATTCTTTAGAATTTCTCTTTTCTTTCTTTTTTTATTGTAAAATGTTCAACTTTTGCTGCAGCATCATTAAAAACTTCTTAGTAGTGTTTTTTTTCTTTGTTTTACTTTTGATTTTTCTTATTAAATCAACAATATGATTAGCAATTCAAATGCTTTCGTTGAGCGAGGCACCTGTCTCAGTTCCCAGGACGACAATACGAGGAGGCGAGGCAGGACGAGGCAGCTGTCGCCCAACAAAGTTTAGCTAATTAAAGTGGCATCAAAAGCCGCCGACCGCTAAAATACTTATACACAAGAAAATCCACAAGAAAATGTCAAAAATTCGAGAGCAAATTGTTCAATGAGCCTTCAGCTTTATATTTAAGAAAAAAGAGCAGAACATTTTCTTAATACTTGTAGAATATTGCATACGCTTTCCGGTTTTAATAAACAAAGTAAAATATCGAACTTAACAACTCTTTTAATGTTGACAATAGCATGATGTTTAGTGCTAAATCAATTAAAAGTCTGTTACAATATTGACTATCAATTTAAACTTGCTTTATTGCATTATAAAATTTTCAATAGAATAAAGTTTAGTTAAACGAATAAAAATGATATCAAAGTCTGAAATTAGTTACATCTCTTGCTTTATTACAGTTCAAAGCTTAAATGCACTTTAAAAGCGACTTTATTGCATTAAAATAAGTCAATAGATTAAAGTTTTGATTAACAAAAAAAAATTTGCTTAAAAGTCTGAATTCTGTTACAGTTTCAATCAATTTAAAATTGAATTCTGCATACTACAGGATCAGTAAGAATATAATGTGACAGATATCTGTTTTATAACTATTTTTGAAAGCTGCCTGCAAAGGGTATAATACAGGATGAGAGCTTTAAATGAGAGGTGTGGCAGGCAACATTTGCTTGCCACAAATTTGCGGATTTTGCTGTTTGCTGACAAAATGCGAAAAACAAAAAATTTTAAATGTATTTACCCAAACAGTTTGGTTGGCAGGCGCGTGTAACGCGTCGCAGCTTTGGTTACAGAGAAAGAGAGGGATATAGGGAGTGCAAAGTGGGAAACAGAAGGAGACAGAAGCTTAAAAGCCTGCGACTGGCAGGCAACCAAGCAAATGTTGCATAGTTCTAGGCGCGCTGAAATGTGAAACCATTTTGGAAGGCAACGCCACAACAATAGCAACAAAAAAACAATAACAATAACAATAACAAAAGGGCAATGAATGAAAATGTCGTTGAGACGCAAAAAATGTTGCAAATTGTCAGCAAAAAGTTGGCAGCCAAACTCGGAGTGTGTGTGCGTGCGTGTGTGTGTGATGTGTGTGTGTTTTAGGGTATAAAAAGGCATTTACTAAAGTTTTTGATTTTTGGCAGGCGTATGTATGTGTGTGTGTATTCCTCTTGTCTATTTGTGTTCGAGCTTTATGGAGCCCTGATTTAAGGCAGCCAACATATTGTTAGCCAGTAGTGCATCAGTTGGCAGAGAACTTCAGGCTGGCATCTACAATAAATGTTGCTAAAGTTGATTCTTCTACTATTTGTGTTGTAAAGTACTTACGAGAATGGGCTGCGTTAACTTTTGTGTGCCTAAGAATACGTATACGTAATTTTGGTAATTTAACTTTACTTATTATTCTTTAAAAGTAAATGAGTGTATGCTTGATAAAAAGACTTGAAGTGACTGGGAATTGGTATTTGATTTAGTACATTTAAACGTAAAAGGCAAACAAATTTAAATAAATACGTATACGTTATTTAAGATTATGAATATTTCGCAGGAGTGCTTTATCTTAAAAGGGAAATTTATATAGATATAAAAACAATTGTGAAATTTTTGTAGAATTAAAAAAAACTGATTCTCGAAAGAAGGAAACTAAAATATAAATTTACAGATCACAACAGTCTCTAAGAGCAACTCTTGTCCAAAACTGACTTATTTCTGGCCCTTACTGAAATTATTATACCATAAAATGAAAAAAACCTAATGAAGTTGAATGGGTCAGAGAGTTGAACTGACATGTGTCCGCTCTGTAGACGGCACAAATCTCTCTCTCTCTCTCTCCCTCTCTCTCTCCCAGTGTCAGTGTCAATGCCATTAAGCGGCTTCAATTTCGGTGCAAGGCCGAGTTCTCCACACACACACATTAATATGCCAGGCGGACAAATAGCTTGATCAAGTTTCGCTGGTGCAAAAGAACCACAAATGCTATTATTATCAAGTGAACCACCAGAGCCATCAATATTGTCAATTTTCGGCTAGCTGTTAGTAACTGTTTGTCTCTCCCTCTTTTACTTTCTCCGTTGCTCTCACTCTCTTTGCTTTTGTGTGTGTGTGTTGATTTTATTAGGCCGTCGAGTGTTGCCACACAATTGTTTGCTTAAAAGTTTTCACACACACACACACACACACATACACACGCAGAATGAACTTTAGTTGTTGTTTTGTTTTTGGCTTTCTTCTTTGTTTGGTTTGTTTTTAAGGCCCAAGCACGTTCGTTCACACTGCCATAACTAGAACTCGGCAATTGGGGACTATGGGGCTCGTCCTTGTCACTGTCATTGTCCCCACAGATTTTGCACGTTTGCTATTTTGACATTTTTTGCGATTATTGATTAGATAAACGCCGTCGCCAATCACAACAAAAACGTGCAAAACAATGAGTGTTAAGTCGTCGAACAAAAAAGAGAAGAGATAAAAGTTCCTGATGGCACTTAAGTCACTTAACCATGGCCAATGAGGGAGATTTCATTTTTCGTCTGAACTTATAAAGCGATTCATCATTAAAGATCCGTCTTTATATACTGACTATATGCGGGAAGCAAATCACACTTTGTCATGCTACTCACGCCTGCCAAGGATTAAAGCGTTTGTCCTGCTTTTATTACTTATATACGGACAGGTGTTTCTGAAATTCGTTTCACCTTTCATTCAAACAATTTTCAGTGTTCAATCTACCACACGAAGCACAAACGGAATAACAAATGTCCAAAAGGGCCGGGAGAAAACTTATTATATCTTAAATTTTTTGAATGTGCTGCACGAGTAATGCTATATGAAAGCTATGAGATTCAGGAAAACTGTCGACAACAGCTCTGGCCAATTGTCAAAGTTTTTTAAATATTTATGTATAATTTCAGACATATTTATAATGCTATAAAAGACTGTAAAGTAGGACAGTAATATTCTACTGCTCTGTTAACAAAGTTGTTCCAAGAGACTTATCCTTTTACTATGTTAATCAGAGTATAGTCAGCTGCAACATTTTGATATATTATTCAAAATGTCCCTCATTTAATGACACAATTGAAGCAAAGTTAAAAGTGCTGCAGCTGTTAACTAACTACACTTTAATACATATCCTAATGACACCTGTCTACATTTGCGAGGCTTTATGTCAGTCAATCAAAATTGCTTAAAGAAGCGTTTAATTTTTATAGTAGTCAGTAATTCTGACACTCATTCCATTTTCCTTCCATTCGCCAAACAATACGATGTGGCAACAGAACAAAAACAAAAGCCGCAGCATTTACACCCAGAACAAGCAGAAAACAAACAAGTAAAATATAACAACAATAAGAAGAACAAGAAAGAGGAGGAAAAAAGATTAAATTGCGCGCGTTTAATTTTTGAGTGAATTTTCCGAACATTCACCGAAACACCTCGTTTATAGAGAAACCTCCCCTTGTTTACCAACAAACTGCTGATGTTTTTGGCTTTTGTGTTTTGCGCTTTTTGTAGCCACCAAAATTCTGTTGTATTTTCTTTTTATTCAGACATACTCTCGTGGTCTCTCTTGTGTCTAAATTTATCTATAAACAACTTTTTTTGTTGTTCTTTTTTTTTGTTTTTTTATACGGGCGACATTCAGGCTGTTTATATGTGTGGTAAAAAACTGTAGTGACAGGCTAATTGAATGAATGAATCTGTGCAGCATCTCTCAGCAATTTTTCACAAATTTTCCCCTTGATATCGTTGTGTGTTTTGTTTCTGGCTGTTGATATTTCAAGGTCTGTCAGTTTCATTAGCACATTTTCAGATCATTGAGCTACAGTTAATGACAGTCGATTGTCCAGATTAAATCGTACTTGTAATTAACACCCAAAGGGCATCGTTAACATCATTTAAGACATTTCTGAAAGCACACAGCGAGTGGTCTCGCTTAACAAAAAAAAGAAACATAAAATAAAACCGCGAATCGGCATATTTTCGGGTGCCATCAGCACAAAACTGGTTTCATCTTTTCTTTTCTTCTCATTTTTTGTGGTGATTTTTTGAGAGCTCTGCACTTGACCAAAAGGCGATGTAGATATGACAAAGTGAAATATTTAAAGCGCATCAGCATTAGGTCGATAATTTAAATACGCTTTGCTAACATGGAACTTTAATTATAAATTTAATTTCATTTAAGTTAAATACTCAAGAAACATAAACAGAATTTTTAACATTTAAGAATTAAAAAATGTAATAAATAAGAGAAGGAGCCTGTTTTAATATTTAGAATTAAATACTGAATAGTTTAAGTACAAAATATTAAAAGAGTATGAGAGTAACTTTGAAAGGCTTCAATTTTAATGAAAATTATAAGCTTTGGTATTTGCAACAGCGTTTTAAACATATTTAAAATAAATTGAATTGAGTTATTGATTTTTCATTTTGAAGATATTTTATATAAGAATACGATTTTTTGACTAAAATCTATTTGAATTTATTTCTGTAAGCTTAAATGATTAAAGTATAATTTACCAAAATTAACGTGTATGAAAATATTATTTATTTCTCTAATATTTTAGTGCATACATAAGAGCTGGCAAATTTAAGAGACTCTTGGCAAGTGAATTAAAATAAGAAATCGTTGCAGTGGCAGAAAAAAGAAGCTTAAAATGCATTTAATTAAATTGCTTGGGCCTGTGCCTTTGCCTGTTCCTCTGTCTGTTTGTCCGTCTGTCTGTCTGTCTGGCTGTCTCTCTGTCTGGTTGGTTCCGTTGTCCCGTTGTTCCTCTGTGTGTTATCTTGTACCGATTTGTTGTTGTTGTTGTGTTGTTGTTGTGTTGTGCTGTGCGTGTGTGCCAATCTGAAACGAGTCCAGTTTTTGGCCTCATGCCGAAGCGTCGTCGGCTGATGGCCATTGAAAATTGATGGGGCTCGTTCTCAATACTTTGTTGTTATTATATGGATCTGAATCTTTTGGTTTGCGCATCTTTATGTTTTTACTTTCGGCATAAAATTTAATGAGTTTTTATTTTGGTTTTTGTCTTGTATATTGCAGTTGGCAATTTTGGCTCATAATTTTAAATGTAGGTTAAACATTTTTGGTATTTATCACAGACATGAAAACAAAAAACGACTTAAATGGCATACGAAAGGGTAACCAAAATCGGGCAATTGCATTGCAATATAATTGACGATAACTCTGCCTAGACGGACTGAATAGTACGCGATCTGGGTTTAATTGATCCCCTGGGCTTGTCAATTAGCTGCCCGAGCTCAGTTTAGCTCCAAAAGAAGGTGAAACACTTCAAAATGTTGTCGTTGTCGTCGAAACACTTCAAAGATACTTTGAAATCTCAACATGTTTACGGATTGCTACGCATCTCGAACTGGCAGCTGGGTAGTTGAATTGGCATCTAACAATAGTCCAAATTAGAAATAGACAACAGCAACAACAAGTGCAACAACAACAAATGCCAAAACAGACAGATGGACACAAAAATGTTTGCAAATGCAATATCTCATAAACATTTTTTCGACTCAAGTTTCAGCTATCGATAGATAGATCGAGGGGGAATTGCGGGGAGGAATTGCCCAGCAGGTTGACAATTGCCATGCGCAATTAATAATTTTTATATTTTATTTCTTTTTCATAACATTTTTTCTATTTTTGTTTTTTTTTTCTGGTTTTGGTCTTGTGACGTCGTCAAACGTGCACAGAGCCAAAAGAAATAAACATTTTGTATCTTTGTATCTGTGCTGTTACTGCATCCGTTAGGTGTGTGTGGCTGCATGCAAATGTTGTGAATTTTCGTATTAATTTTTTTTTTTTATATTTGTGGCCAACTACAAATTTTTGGCCAGCTACGTCGTTGGCGCCAGCGTCGTCGTTGACTGAGACGCGTGCGTCCGGTGCGCAGTTTAGCTTTGAAGTTGTTTTTGTTGTTACTATAGATTTTTGTAGTTTTGTAGATTTGTTTGCGTTTGAGCAAAAAAAAAAAATAAAATAATTGTGGGAAAAATTTAACGCACACAAATTTTTGAGATTTGTATAAACAATTTACATCAAATGCAGCGTAACATTTATACCAACGTTTAACATTTATTTGCTCATTTGGCAACGGTCATTAAGTTTACGAACAATCGAGCACACAACTTTGTAGTACTTTTAAAAGGGATATATTATTAAATATAAAAACAACTTTTAATTATTTTCTAGCTATAAAGTAGGTAATTAAAGCGCTTCAAAAATGTAAGCAAATTGAGTATAATTTACAAATATATTGTTTTAATTATTGTGGCACATAAAATCAGTGCCGAAGATATGTTTTTAATTCTCTAAATAACTTAATTTTTCTTTTTCATCATAGATTCAGAAATAAATTTATAATAATTAATTAGACATTTTTTACAAAAAAATTTTAAATCAATGTAGTAGTCGTAGTATTTTTTTTAATAAACACATAAAAAATTTTAAATTCACTTTAAAGCTTTGTATATTTGTAACTTTTCAAGTTGTCTCTTTTTCACATTTTTGGTATACCAGCTTGCTGCGGTGTATGTTCAAGTTCAACAGCCCCGATCGCTTCTAATTTTAGAAAAGTCAAACTCTAACTCAAACACAACTCTCATATCTGAATTGAATCATTGACAAGTTTATTGCACGGTTTACATAAAATGTGCGCTCTGCAATGATTTGCTCAATGGAGTAATAGGAAATTTGCTCGTGTGTCATATCAGATCGGAGCAATTGGTTTTATCACCGCTACGAGGAAGTTTCACTCTCTCTATATGTTTTTTTTTCTGTCTTCCTTTTGCTTTTTTATCGCCTGCAACAAAGATATATAAAAATATACATGTTTTTTTTTGGCAATAGAAACACGTACGTTGCAAATTATGCGATAAAATATATATGATACTTTAATGCGCAATACACTGTACTCATCGTACTCAGTATTCAGTTTTACGACTTTTTACATTAAACTGTTGAACAACACTTATGAATTTTTGGATTTGTTAATACGAATAAATATAAAAAGCAGTTGTAAATCGATGTTAATCATTTGTGTACATTTTGATGGAACTCCGAGCGGCAAATTGAATTGATAGCTTTCAGTATTTGGCTTTTGATTATTAGCTCGCACATTTGTATGCAAAATATAATGACGTCAAATGAGCCAAATCTGTATTTTGTTATGGAGGGGGAAAGTAATTGTTATGGATTGACAGCAGGCAAACGCGGCGAATGAGCAATATTCTGTGCCATGAGGCGTATGAGCAATGGTCATACATCCATTAATTTAATTAGCAATTCGGATGATATCTCACACTCGAATCTGGTTTTTTTTATTTGAGAGAACATTCTCAAATTATTATTACGATGATGGCAAATAAAGCAAAACATTTATCAGGTAAAAAAAAAAGAAAATGATGTGAGAACTTTTTGAAGTTTCTTCTGACAAATTGCACCGCATTCTGGACTTTGTGACTTGTTTGCCTGCATTGCACATAAATTATGAGACAGAGAAAATGGGCGCGGACTCATAAAAGGTAACCATAGACACCAATCCAGTGATAAACAATAGCTAATCAACAACAACTGGCAGAGAACAGGGTGTGGGAACTTTGATAACTGTGATAACAGGTCACATTTTGTGTTGTTGTTGTATATTCTGCATAGGTTTATTTATAACAAAATATTTAATGATCGATGTCGATGTCGATGAATAATGTAAGTAGGTTAAATTAAAAATAAGGGAGTGCAGTACACATTTGATATTAACACTCATACACAATGAATTATTTCAATATCGTATTCGTTGTGATTTGCATTTGCTTGTTGATTACAATTTACACTGCACAGCAAAATATTCTTTGTAGTTCATACGATATTCTTGATCGTAATGATATTGATTTATGGTTTTTATATTTTGATTTGTTGCGATTTCCAAATCAATTGCGATTTATTCGGCAGCATCAACTGACAAAGACGCAAAGACAACAACGCGATAAGAGCAGCAACAACGCGACCGACAACGACAACTACGACAATGACAATAACAACAACCACGACGACGACGACAGCGACGTCCGCACATGCTGCCTGCTGGGGATAAACTGGAACTGGATTTTTCGGAGTTACGACAACGGCAACGGCAACGGCAACGTCAGCGTCGGCATCGACGCCACAACTGGCAGCAGCAGTGGCAGCAGCAGCAGCAGTGGCAGTGGCAGCAGCTGGGGGCCACTTGTGGGCATATAGAATCACAGAGACAACAGATATCAAGACTCTCGCACTTGCACTACGGACAGAGCATAAACATCCCAAAAACACTATAACCCGTCCAATAAGCAAAGCTCTCAATCTGCGCGCGAAAAACCTGCCTGAGAGAGACAAAGAGAGAGAGAGAGATAGAGAGACTGCTGTCAACACATTTTCATGTCTAAACGAATTTCCCGTTATGTGTGTGTATGTGTGCTTTTGGACAGAGCTTTGCTAATAAAGCTTACTGTGTGCCTTGACTCAAGTTCTGTACCCTTTATCCTAACTTGTTAGTTGCCTAGAAAACACAAATTTCCTGATTCTATAAATAATAATATCAACAAATACTTTTTTGAGCTCAATAATGATTTAGTATTATACTTTCATTTATTAAAATTTCGCCTTGCCCGCTCATTAAATTAGCACCTTCTCGTTTGAAAAGCTTTACGCCTGAGAAGCTTTTGACAAGCTGCCAGTTTGAGCTGCCAAGTTTTGTGGTCTTAACTAAACAATTTCCCGCTATTTGCAGAACTTTCAACTCAGTTGCTCTCGCGCTCTCAACATTTCTCTCTCTCCCTCTCTCTCTCTTTTTTTCTTTCTCACTCTCTTTCGGAAAGTTGTGCTGTTTTTTTGTTGTTGTTTACTTTTTGGCGCCTCCGTCTGGGAACTTCAACAGGTTGCCACCCACTTCTTGTGGTTGCCCCGTGTTGCTGTTGTTGTTATTGTTGTTGTTGTTGGCAGTACACCGAACAAAACAAATGAAAAGCATTTTCAGCAAGGCAACCTAAGCACACACACTGACACATTATATACCCATCAACACACTCTTACAATCAAATACGTAACTACAAACGACAAAACCCGGAATAAATATGTAAAATAAAAAAAAAAAAAAATAACTCCAGCGACTCCTTGGGGGATGTCTCCACAGCAGCAACAACAATTTTCAACTGCTGTTTTCCTTAAGTTGAACAAGTGTTTTTATCTTTCCTTCTCACTTGGTCTCACATCTCTTTTTTTTTTTTGGCATTTTATTTTTGGGGCATTTTTTCAGGTATTTGCTTTTCAGAGGGTTGGACTTACCCCATGCCAAAAATAAACAATAAGCTAACAAGAGGATGGCTTGGCTGCCTGCTTGCTGATCTCCGTACCGCAGCAGCGGGGCTTTGTTTTAAAGCCGCCTCCGAGGTGCCCCTCGCCTCGTACCCCTGGTGCCCCTTGTGCCCCTTGCGTTGCGTTAAGTGGCAAAAGTATTTGAGCGACTTACCTAAAAAGAGACAAGCAAATAACAACGTGAAATCAGTTATATTTATAGCAAAACAAAACATAAGATTACTGTTAGCTGTTTGAGGAGGCGGCTAAGGCTCACATTAATTGTGGGCATGGCTCGACGAGCTCATTAAATGCACACAAAAGCTGCGGCGGCTCAAGAGGCAACCCATTAGCATTAATTGAAGCAAAGATGAGACCATCATCATGACGATGACGATGACGATGACGACCTACGAGCACAACTGTCTTGTGCTATCTTTGGGCATACGAAAGTGTGGGCGTGGCAACACCCACCTTGAATCTCTCCCTGTGTGTGTGTGAGTTTTTGTTGAATTTTTTCAACTGCGTTAAATCCGCTTAGGCAGCGCCTCAAAGTGTGCCAAAAACAATGTAACAATTTTGAAAGTGCTATACTCTTACTAAATGGAGAGTATAAATATAGTATTGTATAGAATATGATGAAGGAATTAATATTTTGTTTAATTTATCATTTTATTAAAATTATATTTGTAATATTACAATAATAATGGCGTAAGAAGTTTGAAACTTATTGAGTATTTACAAACTAGAATTAATTCACCTTTCAAGCTCTGTTAGATTCTTATAACTCGAACTTTATGAATATATAACTTTCTTACAGCTCAGTTTTAGTTGTATCAGACAGAATTTGATACGCAATGTAGGACTCAATATCACAAAATCATAGAGTAAAGTTACTTGAAATAACCAAAGAAAGGACAAATGAGAGGGAGGAGTAGGACCACCATAGCTAATAGGCAAATGATTTGGAAAGTAGAAAAGATATGCTGATGTTTGGAAAGTTCCAGCTGGTTAGGCATTACTGAAGTTTTTCACAGTCAATGACAATGAGCAGATAAAGCGAATGCACAAATGCTGAGTGTAATAATTGCTAAGAAAAGAACTCAAATATAGCTGATGAACAGGATAAATCGAGTATGAGACTCACAATATATAAAAAAGATTCTCTATGAAAAACTCCGAGGTAATTCAAATCAGCTTAGAGCATTAAAAAAGTATTAAGAATTAGTTCTATTTGTCCTTGTTAATGTAATAAAGATAAAATAAAACTAAACATCTCTAAGAGGAATGCATTTTTTTGTTTTTATAAGAAATTCCAATGAATATTTTTCAAGACTTTAATCAAATTTTTCGAATTGCTTGAATGCATAATTGGGCTAATGAAGTTCTCTTGAATTTTCACAAAATGTCAGCTTCAAATGTGACAGACAGAGAGAGAACAGAATGAATTTCTGGATGAAATGTGTGAATAATGAATTGAATTTACGAATATGATTTCATATACAAAATATGTAGTTTTAGTTGATGTGTGTGAATTGTGTGCAATGTGGAATATAATTAAATTTCCGTAATTTTGCCTTGGACTGCATTTGGGCACAACGTAATGCAATTTACAGCTCAGAACTAATTGTAAATATTACTCATACGCAACGTTGAGCAGCAAATATGGGAATGTTTATGGCAATGCACAGGAAGATGTGTGGTTTCTATGTCAGTGTCTGCTGGGCAATACAATTAGAGCACTGATTATCTAATGGACCTGCAGTAACAATTACTCAAATACTAATTGGAGAACATACTCGTGCTGAGCAACAAACTAATTGGACGACTCACCTGGGCAATATTTGGTCACTTTATCAGAGGATGCACATGTGTGTTGCACTATGATTTGAATAACTTTGAGTGGAGTTTGCAGCTGCAGCCAGATGCTTGTGGCATGTGCACTGCTTAAGCGTCGTTTAACTTCTGTGGCTGCCACCAGCTGCGGCAAGTTGACCAAGCTGGTTTGCCTGCCCCCAAAAACTGGACAAACAGCGCTCGATTCTCAGCCATTGGGGGGCTTGGCATTGCGTGTCACGCACAGAGTCACAAACAGAGCCACATAATGGTAAATAGTACTTCAAAAGAGTCGAGTCAAAGACACGCAAATAAGCCGCAGGCGCCAATAGTTTAAACTAAAGCCGTCGCCAGGCATTTGATCAGTGTTATTAATAAATCAAAAATCTGCATCTGCATCTGTAACTGTAACTGAAATAGAATTTAATTAAGCGAACAAGCTGCTCAAGCCTAGGCAAATGCAACTGCCAACAGCATTTGGCAAATAAAGTTTTTACCAATTTCACACAAATCAGCGCTAAATGTCAAAACGCATGTTGCACAAATGCGTCAAATGCCAAACTAGGCGACTGCCAATAAATCATCAGCTGCACAAGAGAGAAAGAAAACGAGTGTGGAAGAGAGAGGCGAGAAGAGTGGTTAAAGAGTGAGAGAGAGAGAGAGCTAAGTTAACGTCTTGTGGTCAATCGTTTTGGCCAAGAGTCGACATCAAAACCGCTGACAGATTCCTGTGCAAGCGCGTGAGCCAAAGCAAATCAACATGACATGACTTAAGAAAAGTCAACTGCAACTGGCCAATGTACTATAAAATAATATTCAGTAAATACTACTGGAATAGTTCTTGAACTAACGATCAAGTTATTAAGCTATATAAATGAAAACTTAGAGTTCAGTTTTGCAACTTAAGTTGAGATTTTATTTACTGAGTATGTTGTATTAAGAGCTTTAACAATATTTGTTTTTCACAATAATCAATAAGACTATGCTTTTAAAAGAATTTTAAAAATAAGTAAAGTTTTTACATATTAACAAAAATTAAATTTCTTTTATACACACATTTTTTCCACTTTTTCCATACATTCGCATTGACTCTATTATATGAATTATTCTTAAAATAAGCAAAGTTTTTACATATTAACAAAAATGAGATTCCTCTTTAACAAAAGTTTTTTTTAATTTTTTCATACATTCCGATTGACTCTATTTCAAAAACTTAAAACTGTCGTAACTTTGACAAACTTTATCTGATTTCCTTACAAAATTTCAATTTACAATTATTTGGTGTCTAGTTTAAATTGGAATTCGTTAATTTCTTTACTATTCTTTCTCTTCTCTCTTTTTTCATCACTGTCCATATATTTCATTCCATAAATTTAAAAAAAAAACGTCGAAAACAACAAACTCCACAACAAATATCATAAGCCCCAAGAAACCACTTTATAAAAGCAGCGTATGAAAACTTACAAATTTAATAAAAAAAATTTGGACAGCGACAGCAACAAAAACGATCAACGGCTAGAAAAAAAAAGAACAACAACAAGAGACACTTTGTATTTCAGTTTTTGGTTGCATTAATTATCGCCTTGCCATGAAATATGCGCGCCACGCATGCGCAGATCAACCAAGCGAACGGACGAACTATATAGGGGTTCAGCGGGGTGGGAAAGGAAACAAGGGAGTGAGAGGGGGGACAACAGTCAGGGTGGGGGGCTGCTGGTGTGTGACGTCGTCTGGGGGGATCTGTGAACGGCGGGCGGCCGCTTAACTTGTTGTTACTTTTATGGCAGCCGAACAGCGCGTGTTGCGTTGACGCAGGCCAGGAGTGGGAGTAAGAGAGGCTGGCGGTGGGGTTGGGGTTGGGGTGACTGGGGCACAACAACATTTGGAGCTTTGACTTTGACTGACTGTTTACCTGTGCCAATTAAATTCAGCTCAATAAACGAGCCGATCAGCTAGCGATACAAATTGTAGACAACGACAATTTTTAACGCTTATTTTTGCCTAATGAGCCAGTGTTGCCATATCGCTGTGTGGCCATCGGTTGAACAGCGTAGTTGTCAGTCAGTTTCCGATCAGTGACAGAAATTGCAGCTAACGGTTTTATCAATAATTTGACAACACTTCGAAAAGTGCGATGAAAGGAGTGGCAATATCTTTGGAGCAGATTTTAAAGGTGACAGGGATTATGAAGGGGAAACTGATAAATGCAGTGCCAGCCGGACAAATACAATTATCAGATTCGGTTTTAAAATACTTAAAATGTTTAAAAATCCACCAAAAATATTCAAAACTTAAACAAATAACTAGGAACTAGAATTAATATTTGATTCTCAAATGAATGATAAAAGTTGTTTAAAAATCTGAGCGCATTAAAAAAAATTTAGTGAAAGCCATATAAAAAGCTTTATTAATATAAAAAACTATTATTAATTGGATAATTTGTCAATTTCCTAACTTATTTGCTATTATTTTGATGAATTTCCATAATCAAGATTATATATTTTTTACATATATTATTAACATATACTAGGATATTTTCTTACATATATTATGTGCATATGCTAGGACATTTTCTTGGCAAAATTAAATTATGCTCCTGAAAGTGAGCAGAAAGTTTCCAATCTGAAAGGTCGCTTAATTTGACGCTACTGTAAAGCTTTTGCAAGCGCCATCTATCGTTATGTTAGGCAACTAAGAAGTGCTTCATGTGAACGAGCTTATGACAGCTGTAAAATGGTGAAAAGCTCACAGACAGCAGAGCAGAGTAGAGAGTACATAATGTTAAGAGAGCATTGTAAAGTGAAATTTAAGAGAAAATGCTAATGGGCCACCGCTTGCTATCCTCGACTCTCTTAAGCGACCATATCAGGCAGACTGTTTGACGCATTGATAACAACGATAAGGCTTTGGCCTTGAGTGGCATTAACAAAAAATAAAATTAAGGAGAAATACAATAACTGGTTGTGAAGGCTAGACACAGCTGCATGTAAAACCAATCTTAATTGCAGCCATTAAATGGACTTTGAGCGAAAGTTCTCATCAAATTGATAATGTGCATGCTTATAAATATTAATAATAAAATGAGCAAAGCAAAAAAAAATTATAATTGAATTTTGTGTGAGCAGAAAATGAAGCCACAAATATGCCATAAAAGGATAAGACCACATATAATAAACAGGCCTGCGGTTGCTTGAGGTCGCTGTTTGTTGCGGGTGTTGTGAGCGTGTGTGTGTATGAGTGAGAGTGTGTGTGTGTGTGTGTGCGTGTGTGGCAAAGTGTTGCAAGTGTTGTGTCATCAACTAGGTTGCCTCTTGCCACACACCACATGCCACACGCCACTCTTCGCACAGTTCCGTCATATAGTCATTGTGTAAATATTTGCATATTTAAGTTAGTTGTTGTTGTGTTGGATGCTTCTTGCTAAGGCAACCGCAAAACTCATAAGCGCATTTTAGTATCCTGTGTGTCCTTTCTGAGCATGTGTGTGTGTGGTGTGTATATCCTTAGATTGTCTCTGCTTGCACGAAGGTCAAGCGCGCGCTTATGAAGTTGACGCCGTCATCTTCGCAGCTCGACAAAACGTTTAATTATGTCAGGTGTTAAGATGCCGGTTATCATGTTAAACAACGTACCACACAGTGCGTATGCTTAATGAATGCGTTGCCTGAATTTAAAGCAGCAGCCTCCTTAGCACACTTGTCCTTCGTCTGACTGTCTCTCTGTCTCTCTCTCTCTCTCTCTGGCTCACTCTCTCCCCGCACAACTTAATTAATTAGTAGTGAAAAGGATTTTTATCGCAACCAGGTCCCAGATTGCCGTTGAAATCTGCTTTACTTAGGGTTGGGCAACAAAGCTCTTGCAGCTGCTTTTTCTAATGCACTTTTAATGCGAACTTTTTCCCCAATCCGTACTCCTTGATCCCTTCTTCCCACAATCCTTCCCAAATACGTAATGAGCTATATTTTCAGGTGTTGTTAATGAAAGTTTTTTTTGGTAGTTGGAAGACTCTTGTTTACTGCTCTCTCTCTCTCTAATGATTGCCTAATTTGCCTTATTTGCCCAAATTACCAAAAACTGTTAGTTGGCCCAGTAACGAGAGTAAATCTCTGTGTCTGAGCCAAATTAGTTGCATTGTTTGAAGTTGACACTGACTGAATGTGAATGACATTTCTCTTATTCTCTCTGTGGCTTCGTTTGCTTGTGTGCTTGTGGTTATTTACTTCTATTGTTGTTCTTGTTGTTGTTGCAAGTGCAACAGCTGCAATTGCAGCTTCCATTTCCTTGTCTAGTTGCATTTGCAGTTGTTAAGTGAAAGACAGTTCAGAACTTTATCCGTGATTAAACTTTTCTTTACTTTTCACAAAGCTCGAATCATCTATTTACTTTGTTTTGTGCATAATCAAAATGTGAATGGAAAAATACATAAAACAAGCTAGAAGCATGAGAATATCAAAAAGGGTAATGCCTTACATAAAAAAGAAAAGCAAATAACTTAGTATATAAGGGTAGCAAATAAATAAATGCAAAATGACAATGGCTAAAATTAAATTGCTTAGTCTCTGAAAAGAAAACACTAAGTATAATATCGTGGAAAAATCTAGTTTACTTAATACAATAATTTATTATCAACAATGCATGCTATAGATTCTTCATTTCATAAATCGTATGTAGTCAATGGTTAATTAAAAATAACATTCTATAACATCTCTTATAAAAAAACACCATATTCTGTGTATTATTATATGCCATTGGAAATTTTTGTGGCAATCAAAACTTTATTTAATCGAAGCACAAAATTTCACTCAACTTCTATGGCTCATCTTGTGTAAATAGAGTATAATAAATAGGAAAATAAACAGGATGCTGTCCAAACGGAGATACAAAGAGATGAAGATAAAGATGGGGACTACTCAAATACGTTTGACAGACTGTACACGAGTGCGGCACTCATTTCAAATTGAATAAATAGCATGCAATCTCATTTAAAGCGTCTACATATTAATGTCAAGTGAGGTAAGTTCTGCTGTGTGTAAGGAGTATAGAATACTGGATTTGGGAATAAGGATAATAACAGCATACATCAATCACATTTACAGTTCATTAATAAATAACGACATAATTTTGATGTATGACACAGCATTTAATATTGCCTCAAAAACTCGACGAAAATCGAGAGACAAACAAGGATGAGCTTCCTTTCTGTTAACGTGCCAACTGACAGTTAACGAAAGCTATATGTAACTCTGCGCCGATATTTGGTTTATTGTTGGGGACTGTGATTAATATTTATAAGTAAGGTCTTTCAAAAATGTAAAACTCCGCTGTTTGAAAGGGAGCAGAAAATGCTGCCTTTTGTTGAAAATTCATAAATTATAGTCCAAATTGTTGTTGTCTTTATTGCGGCTGCTTGTTAACGTTGGCCGGAAACGGAAACGGAGGCAACGAGACAACGAGACAACATGAAAACAACAGGACATCGCAATTTGGTTAGTTTTAAGTGCCTAAATGAGACGACGGCAACGCAGACAGCGAAACATCTGTTCCAATTTAACGCTCGAGCTGCGACCACGAAAAATTCCCTTTACTTTTACTTTGACCATAATAAATAGAAATAAGAGAAAGAGAAAAATAGATGCTAGATAGGATCATAAAAAGTTATGCACAAAGTTTGGTCAGTACATTGATTTATTATCTCTGTACTTAGAACGGTGTACTCTGCTTTCTATCAGAATCCACTGCCTCATCCACTCAAATAAAAAGTCAAGTCTCTCACTTGGACTGCTCCCATGTCTCATGCTAATCCATCTCAAGTGTCAATTCGTGCGTTGGAATCAAGTCAGTCAGCGATTTAATCGTTCACCCCTCGCCTTTGTTCTTGTCCTTGCCTTTGTCTTTCCCTTAGCTGATTGAGCACTTTTTTGGGCAGCTCTTTTTTGTTTTTTCTTTATACTCGTATCTATACTCTTTCAGAGAGTATTAGAATTCTTTTAAAAAGGTGATTTGTTCCACAGGTGTTCCTTATACTTATCCTTTTACTACACAATCATTATTATTGTTAAACTTATTATATATTTTTTTATTTAAAAATATTGAAGCATATTCAAATTCGGTAATTCGTAAAGTTTATAGCTTTTTTGTACTTTTATTTGACTTGCGAAAATAAAGAAGAAATGCTAATAAATAATGTATGCGTCTTTTGTAAATGTAGATTTAGTCTTATGTTGAGGGTCGTCTGTGGGTTAATGTGCTGTCAATGGTTTTTTTTTTGCTGCTTTCTCAAGTTAAAATGGCGTGCAATTGATTTTGCCACGCCCACTTGGAAACACTTGATGTCTATAAGAAAGAAAGCTATGTAAATGTCGCTGTCAATATGCAGAGTCTTTGAGATGCCAGAGATTGCAGCCTTACCAATATATATATATATATATACATACATACATACTCGTGTATATATTTGCCAAGTACACGCGTACTCTTGTCTATACTTCGCCAAGATAAACAGCTGACAAGTGGAACACACAGACCCGCAGCATTGAGTCACAGGCTCTGTCTTTGTCTCCACCTATATCTCTGCCTCTTTCTCTGTGTCCTTCCCTGTTGCTGTCTCCAGTTCCAGCTACAGCTACAGCTACAGCTCCATCTTTGGCTGTGACTCTGACTCAAGCAGAGACCCATTCAAAGTGATTTAGTGCTTGTGGTCAAGTGGGCCATGATTGACTTGGCTGTGTTAAGAGCTAAATGAAAGACATATACGCACACACACACACACACAAGCACGCATACTATTAAGTAAACTTGAATGCAATAGAGGCTTTAAGGCTTTTTCTTAACATAACTGACAAATAGAATCAAGTTGTGAAGTCAAAACTAGAGCTTCAAAGACTTATTATAATTAATTTGTCGCTCTGTCAATTTGTTTATTCAATTATTATGTTGTTCAAGTAATATTTGCTCAATTTATGCTAGAAGATTTCAGTTTATTTTTAATCTACTGCTAACACTATTTTTCTATATTTAATTAATCAATTGAATTTACATGGAAATGTATTTTTAGCTTAATATAAACTCGTATTTGTATAGAAACTCAAATACATTTTAATAAGAGCTTAAGAAAACTTGTTTTGATAATCGATTAAATTTATTCAAATATGACTTTAGTTAAGAAAAACTTCAATTATCTTATTTGATTTAGTGGTAAGTTAACTTCCTGTTATTTCGTCTTGCTCCATTTATAAAAAAAAGTGTAAAAAACTATTTACTGTCTAAAAACAAACACAAACAAATCGTTCTCTTTCTAAAGGATTATGAGTTCAGCTTTACTTCATTATTTATACCTCAGAATAAGCTATATTGATATAACTAATCACAGGGTCAAGCCAAAGCTTGGAGACTTAATCTGCTGTACAGCGAATACAAATATCCTTGCAGGACTCTGAACTAGCCTGCACTTTTACCGTTCATTGTGTAGGGATTAGTGCTTATGTGCGTTGATTGTGTGCGTGCCAAATGCGGCCATTGTAATAATTTAGTTACACTTGTCACACCTCCCCCCCCCTCTTCACCCGATTACCTACCCTTATTTCTACTCCTTAAGTAATCGCATGTTTGACTGCAGTAAGTGCAATTTCTTTTGTGATTTGATTTTGATTTGAATTTTGGATTTCTTGCGATAAACTTGAACATGCAAACGAGCAAAATGGAACTTTCGGAGAAGTTCGTCCTGTGGCGCTTTTAATTATTAAATGCTTTACTTTTGGGCTTGGCCAGCATGTCGACGAACTTGCTCATTAAGGATTTCACAGGAGGCGGTAGAAGTGTTTTGCATTGAATTCCCAGCGAATGCCAAATGGCAATCAAAAACTTTTCGGCGCTGCCACAGAAAAATTTCTGTCAAGAAAACTTTGCTGTCAATTAAAGGACTTGGCTCATTCCCGCTTAAGTTGTTGTCAATGACTTTTACTCTTTAACTGGCAGCTGTCTATTCCCTGAGGGACAATACTTTGGCAGCGACAACTTGGCTGGAGAATGCTGAGATGGAGAGGAAGAGATTGGTTGGAGATGAAGTCTCAGTTGTCGTCGGCAAGTCATTAATGGCATGCCTTAAGCACAGGATTTTCGCATGCTTTGGTATCCTTTTTTCCAATGCAATTGCTGCATGTCCTTGACATAATTTACAATTTCAATAACATTTGCCAGCGTCGACTCCCCACTGTCTTTTGGTATGCTGGAGCAATTTATTTGCGCATTTCTTCTGTTACAACTCCTTGAGTCGTAAGTCGTAATCATCATCATCATCATCATCTTTGTCGTCATCCGCAGCATCAGGATCATTGTGGCTGCTGAGGGAACATGCGCATTTGTCATCATTAAAAATGGTTGGAGCAATGGGCAACGAGTAAAAATTAGTTCCTGGCGAGTTGCTCCTGCTGCGAGAATCCTGTGACCAGGATATTTATGCGTGTGCAGCTGCCAGGCCAAAGGCACTTCAAGTGTCACGCCCTGCCGCCTTTCACTTTTGTCTCATTTGGTTTTAGTGTTGTTGTTGTTGTTGTTGTTGCTGCCGCTCATTATGGCTTAAAAAATGTTAAGCACGTCGAGGCTTGTTTGCATGACTGTGGAAAGACGTCCTGTTTCGTTTTCCTCGTCCTTTAGCTACAAACTGGCACTTGAAGCAGGTCGTCGCCCGTCGTGGGTCCAAGCCAAGCCAATCCAAGTCAAGCCAACAGAGCCCAGCAGCCACTTGATAGTCAACGCTGACATCTCATTATGGTTGTCAGCGCTTTGTACAACCAAACAACAGTGCGTATGTGTGATGTCAACTGCCAGCCCCCAAGTTCCCAATTCCCCTCTACCTGACTGCGTGCTCATGTGTAAGCAAAATGGCTACAACGTGAATTATTTTTATGTGCCTTAGAGGACCAATTTTTGGTTGCCCCTCCACGTTTCTCTCTCACTCTGTGAGTGTGTGTGTGCGGGTGCGGGTGTCTGTGTGAGCGTGTGTATCTGCTAGCTCTGTAGCTTGTTTCAATTTAAATTCATGTACACTTTTTTGCCTACTAAATCTATTTTTATTTGATGCTATAAAGACAAAAATGGTATAGACTGACCCAAAATTAAAGGCATGACAATGTGAAACCTTACTTAATTGGATATTTATAGCAATTTTTAAAGAAGATATAATTATTTCAATAGAGTAGTATTTAGTATAACATAGAGAAAAGGAAAGTTTCAATGTTCACTCATACTTAAATACCTTATTGCTTTAATACCTTTACATACACATTGCAACTGTCCTTAACTCTTTATTCCAATCACTCTGTAGATCAAATTGTCAATTGTCGCCAGTCAGAATGAGCAACAATCGCGACAAGTTGTTCTGGTTTACAAAACAGTAACATTGCATTGCCAATTCACAGACGTGCCCGTAATTTGCAGAGCACTTGAAATTGTAGGAAACCGCATGTCCAGGACAAACAGGCAAACCACCCACATTTCGATTGCCTTTCGCATAATGCAGAGCAATCACAATGCCAACAATTGAGACAACAACAACAACAGCAACAACATCAATTGAGGCAATGGCAACAATTGTAAGCCAATTGTATTGAATGCACAATTGGTCCTGTCTGTTGCGTTATCCTGTCGACGCCACTGCCAACGCCGGCGTGTGCGTTTCCTTCATCTCAATTTTTAATCCCGATCCAAACTGAGAGCCGGATTTATGCCTCGTCAGCTGCGAAAGGTGAACGGATGCGATGCGAAATGTACTTCGATTTGCTTTAATAAAAAACTTCTCGTAACGGACATATAAATCAATAATTGTCAAAGCTATATAATGGTCATTGCAGACTTTTTGATGCTCAAAAATTGAATGAACATTTGTTTCAAATTAAATGTGTTATCAGTTGAGGAATTATGCGCTGACTGAGTTTAACATAGGAATTTCAAATAAATTCATTTCGAGCTTATCCAACAGGAATTTACTCTTGTTATATTTGAATATTTTATGCACACTTGAATGTTATTGGTATAGTAATATAATATATTTTATATAATTAACTAAAGTGCTAAAAGAATTTTAGACACTCCTATAAAACTACACTAAATAATCATATTACATTTCGATTTTAAACGCAACTCACAGTTTAGATATACATTTGTTACATCAAAAAAAGAAAAAAGAAATTAAAATTAGAGTCACAAAACATAAAAACAGCCTTCCTAATACAACTTCACTCATCCTTGCTTATATAATTTATTGGATATTTCTCATTTGCTGTATTAAATAAATGAATATAAAATGCAATATAAAATCTACACAAGAGACAAGTTGTAAAACAGTTGCAATATGACTGTCAATATTCGTGGCATTCAGAAGCTAATGCCACTCGTACTCGTACTGAATCCCAGAGAGTTACAACGAATTCTACTCACTCAAGCTTTTCAAATCTGTGCCTGTTCCACTTGACTTTATGAGCTGAACATTCTGTATTAATACACTTGAAAATCTTTGCCAGTGGCAGCTGTAAAGTGAGTGTTAAAGAGCTGCTAGACTCAAGGGGCAAAAGTGAGTGCGAGGGGGGAACGAAAAGCTCTCACATGTACATTACGCCTTAAGCTTTATTGAGTTACTGTTGATACGACCACACACTGAGATGCGGACTTGATTGTTACCTTTAATTAGCAGTAAGTAGCTCTGACTGTACCCCAAATGCAACCTTGTGTGTACTGCTCGCTTTGATATGCTGCCACTCTCATTCCTCTTCTTCGTCTTTCTCTGTCTCTGCCTCTGTCTCTCACTTTCACACTCGCTTGCTCTGTGGCACTTGCTTCGAGCGGCGCTGTCAATATTAAATATTTACCATGCAACTCACAAAATTTTACCCACTTTTTGCCTTTGGCATATGAAATTCACTGCGTTTTCACTGAAAAAACTTCAAGTTTAGTTAATTCTCATCATCATCATAATTGCGGAAAAGTTGGTAAATTATTGAAAACCTCACTCGCATGCATTTTAAATGAAAATTGATTTGGTTAACTTTAACCGTATACTATGATGAGAAGCTCTTTATGATTATTTATGCGTACATATAGTTGCCAGCTCTCTTAGTTCTTCCAATTCGAGGCCAGTGGAGACCATATACCACACAGCAGGAGCAATCATGGCCACATGAAATCACTGAAGCATTCTCAAGCAGCGGGGTACTTTGGTCCAGCATTCTGTTGCCCAATCAGCCGCTTAAAAGCAAATAAAAATCGTGCAACAGAACAAAAAAGGGTTGAGTATGGAGCTCTCTGAGTCTGGGACTGTTCCTACTGTGCTCTCAGGCGCGGACGAGTGTCCAGAGTCCTCTAAGGGCCCCTCTAAGAGACTTGGTCAAAACGAGGTTGTCAGTACGCAAAATGGCCCAAACGTTTGATTTACGGTCCAGATTTTGGAACTGTAACTGCATACATACAGTGTGCTGCGAAAGGATTGTACTTTGAATAGGTTACAACAGTAACAAGATTTAATAAGAATAGATGTTTTGTATTTTTCTTTCTTTAAATATTTTAAGTTTATGGATCAAGTGTTAAATCTAGAGTACAGAAAGCGTTTTCTTTATTTTTTACCTTCCTATAATTCTATTGTAAGTCTCAGCTGCACTCAAAAGTTTCTTTACCAGCCTATCAATAAAATGCAAAAACTACTTAAAAAGTATCTATTGGCAGGGCAATTCCTAAATTTGTATAGATTTATAATGGAATTATAAAGTTTCAAATAGTTTGCAACTTTGTTGTTGTACTATGAGCACAAGTTTGTAAGCAGCAACTAACTTGAACTGAGATTAACAAAACTAAGTATGTACACCCTGTAGAGTTCGAAAATAAGGGCATAGAATGCTGCCCAGTTGATGTGAACTAATCTGACAGGGTTTTTGGGAAAAGTTACCTAATCGCTTCATTGGACAGTTTGTGATGCTGTTTGATGACCCACATACATATGATTAGAGGAACTGTATTACTATGCGGCCCACATATGATTAAAATACTCAGTCCAGTTTTTGCTTTTTGTTTTTAAACACAACGAATCAAATCAAAGGCAATATTTTTGTTGTGAGTGGGATAAATAAACGTAGGAAAAATTATATAAATAATTGAGTGCAGTCAACAATAAAAGTGAGTTCTGTTGATTGTTGTGTGCGAGCAAGGGATTACAGCTGAAATACAAACAAATAACGGATACAAATGCACACGTCCATGCACACATATACATATATTATATATACATATAATATAAGTCGATGAAGCAGCAATGTCCAAGACAGAATGGAGAGAGTCACAAAATTCACAGCAAACTTTGCCACTACATGATCATACTCTCACTATTTCTCTTACATGCTCATTTTTCCTCTCTATCTCCATTGATGATTCGCTAAGTGAGCTGATGGAGCATCTGAGTTACTAGGCCCTTCACTCGTTGTGGCCATAAACTTTTAAAGTTCGCAATTTAATTTCAATTTGCCATGAAAAACGTGGGCAGTACTCGCTGCATAGAAGGGAAAGATGGAGACCAGTAGTCAATACATCTACAAATATCACACATATAGTAATAATAATAATAGCAACAACAGCAACAACAGCTGCTCTGGGCATTGCCATCCAAATCAAATTTCAAAACACGTAGTCAAAGTGCAAGTGCGGTCATATGTATGAGGAAAGTGGGAATTCTGTTATAGGATTGGCTTTTGGCCATCTCAAATCTTTGGCCATCGCATAAATTTGATTTGTGTAGCACATAAAAAACAGGAAAACTGCGCTAAATAAAAAAGCGAATGAAAAAGCAAACAAAACAAATCGTTAAGTATACGCAGCGTAAGTTCAGAGAAGACAAACTCTGCTCGTCCTGGAGGTCATTTCATTTAACTTTCGCTATTTTTATAGCTAAGCACTGCAAGTAATTACATTCTTATTAAGTTTACAATGCATTAAAAAAAAGGATATTCACAATAGACGAACTAATGGAGGAAATTTAATAGAGCTCTTTGTAGTAAAAGCGTAGCAAAGGTACTGCAGACTGCAGCTGACGGACGGAAATTTGAATTTCTGAAGAAAAAAAATAAAGTGAATGGAATTTCATTAAAAAATTTTAAATTTAATATAATGCAAGAGCTAAAATACTATGAAAAGGATATTTGAAGAATTAAGTACAAATTTAAAAAACTTGTTATACAAATTTTTATTATGAAATTATTATATGTAAATATAAAAAAAAAAAAGTGGTATAATTTAAAGACAATTTTATTAATGCATTGTTTACTTAAGTCTCAATTTGAATCAATACAAATAAATTCCTATTTGTTAATACAACACTTAAATTTCTTGAAATATACATAAGATTGTAGTCCTTAAACCCACTAGCAATCTTTCAGTGTATATCTATAATTATATTTCTGCGTAACACATAAGCTTGTCTTTTTTTTTTATTATGTCTGGCTTTCGCAGTACTTGTTTCAATTAGTTGATTTTTATCAGCTAAGCACTGCAGAAAGTACTAGAATATACTAACATGGTCGTTATCTCAGCACCCGCCACTTTCACCAGTTTCTCCCTTCCCCCAGGAACCCCTTGCGTGAGCTTTGGCAATGTCGTTTATTTGCGGCTCCGAAGGCGACGTAGCCAACCTACAACTCTAACCAATGTAAAGCGACAGAAATAGTTGTTTGGCTAAGCAAGTGAATTTGTGACTGACTAAAATGAGAAACTAAATGATACTCTGCAAAAAAATACATTTTTATATAAGATAATATGTTTATAAAAAAAAAAAAAATTAAATTGAATAAACTGCTTTATTATTATATTATATTTATGAAACATTGAACTCCATACCGAGAAAGCATTGTTAACCAGCATTCAAAGTGTTTGTAATACATAATAATTATTTTATTGGATTTCAAATTGTTTCACAATTCTCAGAAAATACCTCAATTCGTCAAGAGTATAAGACGAAGACAAAGTTGCCGCAAGTTGCACGAGCTGTTTGATTAAACTTACGGCAAAGCAGAGCTATGAAATGCCTCAAGCTACAAATTATGTAAAATGGAAACGCGATTCACAATCGGTCCAAAGAGTGATAAGCAGACTTAGGAGAAACTGAAACAAGAGCAATGAATAAACGTGTTTGTCGAGTTCTCGGAAAACTGTTGCTCGGCTTACAAGGAAAAGCTCAAAGGCATTGGGCGTAAATTTAGCGCCACTTTTTCATTATGCGTGCACTTTCCATCTCTCTTTTGGTCAGGTTAGCTAGCTAGCGAAAATTCAATAAACACGCCAGCGAAAACTTTGTTGAGTGCTAAACATGGCTGTCCATTGTGTTGGCCACGCCCAGAAAATTGAAAAGGGGGGGGAGCGTACATCTTTTGCACTGCCAAATGCAGCTAAAAGTAAAGTTACCAAACATACGACTTGTCGGAATTTTCACAGCTTTTGCCAATGCAATTTGCCATCGGTTTTTGCAAACAAAAAAATTCAACTTTAAATTGAAGTTGAACAAATTTATTTACGCGCCCGCACTTAAAGTGCTGCCTAAAGTTGGGACTGAGATGGAAGTTGTAGGATTGGATATGCTCGCCAGGTGCTTAATGAACGCCAGCAACTTGGCCACGTAGCAATCGAGCATACAAAAGCCATAAAAAGAAAAGTTGCCTATAAAAAGTATCACCTGCTGTGTTATTGTTTTTGTCTGCTTTTTGCCTTTTTCTTGTTTCGTTTCGTTTCTTTGCGTGGCCGTTTTTTTTTTTTGGAAGAAGTAGCATTTCCTTGGGGAGCAACAGAGGCTGCGACTCAACTTAAATAAAAGTCACCGATGATTGCCATAATAATTTATCCAGAACCAGTCGAGGCAGCTGGCCATATGCAGCCCATACTTTGGGTTGAGAAAATGAGAGAGTGTTTGGTAAATTGATAAAATATTACTGTTGCTGACAGCAGCTGTATGAAGTATGCAATACGCGCTTGATTGATGATCCAAACGCTTCTCAATCGAAGAGGCCTTTGGCCGTCAGTTTCAATTAGGTCGAGTAGAAGAGAACTCTATGATGCTGATGAGAGTGCATTCCTTGAATGAGTTTCCCCATAAACGTATATAATTTCAACATTACGTATACGTTATCAACTAAATCAGACTAATTAAAAGCACACGTCTGTATATTATGTAAAGTAAGTGATCGAACTTACTGTTAATTCTAAATAAGAATTTTTATAATATTTAATGTCAGCATAAAAATATGTTTACTTTAAATATTACGTATACGTAAGCAACTGAACAACAAACAACACTTTCATTAACAGCCTTGAAATGATATTCTCGTGAATGAGAAACTATAAATCCATGGACAGAGCTCTTGATTAATAAGTGAATGCCATGTGATTGTAATGAAATATTTCTCTGCCATTGATGGCATCTGAAATACGCAGCCATTCACAGAGTCTACAAATTCGAAAAGCACGTGAGGCGTGCCATTGCCTTTTGTTGATTCAATTTTTGAAATGTAAACAACTTTTTGGTTTCCCATACATCCACATACACACACACACTCACACACAGACAAGAGCTGTTCGCACGTCAATCGAGTTGCTTTTTAAATTAAATTTTTTCATTCTGTTTTTTTTACAGCTTAAAATAAACAACAGCAAGTTTTTCTTTTTGGGTTCTGTGCGAATTCATGCTACGTATACTTGTTGTGTTTCAGCTCTCGTCCTCTGGTCTCTGATGTTGTTGTTGTTGTTGTTGTTGTTGTTGATACAGTTCTGTTCGATCTATAGAAGAGTGCGGCTGGCAATAAAATAAATATGATATCAGCGATAGATTGTTAGACCAACAGCAATGTATATACAAAGAGTGAAGGACTGGCAATGGTAACAGCTTTCATTTTTATTGCTGGCTATTGGCTTCACACGTTTCAGTTTCGATTAGGAAGGTTCGCTTGAAGATGGAAATACGCATTTTGGTTCAGACTTGAGTTCGGCTAACCGGCAGATATCTACGCTGAGTTTGCGTTTCAATTTCCGCTGATTGAAGTTGCCGCTGAGGCATCAAGCACCTGGACAGAAATGGAGCACAGTCAACTACGGAAACGATGGCAATTAAATTGAATGCAGACACCATTAAGCCTTAGACCCATTTTCATTTATTACTTGTTTCTTGAGTTTGTCTTTGGCTGATTGGATGCTGTTTATAAGTTTGTGTCGAGACTCTTTTGCTGTACCGTGTATATCTATCGGATTTACGTACTCATCAAAAGCTGTATGAAACTTTCAGGTGGCTTAATTCGATTAGCAAAATTTTAGCCACAAAATATTATAACTTTTGCTCTTGTTATGCGAAGTGACTAATAAACTTTTAATTGAGTTTTAAGCCTTTAACTAAAACTGTAAAATATTTTGATGCCTGTCCTCAATTCCTGTACAGCAAAAGTAACAAAAATTGTCGCCATTTTTGGCAACTTAACGACTTCCCGTTATAGGAACATTTCAATTTCCTGTGTCCTGTGTGAAAAATTAATGCCAAATTCGAAACAAATTGCCACCAGCGAACAGTCTGACTGACAACAGCCAGGAAGTAAAGGATGCCAGGACGCCAAAGCCTTGTCTGGTTGCGTTTTGGTTGGATCCCGTCGAGTTGTGTCGAGTCTGGTTTGCTGCTGTCTAATACTGTTTCTACTGCTGATACTTGTATATAAATAAATTTTGCCAAAATATGCCCGCAAACCTCCACAGAATTTCGACAGCAGTCGACGTCATTTCAGAGAGTGGGTCACTGGGTGAAAACTCAATTTTTCCCACAGCATTCACAACATCATAATGGATGTGTGTGTGTGTGTGTGCGGACTGGGATAAGAAGGAACTGGGGGACGGACTGGGATGTTGCCCTGTGTCTGGCATTTAGCAGCATAGCATAGCAGAAAATCAATGTTACCAGCAGCAACAACACAAACAACAATCAACAGCCGACTACCGACTACCGACAACAACAATAAGAACAACAACAAAAAACAAGAACCAGAACAAAAATGTACATGATGTTGGAGCAGCTTGGATAGGTCGTCACCTCAAGGCTCGTGGAATTTTCTCATGTTCCGCGTCGAGTCTGAGCCGCAATTTAAATTTATAAGCCCTAAAATTGCCAAGCGCAAATTCTTATGCGCATTGTTCTCAGTGGCTCGGGTTTTTTTATGGCAGCTGGTTTTGCCATAAATTAAATGGCCCTGCAATAAAAGCCAAATCAATTTGAGCGTGAAATCGATTTCATTCATTTCATTCATTTTTCACCTTCCTTCTCCATTCTCCATTCTCTATTCCTTGTTCAATCGATAAATTGTCGAGAATTGAGCAAGTTTCAGTGTCAGCCTCCATTGCAACAGGTTTTGTTGCCGCGTGTATCGTGTGCGAATGGAGAGCGGCAGTAAACGGCAAACTAAATCATTGCCACGTCGAGAGTCATGCCAATGGCTGCCATGCAACAAAATGGCGTTGCAATTGTCGCCCTTCCTGATTAATGAGAGGGTCAGAAGCAGAAGCAGAGGGTGAGAGCAACGAGTGCGATTGAAGTGTTCGATTCGCAATCAAGCTGAAAATCGTCTGAAATGGACTTCTGCTTAACATTGCCACTGTGATTGCTTCTTTTCTACACACTTTCCACAGTTGAAGTTTTTCCAATTATCGGAAATGATGGCATAACTGTTTGGTTAACATACATTATTTTTGGATATTAAATTATTCAGGCCTATGTTGACCTACGTTGAATGCCAAAACATATTTTATGCTGTGTGGCAAATCTACCGGAAATTCATTTCAATTTTGTTTTTATTATTATTCATTCTGTTGATTACATTAATATTTAATTCTGAATATGTTACTTACTTAATTTTGAATTTTAAAATATTTGTCTTGCTATATGTTATAATTATTCAATAACTTTCTTTACATTGGACTCACAATCTATTCAAATGTTTATTCCCTGTTGTGAATTTCCATTTCTCTATCATTTACTATTCATGGCAACTTCTTCTCGACTTTAATAATAACCTGTTCTAAACTTTCTCAGTTCGTAATTGTTCTCCCCTTTTCTCAGATAATTTTCTGTAATTTTACAAAGACATTTTGTTGGGCTGTGAGGTAAGGTGAGAGTGTAGTGTCTTCGGTCTTTGCAAGTTACTTGCACTTGCTCGTCATTATTTTTAATTTGCGCATCTATGACATCGAGTGAGGGGGACGACAATGAACCTTCACTGGGGGTAAGAGCAGGACAGCTGAAAATGTTGGTCGTCTCACATCTGGCGTTGACAATGCAATTTCCGCTCGACACCAAAGTATACACGGAAAGTGAAGGTGAACCTGGAAATGGGCTGAGGACCAATGTCGAACTGAAGACACACCCTAGTTGCACTCGTTTGTGTTTCCTGTTGTTGTCGTCGGTTTGTGTCACCCTCGCCACTTGGCAGCCTGGTTGCATGCCTGCTGGCTTGCTCAGTTGTGTGTGTGGCAAGCTTCTTTCTAGCCACTTGTGCATACAGAAGACAGCAATTAAAGATTAACCGAGCGAAAGGTTAGTCCCAAAAAAAAATAGAATTTGACGTTGAGACTTATTAATAAAGCTCAAAAGGGGCACATGTTGCAGCTGCCACATGCAGTTCTAAATGGACAGTGTAATGCCTTGAGATTGCTTTGCTTTTGGTGCAATTTTAATTGCATTACGCCTCTGGAAATTGCCAGTCCTGTTGCTCCAGGCACACAAGTTTTAATTGATGTCACAGCTGATGCACTTTGCGTCCATCCAGGACTTTTACCCGGATGCGACAAAGGCAGAAGCAACAGCAACAGATGCAAAAGCAAAGCAAAGAAAATGCAAGTCCCCAAGTCTCCAGTAACTTGGCAATTTCTTATTCCCTGCCTTGTTTTTGCAATTGCTCCTTGCACATCCTTTCATACTTCCATCCTTTCATCCTTGCATCCATTGGGTCCAGAAGCGGCATCACAACAATAGCTGCTATTCTTTAATTGCTGCTCGCTTCAATAAACTTTAAATGGCATTTTAAATGACATCATTAAAAAGAGTTAAGTACTCTGGCAAACACAACTCCCAATTCGCCCAACTATCGATTGAAAATGAATGCCGCACAAGTAAATAATATTATTAAAATTGCAATAATTGACTGGTACTCGGTATCGATTATAATTAAGCATACATCAATTTGAATAAATAACAAACAGGGTGTGGCATCAATCAAGCATAAGTATCTGATATCAGAGTATCAATATGAAACAATTTATCGCAGATTTAAATGCAAACTCGCACACGCACAATCCCTAACAAATCCTCCCAAATCTACACTGAGATGCGCCTCCTGGGAAAACCTTGGTTTCGGAGTTGCGTTCCGTATCAAATCAAATACAAGCCCAGTTCCCTTTTTTTTTTTTGGCATATTACTTGGCTCAGAGCAACGAAATATAGCTCTTTAGAGGCAGGCGGTGGAGAAAGGGAACATTTAACGTGTGCACTTTCAATTTGTACTTGTTAATTAAATAAGTGAATTTACAGCAAAGATTTTGCCTTTAACTATGTTTTAAAATTCCTCGAGTTACACGTAGATACAGAATATGTTGTCCTTACATAAATTCAATTGCACTTGTCGCACGCAATTAAATTTATTTCATAAGTAATTGAAAATAGTTGCCATCCCAACAGTTCATTGAGCTTGCACATAACTAGCATTTAATTATGAGTGCCTTATGAATGTGCTCAGATATAATAACTAAAATTAGAATTTGCTGGCGGATAGAAATGGGTTGAAATGGTTAGAAATTAGTGTAGTTAGGGGTCATAAAATAAGAGTATTACATTTTTAAAGTGACCAAAAATGAAATACGAAGCAATTTGGAACGAATAAAGCAAAGATTTTTTAAATTTAAAATCGAAAGTATATATTATTCTCATACTGGTATACATTACAAAATGATTTGTATGACATTAATAATTGAAATGGTATTCAAAAAAATGTATCACTTGCTTAACTATTTGATTAGATATTATAATACTTAAGGACATTTAAATTATGATAGATTGATAGATTAATTAGATAAACTGCTTAAAATTATAAAATCTACAATTCATACAAATTTAATTCGAAAACTAAACAATTTTAATGAATCAAATATAATAATAAATGAATAGATAAATGTCTTTGAACTATGAAATGTCAATAGCAATATTAATTTATTGCATTCTCTATTATCTACGACCTTTAGGGGCAACCCAACAAAGCTGACAGCTGACAGGTGACAGGTGAAAGTGACAGACCGTGTCATTGTCATCATCGAATTACGTTTTCGATGCAGTAAAATCAATACAGCAACAAAAATGTAAACGAAGAAAGTAAACGAAATAAAATGAACAATACACACACACCTGACTCAGACTCAAACTGGGGCCAATGTCAAATAGCGACCTTGTGAGCAATGTCACACACATATGTATATATAAAATCACGCATTTAATCCGAGACAAAGACCCGAAACTAAAACGTTGCCACAAAAAAAAAGGGGAGAATAAAAAATGTCAATTTGCCATGTTGCATCCTTTCAATCAAGCGCACACAACTGTGTGGTGTATGTGTGTGTGTGTGTTTTTTTGGGTTTTGGTTACCAGACACTTGTTGACCTTTCTATTTTGCATTGAATACCTTTTATTTTGTGCATTTTTCGTTTCATATTCGTGAATATACTCACCGATTGTATATGTGGCACCATCCACAGTGAATGTGGCCGCTTTGCATTTGTTGAAAAAACGTGATGCAAAATCCAGAGCAGAGTTTTTCAAACTGGACGACACACGGCGTATGGGAGAATCCGGGCAGGATGTGGCTGCCATTGGCGGTGGCGGTGGTGATGGCATTGCCGTTGCCATCGTTGCCTGTTCCAAGGATATGGCACTGCTAGTCACCGTGTTGCCGCCGCTCAACCGCGCAGTTAGCACAGCTGTGGCAGGTGCAACAGCAACGGCAACAAGAGGAGGAGCGGGAGCTGGTCCGGGACCAGCACCAGCACCGGCACCGGCACCGGGAGCTGTGCCTCCAGCTGAGATAACTGGTGTTGCGGAACCAGGTGCCAGGCGTCGTGGCGGCATCGACGAGTTCGACATGTTGCACACACACGTTTTGTTCGATTTTACTTTTATGCTTTATGCCTCGGACCTTAGACCCACTTGAGAATCACTTGACGTCGATGTTGGGGCACATTTTGCCAGGCTTTGAATTGAGTTTGTTGTTAGCCACAACATTAACTCTGCGCATTGAAATTGGCTATTAGAACGTGACCCGAAAGTAACCTAACCCAAGCCAATTTGCTGCAATTAAGTTTACCAAATTGACAGCTTGACACAAACTAGTTTGCTCAATCCGAGGGAAGTTACAAGGGTTTGCAAATTAAGGAAAAATGCAGTTTCTGCTTAGCTTAAAAACTTTGTGACTTTTGATTTTGAATTTCTTGTTATTAAATGGTATCGACAATAATTTAATATGCATATTATATTTTAAATATTAAAAAATTAAAAAATAATATAAAATAAGTAGAGTATTCAAGTAAACCTTTTTTTCTTTTCAACTTTTAAATCATAATCAATGCATATTTATTTCTTTCATTCTATTTTGGGAAATCAATTTTAAAACTTTGCACTGACAATTTTATGCAATTCGAGAATTCGTTATTATTAATTACTTAAAATACTATGAATAATAGTTTCACTCAATTTTAAATCTTAATTGAAGCAAATAATTCTTTTAAAAAAATATATATATGAAAATTCGTATTGGAAATGTATGCAAAAATTTCTAATGCTATCACAGCTATGAAAATTAATCGATTTAAAAGCTTAATTCATGTCAGTTTTTGGTAATCCTTGATGGAAATTGAAAAGCCACCCATACTTATAATTTGCTGCAGTTTTCAATTTGCCGTACGAGAGTTTACCCATAATTGCAATTACAAACAACCTTCAACCCGAAATCCCCACCTGAAAAATCAGCTTGACATGAAGAGTTTGGCTTGGAGCTGTAGATGATGATGATTGCGCTTAATAAAAACAGTATTATCCGGACTACATACACACACACAGACAGGGCAGGTGTGTGTTAGGTTGCCCTAAGGACAGAGGAGTGTGGCAAGTGCTTTTAGTCAACTGATGTGTTCTAGTGCTCTATCGTTCCAGCGGCACACACACATACACATATTCAGACATATATAAATTCAAATACATAGATACAGACAAATACAGACACTGAGACAGAAATAACACAGACAATGAGTGGCTTTCTGTGGCTGATTGTTCATGTTCCCATTGTTGCTGTTGTTGCTGCTGTTGCTGCTGTTGCTGTGGTTGCCTTTCGCCATCGTTCTGTGATAATAGCATTCAAATGTGTACATTAAGGTCTGCCATAATCTAGGCATGAGTTTTGTTTTTGGGGTTTTGCTTATCGCGCAAACGGAAGGCGTCAAAAATTGCCACATAAAAATGTTAAAATGCTGGCAAAATGCTTTAAAAAATGGCCCCAAGGCAATAAAAATAAATGTGCGTGAGTAGCTTAAGCGTTCAACTTGATAAATGCTGCACTCCATTAAATTGCGCAATATTTCACATACATTTTTTTCTTTAACTCAAAGTCAGAGAGGTCAGAAACTTAAATATGCATTTTATCATATTATTTTCAACTCTACAAAAATTTATTCGAATTTAATATTAAATTCTCTATTTAACATACTAATTCCAGTTTCAGCTTTCAGTCAATATTGACTTGTTAAACAGTCTTTATTTTCAATAGCAAATCTAACATGGTGTATACGTGATATTTGTATACTTAATGTAAACGCCTTTTCAAAAGTGTTGCCTACTTTGCGGCGCTGGCAAATAAACTAAATTTAGCACACAAGCAACAAAAAGGAGACAAAAACTCAACTGTCAACCTCTCTTATTCTTACACATTCATGTCCAGCAAATTCTGCATTCATATGATACATTCCTTTTTGCATTCGGTTATTCATTCATTCACTGTGCTCTTTTATTAAGTTACAAAAATATTCAGACAGCGACACGTATTTAACACATTCAGGCGAGTTTTTATCAGAGCACATATACGTATTATATATTTTAATATATGTATATTTAGATGTGTATATGTAAATGTGCGATGTCTATAACTGTCTTTGAATGTCGTGCAAGTTGTCGCTGCTTTTGATATGAGAGCGCATCTGGGCGTGTGAATGTCAGCACCTTGTAAATATGTGTTGGTCTGTGTAAATGAGTGTGTGTGTGTGGTTGTGTGTGTGTGTGTGTGTGTCAGTGATTGTGAGTCTTTCCATGTCAATACGGAAGAGAAGCACGCGAAGAAAAAGAAGAGCGTAAATTGAAACCAGTTTGGTTATTATGGATTTTCTCTGCGTTCTTTTTCCATTTCGCGTTGTCGCTGTGGTTGTTGGTGTTGTTTCTGTGTTCACCCGCCTAGATTATTATTTTTATTGTATTATATCATATTTTAGTTTTAGACGCGTTGTAGCTCACTGAGCATTGCACTGGAGACTCCATCAGGGTTATGCTCCCGAGTTGCTTTTAGTCCAAACGTCCCCAATTCATTGTGCAATACTAATTAATACCTTTGGGCGTTTGTTTCTTCTGTGTGCACCTCTCCCCTTGTGTATCTATGTGTGTGTGTGCTCATGTTTGCAGATAAATTGCTAAGCTCAGTGGCTTGGATAAGCATGCCGGCTTTAATTTGGTAAATTAATTCTGAAATATTTAGGTCGCAAATACGAGTATCCCTAAACGCACAAGGTCACGCCATTGGGGTAACTGTTAAAAAACGAAGGAGAATGCAGAAAATTTAAGGCTGCCTTTGATTTGCGTTTACAAATAATCAACTCAGTTGGAAATATTTGCTGGGGTGCTGAAAAAGAATTTTGTTACTGATACGAAAACTCTGTCAAAACAAAATTCGCTGACTGAGGACATGAACGGAACTGAACTGGATCAAAAGCAACAACAACAACAACATCATCGACAAGCGGGAACAACAGCCTGGCCAGTGGACAAGGGTTCAACAAAGCCAAATTGCTGAGCCGTTTAGGCCAAACAACTTGTCTGTCTGCTGTTCTGAGGCCAAAAATAAAAATAAAAGAATAAAACGAAAAAAGGGGCCCACAAATATAAACTTTGGGTATATTTTGCGGCTTAAGTGTTGCCAGCAAATAACAACAACAACTTGCTGCTCACTTTCAAAATTATACACTATGCAACAAGGCCAAATCTAAAGCCATGAGATTAATAGAAGTTTATTCTACTTTTTAAATATTCCATGACAGCAAATCAGCACTTGCCGAATTTAATTCGCGAGCGAGAAATAATGTATTGGTATAGAGAATATTAAATGCATTACACTATACAACATATATTTTTTTAACTAGATAATAACAATATATTATATTATATTTAAAAAAAAAGAAATGTTACGTTCATTTACCTTTAACCATTAAAGAAATCTAATCTTTTAAACTCTTTTGACTTAGTTTCGTGGTTATAGCAAAAACAATTTTAGGCCCACAAAAATACAGTAAGTTTGTCGCACAGTGTTATTTTTGAATTTTTTATGTTGTGCTGTCTCTCTTCTCCCAAAAAGGTTGGCCAGTTAGATTGACTAAGCAAAAAGGGTCAGACCAGGCTGGTTGTAAGGCTGTTTTAGCTGTTTTGGTCTGCTTGGCTAGCTGGTCGGCTAGTTGGCTAGTTGGCTGGTTGGCTGTTTAGGCTGCTTGATTTCAACTGCCACGCCCGAGGGCGCATAAAAAATGACGACAGCGTGCGCTAGAGGGCGCTAGTGGACATAAATAAAGTACTGGGGCCATATCATCATTGGGTCAAAGTGTTAATCTGCTTTTGTTTTTGTTTTGGCAGCTTTTAACAGAAGTTGCTTTTTGGGTCTGTGGGTCAGGTGGCTTGATGATGGGTATTTCCGGGGTGTGTTTGGCACCCCGCCGGGTTTTTTACCCACTCTCTCTTCTTGCTTGTGTGTGTGTGTGTGTGTGTGTGTGTGTGAGGTGTTGGCAGTCCTATTTGACTGTTCTTCTCAGATTTATAGCTGCCGTTGTTATTATTATTGTTGTAGTGTGTTTAGATATTTGTTTGGGTTACGTAATTGTTATTTAAATGTGTTTAATGTAATTTTGGTTGTCTGTCTGTCCTTCCCCAAAAATTGGACGTGTTTCGCCTTTGCTTTCGGTTTCACTTGTGTTATTTACTCTGCCCGGACGTGCGACTAATTGTCGAGCATCAACGGTTTGCGTTTAGCCCTTAATTTATCTCTCAACTGGCAACTTGGGAAACGTGAAACAAATTGTTGAACAAATATTGGCAATTAGCATTCATTTCGCTACGCTTTGCTCTCGATTCAGGCAACAGGTTCACATTTAAAGAGGAGACGGTTGACTGGTTTAGAGCAACAAGTTGGCTTGAATTAATACTCTCGCTAAAATTCGCATTTTTGCTCAATGGGTAATTGAACAATTGTTTTACACGATTGTTTAAATAATAAATATCACACACACACATATCAAACACAGAACACTATACACGAAAACTTCGCGTGGCATCGGCGACCAGAGACACGAATCGAATCGTTGCTTGGCTTGGCCAAAATGTCCTGGCTTCCTGTTGCCTGCGATGGTTGCCACCTTCCGGCAAACGTGTTGCCAATCAACTGGCAGCAATAGCAGCAAACAGCAAATCATTTCCTTTCACACAGAAGTCCTGCAAGAGAGAGTTTAAGCTCACGAAGAGCAACTTTCGCATCAATCAAAGCTGACAAAAGCTCTCAACAAAAGAGAAAGCACACAAACTCGAGAGCGAATCTTGTTAAGAGAGTCTTAGAGATACTGTTGGCAATGAAATGTGGGAAACCTTGAAATAGCAATCAATGGCGTGTTTATCTGTAATACAAACATTGCATTGATAAGACAATAATCCGCCCAAGTTAAACTTTAATTTAAAACTAACAATTCCTCAGTCTGTAAGATATTTTTTCTTATCACTAAAATATGATTTATTTGATGATTGCTTTTGAGACTTGTATATTATCACTTTATCAGTTGCATTCGCTTGAAAATAAGCGAACTATTGATTTACAGCTGCCTTAGCTGTTATCTTCGTCAACAGCTGATTACTCTACGCTCTCTCACTTTAATTTCAAGCTTTTCACCACAAAGCTCACAGCAACTGATTGCCAGCTGTAGCTTTCGAACGCTAGATGGCGACAGCACAGCACTGTAGCAATTGAAAGTTAAGCAAATGTTATAAATTAACATAGAAATCCAAACGAGATAAATTGATTCAGATAAATAAAAAATTATATATATTATACATAAATTTATATAGTCCTTTGCCAATATAAATGATTTGAATTTTTGCATTAATCAGTTGTTATTACAATTTATTAGGTGTTTTTATCCAAAAACGTTCAAAGTATGCGCCAAGTTTTAGCAATTTACACCAAAATTTATAGTTCTTAAAGTCGTTAAGATTTAAGAGCAGCAAACTTGGATTATTGGCTGGTAAAATATTTGGCACGCCAAATCTGAGCTTCTTCTTTCGTCTCGGATTTTCAAGATATATTGACAAATGCTCTAAGCAATGGCAGACGAGCCTTCTGTAATTTATAACACCACAACTCAGACGTGCCTGACAAAGCATCATCAGACGTAGATGGAGATTGCTACAGTCTCATTTTTGGCCCCCTTTAACGTCGCAGCGTCGCAGATTCTGCAGGTGTTTAGTTATTTATGCCTTGTCACACATACTTCTTACTTCTTATTGCTTGTTCTTGGTGTTCTTTGTGTGTGTTTTTGAAATGGTTAAAACAAATGTTTCACCTTCCATACATGTGTGTGCGTCTGTGTGTGTATAAGAGTCAAAAACTCGTAAAGGATTCGACCCCAAATCGAAATGGAAAACCCACTTTGCTCTCATCGCTCATGTCTTCGGGGCGAGTGAATAGAAAATTCCAAAAAAGAAAATGCGCAAATAAAAACATTTATGCATTACTTTTATTGCCAGGCTATTTGGAAGATTTAAACGTATGCGTAAGTGAATTTATATTGACGTGGTTGCCGAGTACACGTACGAATAGCACATCCCGACAATAGCGGATAATTATCATAAAGCCGCACAAAATTATGAACATTACATTAAAGTGTGAGCAATTGTTAATGCTATATATGGATGAGTTGGTGCTAATGATAATTTTATTAATACTAATACTAATTTTATATACCGTGTATAAAAGCAAGGTATTTAATACAAATTGCGTTGAGTACCATTTTTATGTTTAAAAAAACCTATATATTAAAACAGAATAAATTTAGTTTTTAATTAAAAATCAAAATTTTAAGCTTGAATTTAATAATGTTGCTATGCCACAAGCTAAAAATTCATTTTCCCTTGGCTTCGAATAGAATAAAGATGAAATAACTTCAGATTATATATGCTGGAAATTCTAGAATGTTAAATAAAAATGTTTCTTGAATTCATCTTAGAAGGGCTGCTCTAATTTGGAAAGCTGGCTGATTGTGGTGCATTAATTTTCCATATTCATCGCCCAGTCTAGCTATAGTCACGAATACCACATCGTTCACACACACATAGACACATACACATGTAACTCCGTTGAGCTCGCATGCCATTTGAGCTATACAGACTATCATGACATTTGAATAATGTGCGCACATTTGGCATTTTATTTTATCATCAGGCATTTTGCTGATGTGCTTACACGCCTCCTCTTTTTCTCAACTACAACAACAATAAGATAAAGAGCAACGACAACAACTATGTAGAGGAAAAATAACAACAAAAGAAGCATCTTGTACTCTTCTGATGAAATTCAAGTGATACTCACTCTTCGCTGCCTTACTTTATTCGCCATCACTATTATTTTGTCCTTTTTCTGAACTCATTTTGCACTTGCCACGCCCACCGCTTCGCTGTCTCCACATTTTCCTCTATTTTGGGTAGTAAAGTAGAGAGTAAAAGTAACTTGCTCTAATTACCACATGAAAAACTCTTGTTCAATGTTGCGCTCGTAAAAAAACTTGCAAACTTTAAATCAAAATGTTAAGCATACGCAGTGTGTGACGCAAAATACTTTGTATTCAGTTAACAATCTCTCATCCTGAAGGAGTTCAACTTTTATAGAAAGAGGTCTATCTAATGAGAACTTTATTCACATCTGTTTATTCACGTTTGTTTGTATTTCAACGTAGAAATGAAGCAGTTTTCGATCAATGGTATTATTGTAAATGCGTCAGTTGTTAGCAAGTTTTGCCTTGGCCTTTTCAAGTATTCGCAGCATGTTACTAACAATGCATTGAAATATTGATTGCAACTATTAAAATGCAAGCACAAACTTGACGTTTGCCAAGAAGTAATATCAACAACAACAACAACAAGAGCATAATGAGCATTGCACGCAGTCGTCCTGCAATGCGCAAGGTCAGTCAAGGACGATTCACAAATGTTGCTGTTATTGTTGTTGGCACATATTTTTTCTTTCTCATTTTTTGTTGTTGCTTGTTTGGTGCTCGGTACTTTTTTATAATTTCAAACAATGGAGAGGCAGGGCTCTGGCACAGGCCAGACAGTTTTCCCAGCAGCGACAGCTACAGCAATTAGAGCTTGGCAAAAATTTGTATAAAAGTTTCTATGCCAGTTTCTTAAAAAATAAAAGCAAATATTTTTCAACATGCAGCACAACAAGTAGAACAATTTAATAACATTTAAATCTACTATTTTTTCTAAGATTTTAAATCGAAATTAAAGCAGACAAAAATGTATTCGTCCCACGTTGGGCGCCAAATTGGCTTCATTTGTGATCTACATCGATTTTAAAGATTTAAGATTTATTATGCCTGTTGGGCCAGTTCTTTTATTTAAATATTAACATGATTTTAATACTTTTATAACACACAAATTGTTGGCGAAAATAATTTAGAAAATTGTATTGGGCGCCAAATTCTTTGAAAATGTATAAATAAATTGAGCTGATGTCTAAGTGGGTTGTGTAATTTATTATGCCCTCCACAGAAAGTACAAATGTATTTTAAAAATTCCGACAGGCACTTGTAACATTTTTTCGTAAAAAGTATAGGCAAAAATAAATCAATAAAACTAAAGCATTGTCAAGGCTGTGCTTTGGCTGCGATTCCGACTGAATATCGAATCCAGACTTGGACTCTGACGGTTGATGGTTGGTTGGTTTATAGCCTCGATTTTGAGTGCTTCCCACTTGGCAACTGAGTGCCCAGAAACCCCCCCAAAATGGACTGATTTAAAATGTGAACAACACAATGTAAGCCAAATATTGATTTGCAACAATTGTTGGGGCTGATTAAGGCGACAGAAGGACATAAACTTGAATTATTTGTGCGCCTTGTTGCGGCATTCATTGTTGCAAAAAATTAATATAACATTTATGAGTCATTTATTGACCGCTCATTATGAATGTGTGTGTGAGTGTGTGCGTTAGGTCAAGAGGGCCAAGAGGCGAAGTTAAGCAGCCAACTTATTGCCAAACAAATGACCCGCACAGCTGGCCACTTTTTATGTGGACTGCATTGGATCTTACTCATTTATTCACTGCTGGTAATTTTGCCAACAAATTAGCGGAAATTATGCAACAATAATGTTGTATAACGATTGAAATGGGTTTGTTCGATTCAGCTAGTCCGTCATTTGAATCCCCTGCTGCAATCGATTGCCCTATAAAATAATAAAACATTAATTTGAAAAAGATTCAAGTAGAGAAAATCACAAAAATTTTATTTCTATTATTGATTTATATATCTGTACACATTTTTACTTATATGATGTGAGAGATAATGTTTTAATTATTACCATAAGCTGATTTTGCTGTGCTTTTTGCATGTCCACAATAGAGATGTGAATCGTACACGAACACCACATAAAAGTCCATAAAACTGTGCAGCTATTTCATGTTCAGCATGCTCACACGTATTTGACAATGGCAAATATATTTCATATTTATAACATAATTCGATATAATGCGAGAGGGAGCTAAAGGACTGGGTAAGGGACCAGGGACGGGCGCAATGTGTGGTCATCGTAAAACCTGAATCAGCTTATGGGCATACAATTTGTGGCCACATTACGTCTGGGTAGGCCAACAACAAATATTAATACTGACCACAACCAGCAATAACAATAACAGCAACAGCAACAACAAGAACAACAACAACAACAACCAAGCCACGTTAAGAGCGATAACAATGTTAGGCAGTGGGGCAAACTCAACAACACAAAAAGGGAAACAGCGAAACGCACTTTGCTCAGTGAGGTATTAACATCTGTTGTCAGTGTATGTAGGTTGATAGCAAACCCCTCAGCCCTCTCTCCCAACACTCTCAGACCATTTTTGACCATTTTCAATGTGTATCTGTTCTGGATTCGATTTATGAAGGTATGCCAGCCATATAAAGTAGTAAATAGTTGACCTATATGGCATTAGACTACAGTTGTAAATAATCGTAATGGCTAATGGATTTAGTAAATATGCTAACTCAGGTTCAGTGTGGCGTATACGCAATTTACTTGCTGAGATAATTTGAAAAGCTGCAATTCAAATATGCAGCAAATTGTTAAGACATTAAGCTTGGAGCACAGTGGGTTAAAGACTGTACTTGGAATTATTTAAAACTGTCAAAAGTTGCTACTAATCCTTAATGGATAATTGTATTATTTGCATACCACTGTGCAAGGTTTGCTTGGTCAACTGCACGACTTTAGTCTCTGCGCTCCCACTGTCATTGGCATTGTGCCAACTGTCAATCTATTTCCTCCATTCCCTTCGCATATTTTAAGACAACTCTCAGCCGTCTTTTTTTATGAACTGCTGCTGCTTCTTTTGCACTCCACATGAGCCCCATCAGCTGGTGCTTAGCTTCCTCCTCGCTCTCATGATTCCTCAGATCCTTGGCATCTTTAATGTCATTTGAGCTTCTTGAGTCTTCGAGTTTATGTCGAGCATTCGCTTTTAAATATGCTAATAATTTTTGGCGCTGCTTTATTAAATTTCTACGGCAGCACAGTAAAATGAAATGTGCCTCCGTCCCCCATTCCCCGTCTTTCAACACCAATCTCAAAGCCAAATGACATAACTTATTTAGCGTCCTCGTGGCAAACAGCGTGCAAATTAACAGAGCCCAAAAATAAGGGGATGCCGAGTAATCTACGTATATACGCACAAGTCAACAGCAAACCAGCTAACAGTTTTTTATGGCCATTAGATTTGAGACTGTGGCATGCAGCAATTTTGACGTTGCCGTTTTTTATGCGCTTTAAGCTGCAGAATCGTCTCATTAAATTGACAGCCAGTGAAATTTAACGCGCTTTAATGCAAAAATAATTAAATAATTGACGTCAACAGCGTTAAGCTGAATGGATGTTAAATTTGTTAATAGATGAAGTTTTGTGTGCCTCACAAATAAGTATCGCCCGAATGTATACTATTGTCATATGTATGGTAATATAGCCAGAAAAATTATAATTATTGTGAAAAACAAAAACTGTGCTTTCTCCTTTCATTTAAATTCTTCTGTGTACATATTTTTGCGCCTAGAGGTATGCCATCAAAATGGTTATTTGAATTGATTAAGTGTCAATTAAAGCGTAGCTATAATATCTTAATGAAAATTAAAGCAGGTGAATATTTGTGTCAATTAATATTAATTATAATTGCAACACTTTGTTAAATCATGCAGAATATTGGAATTAATTATAATTTCATAGTCGATTTCGCAATCCGCTTGCATATTTGATCAAACAGACTTACTGATTGATTTACCTGCTGATTGTATTGAATTAAATCAGCACCTGCTCATAAATCATAATTGACTACACAGCAACCAGCATAAATATTTACACACAGCAAACTCAACAATTAATCACACACATGACATTGGTAAATTGAACTTTTTAATTGCACATTTAACGCAGGAGACAAGAGTATTGTTTGTTTGGTTATATAAGTAGCAACATAAATATAAATCGAGTTATATATTACGAGAATATGCCCATAAAGATATATATGCGACACATGAAACCCATCAAAATTATTGCATTGATTTTCAATTTGATTCGCACGCACAAATGAACACACAGAATAACCTCATAAAATGGTTTAAATTGCCACATTTAAAATATTTCACCGCAATATAAATTGATTTTTTAATATCATAAATTACTTGACGAAATATGTAATGGAAAAACAATTTGTGCAAAATAATTTTAATGTGTGAATAAAATAAATCCATGTGAATTTCATTATATTTGTTTTTAAATTTTATCAGATTAATTATAAAGTAGTAATTAAAAATAAATAATAATAGGTTAAACTTTAACAACAGTTTTCTAAATATGTTAACTTCACTTTTAAACTTTAAAATAATTTTAAGTTTACCATAGCTTTCATATTCTATAAAAGTTATATATTCAATTATCAACTTTCTCAACTGAGAAGTTCAGAATATAAATACAGCTTAAGTCAAGTTCAAGTGGCTTAACTTTATTTATTGCCTCACTGAAATACAAATAATATATCTCTCAGTATCTTGCGAGAAAAATCTAGCATATGGCAAATGCTGATTGACATTGAAAAATGATTGTCGCAAATAAATAAATATTTGGTATGCCTTAATAAATATGCAAATGTTGTTATTTTATTTTCATTGTTTGCCCATTTTGCCTGGGTGTCTTTGGCATTACGAATTGCGTATACGTCATGTGTGACAGTCGTGTGACTTATCCTTGACTTGCTTACCTTTCTACTGATTGTCTGCTTCGTCGTGTGGGCGTTCGTTCTGCAAAAGATAACATCGAATTAGTCAGGCGAAGAGACATTGATTTAAATGCAACATAAACAAAATTCACTTTGATGACTTGGACATGCATGAATATCAAATTATGTAGAACTAAAAGCTTAGTCCCTAACACAGGACTTGCTCAAGTGATGAGCTGTTTATATTTATGATGATAATGGTATAACCACACACACACACACAAACATTGACAGATTAAGTTACTTAAGCTGGACCAAGTCAAACTTTGCTGACTTCAAGTGGCCTTTTGGTTCGCATATTTTGGCCATAAAAGATTTGACGCATTAATATTATGTTACGGCTCAATAAGCTTATGACGAAGTTGCCACACTCATCTCTTTCTTTCTCTCTCTCTTTCTCTCTTCGCTATCATTTGATAACTCGCATTAATTGTCTCCATTAGTCATTAGCAGCTTAGCAGCCAATCGTTCTGCTGATTTATGTATTCAGTCAGTCTGAATATGTTTGAATATTGCTGATGAATTGCTACATATGCCGCAAGGTCAATACTTAGAAGATTGTGGCCAACACCTGCATTTAATTACCAAGATATTTTCACGCCTTAGCAACTTTTATAGCCACCCAAAAGTTAACGACAAGCACTCACAAATTGCCATTGCAAATATTTCGAGCACAAATCCCAAACAACCAGCAACAACAACAACAACAACACTGTCTGGCATGTTACGGTCAATCTAAGCAGCCGTCCAGCCGCGTCAAGCTAATGAGCAGTAGAAGTTTAGAGACAGAGATAGAGACAGTGTGTGTTACACAGAGAGAGAGAGAGAGAGAGAGCCGCCGACCAAGACCACGCTGAGGTTAGAAAAAGTTTTTGCCGCTCGACTGGTAATGATACCCATTAACGGAGCACAAAGTGCTGCTCACACTCAATCCCCCTTATCCTTCCAATCCCAGTCCCAATCGCACTCCTAACATCTTCTCCTCCTCTTCTGTAAGCCACGCCTACCGCTGTTGGCTTACGCACTCTGTGTGCTAATCGGTGTTTGTCTTTGCGCTTTGCTTTGCATAATTCCAGGCACTCCATGCGTTCTGATACCCTGTACACAGTTTAAAGGGATGACAACGCTTAGCAACTTGTGTGGAATAATCTTAAAAATTTAAATGGTAATTTCCTTCAACATTAATTTTTATAAAAATAAAACAAGTCTATTGATTTCCATCTTTAAAAGCACATTAAGCTGGTTTTTGATTTGTTAATTTCCTACTTTATTCAGAATTTATACATAGAAACTTAACTTAAGTTAAGGTTTAATTTGTGAAAAAAAGCTTGGATTTATGTCCGTTATGTAGAGTTTGAATTTAAAATTAGGATTTCTAATGGTTTCTTCAACATATAATTGCATTTTATATTTAAACTAACTAATGGGTATAATGTAGTTGAGAGCTTTTTAAGCAAACAGCCGAGCTGTTGTATCTATTTGTGTTTGGATTTTACTTTTAGTCAAGCTCTTTCTCAGCACAATCCAATTATTGTGCAGCAAATTCATTAAATGCGAGTACGAGTTGAAGGATATACAGAGAGGAAGAAACAGAGAGCTGGACAGGGAAGAGTGAGAGAGAGAGAGATAGAGACAAGCCCCGGGCTCAACAAAATTAATTATCCATCAGCATTAGCAGGCAGTTCTGACCTTGGTCCTCTCATCCAGATCCACTCTCTCTCTCTCTCGCCCTCTCATTCTCCGCTTGTCTCTCTCCTGCTACTCTTCTGTCACTTTGCATATTTTCACGCCTCAACCATGGCGGATTTTCATTAACTTTTGCGTCAGACTGCGGTGGTCATCAATTAAAATTTAAGGATAAGCGCCAGTTGCCGGACACGGACATGGACACAGACTCGTACTCGTGCTCATGCTCGGATACGGACTGAATTGACCCAGAAGTAGACAGAGCGTCACACACATGGTTGAGCATATTGCAATTCGATTTAATATGCGTTCCCAGGAGACGGAAGGCAAGCTTCAAACAAATGTGCGGAATATGCGAATTTTTGCAGCGGCTCAACATTTTAATGAAGCTGTAATGGGCTCAAGGGCCCAAACATATAGCCAAGCACACACACACACACACGCCCAGTTGTGGGAGTGGCCAGCTGCAATTGTTGAAAGAGGCGCCCGATGAGCTGGCAAATATTTGCCCATATAAATATCTCGCATATCTGTGAGCAACGACGAGAACGTGTGGCAGTTCTTACGTGCTTGGAATTTCAAATTCAAAATGCTAAAAGTTCAGAAAAATTTTTAGAAAATCTCAATTACCGAAAAGCAGCGACGATGAGATACTCTGAGGGCTAAGTTTTGAAAAATGTTTTCTATTATTATAGGTAGCCTATTACAAATGATTTTTCCTTTTAGCAAATTTTCTTTAAAAATCTCAATTATCTGAGGGCTAAGTTTTGAATAATGTTTTCTATTATTATAGGTAGCTATTACAAATGATTTTTTCTTTTAGCAAATTTTCTTTAAGCAATTACTTGCACTCTCTTGTTTTGATTTTTATCTCAGATATCTCGAAAGGTACATTTTAACTGTTTATGTAAAATTCTAATGATATAAGACTTTGTACATACATTTCGACATGTAATATCAACATCATAAATTAGTTTATCTAAAATTTTTTACTGTTTTCTGATGTTGCACTTAAAAATGCATATTTCATCAGGGTTCATGTCCAAACTCAATTATGAAATTTTAATAAAATTCTTCAATATGCAAACATATGCGTCACATTGAAAGGACATTTCTTGCTGGAGAGCTTAGTTAAGTGAATTAAAGGCAGAACAGGACAGACTTGGCAGACATAGCATACTTCAGGGCGTCAGGTAATTGAAATTTATGCATAAATTATGCGCATAAATGGACAAGACGAAGTAATAAACAAAATAAAAATGCGCAAAAACAGGCAAAGAACGGCAGCTATCTACAAATATAAAAAAGAAAAGAAAACAACGCCTTCAACAACAACAACAACAACAATAATGAGAATATTTTTCAACGCATGAAATTTTGATGAGGCAAACGGAGGCGCCTCCGAAATGCTGGCTACGTAAAGCTCTTTTATTATTAAGCTATTTCGTACATATTTTACCAAATAATTTTCTGTTTCCGCAATTGTTGTTTATTGTTTATGTTTTTTTTTTTTGTTTTTGGGGCTCTCTAAGGCAACTGCAGCGTCAGCGTGTGTGAAGGCAGTTTGCAAATTTACGAGTATTGCTAGCTGCCCAGGGACTCAAAATTGCACGTACTGTATCTATGAGATACAATTTGTGGTGGGGGCGACCACTTGAAAATTGAGCGCCGTCTGGCAAATTGTTTCAGCAGCATGCGGATAAGTGCAATGCTACATATCTTTCTATCTCTATCTGTATCTGTATCTGTTTCTGTTTCTGTATCTACAGCTGTTCATTTGTATCTGTAGCTGTAGCTGTAGCTGTATCTATTTCACTGTGTGTTGACATGCTACAGGCATGTTCAGGACGTGGCCAACAGCAACAACACGAACTGTCAGTCACAATTGTGCTTCACTTTATTTAAATTAGACAATTTGCTGCACAATCTAACACTGGAAATTAACAACAAATGCGACAAATGTGACTGCGAATGTGAATGCGAGTTCACTTTGTGCTTCACCGAGCGAAATTCAATTTAAGTGCAAACTTTTTCCATGTCCTTTAAGCGAGTTTGAGTTGAGCACTAAAGTATGAGGGATGAGAACAAACGACAGTTCGACATCAAAACTAACAAATACAACTTATATAATAGACGAGTATCTTGTAGATACCTTTTGGTCCCTTTGGCTCTTAGAAACTGCCCTCTGCCCTCTGCCATATGCCAGCTGTCCAGTATCTGTGAGTGTGCATGTGTGTGTGTGTGTTCTTTCAAGCAGCTTAAGGCGCTTACTTTGTCACCTGACTGACACACAGATACAACCACAACTCACACAAATGTCGTGTGCCGTGTGTGGAATTTCTCGGCTCTCAGTTCTTAGCTCTTGCCTATCCTGAGTGCTTTTCGACCTAAATAAGGTAGCTGACATTTTTTTTAAAACAATGTATAGTGCTGCTAGGGGTTGGTTGTTCTATGTGTGTTTGTGTGTGTGTTGCTGCACATATATATATATATTTATCGAGAATTGTAGAACACACATCAGGAGCGTTCCAATTCTATTATTTAACAAAAATATTTGAGAGTCTTTACCACGTACACAATAAAAACAACATAATACCTGAACCATGAAGGTGTCAAAGGTTGAGTAGACTTGAAAAAGGCATTCCTAAACTGTATTTCCTGGAAAAAGCATGCCATAACAAAAATTATTTAGAGGAGACTTTTATAGCATTATATTGTATTGACCAACTTGACAATTCCTGAGGGAAAAACCCTAGATGTGAATCTATACAACTCATTTTTGTTTTCATATTATATCAGTCTTTAATTAATATGTATGCTTTTAACTGATTCAAATTACGTACTTAAATAAGTTTATCATTTTCACAGCTTTTAGCCGGCTGCATCCTCGTAAATTTCAAGGACTATTGATCGCAAAAGCTTCTTCTGCTTAATAAAACTAACGTAGTGCATTTAGTTTGAAAGTATGTTAGCACTGTTTTGAGTTTACCAAAGCCGGAGCTTGGCTAAGTAACTAAAATTGCAGATGGCTAACGCAATCATCTGAGAAACATTGTAGAGCATTTTCAAGATAGCTCCAAAGTGAGCACGTTTTTATGTGCGCTTGTTTATAGCGAATGTTGCTGAAACAAAGCAGCGTTCCGGAACATTGCACAATAATATGGCACAACAACAACAACAGGAACTGGAACAACAACAGCAACGAGTACAACAGAAATAACAAAAAAAAAACGCTGTCAGCTCAAAAATAGAGCACCAAAATAGGCGACAAACAATAAGCTACACAACTTAAACACAACTCTTGTCCCCACAAGTCCCGCAAATTGATTTTGATAACACTACGTCCTTCCGACAATATAACAAAAAGAAGAAAAAAATAAATAGAGTGAAGAAAAAAATAAATAAAGTAAACGGCGCACTTTGTTCGTCACTTGTCAGGCAGTAAAAGCAAATTACTTAAAGTTCATTGCTTTAAGCGGGTGGGTTGAGTCGCTGATGCCTGATGATGGCTGATGAACGATGACGAGAGACGAGAATGAACCTTCTTCATTCATTTCATTTGCTGTCACTGCGGACCACAGCTCCGAATGACAGATTTACACTGACAATGGTTCGTGAGAGTCGAATCGGCGAAAGGTAAGGCTACAACGAGTGATAATTGTTGAAGAGAATCTAACGAGTAAACAAAACGAGTAGATACAAACAAAATAGGCAAACCAACAGAATGAATGGATCATAGAACAGATTGATAGATATCGAAATAATCTTAACGAGTAGAAAATATTAAAAATTAATATATTTATTGATAATTAGATAACGAATATTTAGATCTGAATCAAAAGCTACGAGTAGAAAACACGCATGTAGGTACGTGAGTCACGCATATATCCAAGTAAATCAATTAATGACCAGCAAATCAGAACAAAAAGCTTAATTACGATGCAAATACGATCATAACGAGTAAATAAATATCAATTCATGAAATAAGGGTCAAACAAAACGATAACTTAAGAATCTAGTAATAACGAGTATGGAATAGTAAAAATAAATATAAGTCGAGTAAAGTAAGTAGAGACTGCTTAAGTAATGGCTAAAGATGAAAGAAAGCAGTACAACATAAAGAAAAACAAAGCTTTTATGAAATTTGTAGGGAAAACAATAACCTGAAATCCTATTATTGACATTGTCGGTCGGCTTTTCGTGGAAATCGTTGACCAAAGCTTTGCTGACACATTTTCCCTTTTGCTCATCGATCAATTCTGATGTGTCCCCAAAGGAGAGTCAACTAATCTGCTGAGCAAAGTCTACGCTTGACCACTTTACATTGATGATTGGACCGGGCCAAAGTGGAGACACTGTCGACAATTTTCATTTTTGTTTATATTTAATGAAAAGGATTTGGCCTTCGTCCCTTTTGGGTTTTTGTGGGTGTTTTATTGATCCCCTGGGAGCAGACACACACCGACGCCTAAACCGATTTGAGTTTGACATAAATTATGTCAATCGTTGCCAATTTGTTGGGCATTAATGAGCTCAACTGAATTATAGCCGCATGTCCTTGCGACCTCAACTTACCTGCTTTCAGCCTGTCAGCTATATAATTTAAGAACAACGACTTTACCAGAAACTGTGTCACGGTAACAATTTTCTTTCCCCACTCATCTTTTTTTTATCACCTGTGCAAGTTGCCAGCTGTTTAATTATGCAGGTGTAAGGTGTAAAACTTTACTCATATTCTATGCTATAGGTTTCTGAACTACAACAAACTTTGTGTGTGCCACGCCCACAGCATACTCTCATATACATAAGAGTGTTTTAGTAATATATGCTAAGTTCCGAGGCACAACTTTAAATGAAATTTACCCTCCATTCACATCCCTTACGCACACACTCACACACACACACACATTCGATGGAATTGTGGTTGTGGGAATATTTTAGGGCTGAAAGCCAATAAATCAATGACACACACTGCGGCCCTTGGCTACACCCACTGAAGAAAAAGTTCAAGGCCATAATCCCACTTGATGCCGCCACAAATACGCCAATCATGTCATACATAATGCATGACTCGATGAACAGAGATAGAGAGGCTGAAGAAAGAGGAAATGTTTGCGAGCCAGAAAAGCGTTAAATGCGCAGCGAATTGTCAGCGCAATGTCCAACAAAGCCAACAGGTTAACAGCTACCAAAGATACATATATTTATGATTACTAAACTATATACAACATATACTTATTGCTTTATAAATATATATCGAGTTTTAAAAATATATTACTTGACCAATTAGAAAACTTGCATGCTTTGTAGCTAAGCAAAACTATGAAACAACACTTGGGAACATCCGAAAACTTTTTCCATTACCCGCAAAGCTGGCAAAAAGTGTATTGAGAGAACAGAACAAAGTAGAAAGTTGAAAGTTGAAAGTGAGAATGGAGGCACTCGACAAGCATACAACACCAGGAATACCCAGAAAGGAAAACATATTTTGTGGCTCACAAATTAAATAACAACAAAACTCTAATTGAGTTTACTTCCAGTTGAAAGATTTTAAATATTAAAGATCTCTGCAAAAATACTTTAGATTTATTTATAGTTTTTGGGCCAACTAACTGTGACTTTTTGTTACAAGAAAATTCAATTGTCAAATTGACTATGAATAAATAATACTTTAAAAAAATACTTATTATTAACAAGATCTGGATGTGTGAGCTAAATAATAACATTTATAAAATAAACGGGTTTTCTGTAAGATGAACAATATATTTAAAATTTGAAATATTTGATTTGATACATTTAAGTTTAAGCTATTGAGGTGATTAGAATCTAAATGATGATAAATATATTCTATTATAAAAGATTTTGTGGAGCGGCATTTGACTGTCTTTTGATTGTGTCGTTCTTGTTGACGGATTTTTCTTTGAATTTTTTGCCGTTTAATGGGAAATGAATAAAAATTGACAGCAATCAGTCAAAGCAAAACAATTAATAAAACAAAACGGCCATATAAAATAGATTTAGATTGAAACGGCAAATGCTGAGATTGATGTCAATGGGAAGAGAGCTTTGGAAATGGGTAAATGGAAGAAAGCTTTAAGGCACGAACGGATTGTTCTTGCAAGCTAACTAACTAACTTTTTGGACGAGTGCGTGTCTCTGCCATTATAAATAATGCAGGCAATCGATTTATTGACTGATTCTCATTGTTTGTACCCAAATAGGAATACAAATACCAAATGCCAAAGTAAATGAGCAGAAGGACAGAATATTGGACTCGGGAAAATCCAAAAAAGTATGCCGCAATAAAATGACTCAACCAAAGACACAGAAAAACTTCCACACACTGAGAATAAAAGCAGAGCCAGAGTCAAAGGAAAACGGACAAGAAATGGCCATTTTATGAAGTGTTTAATGGATGTTAACTATGTGTGTACATATGTATGTGATGTGTGTGTGTGTGTGGGAGTAAATATGTGGAATGTGCGTGAGTATGTGAATGTGGTCTTATCTATTGAACACTTGGCTGACCAAACAAGGCAAAACGACAAGCCTCGACTAAGCGTTGAGGTCTGTGGGGGAAATAGCCTTGTTTGGGAATTGAATTGATTTTTCTTCTTCTCTGTGCTCTGTGATATAATTGCAGGAAAAGCGTATTAAGTATATTCATCATAAAAATATATGTATACTATATTGACAAGTAACTGTTAAGACAAATACTCAAATCGTTTACATTTTTTTATAAAGTTAAATCTAAAGAATTTTCTATTTGGATACGAGTAGTTGAAACTTGAAAGTTTATTTATAATATATACCATATCGATTTGTATAACATATATAGTGCATTAAGATACATTTTGTCATCGTCGTCCAGGTAATATGCGAATCCGCAACCTTTTTGCTATGTATTTGAGTGCTCTGCAAAAAACTAAGGCAACGTGAAGCTACAGCAATCCCATCAAGTAAAAAGCATCTCAACGTGTGTCCACACACACACACATACATACACAGACACACATGAATATATGTGGTTGTGTGTATCTCATTTGAGATGGCAACTAAGGCGCTCGCTGCAAATGGCAGCACTTAAGTCTTTCTTGGCCAGAACTCAGTACGAGAAGCGCATAAAAATGGAAATGAAATGCCAAAGCAGCGCGACAGGCGCTCGTTTTTCAGCCGCACCCAGCAGGAACCTCTCCCTTTCCCCAGACAGACACACACACACACATTTTCCGCCCTTTCCTCCTGCTGAGGTATGCAATGGAAAATGACAAAATTATTGCGGCTTGATTGCATTAGGAGCCATGAAAAGCGTTGATTTGTTTAACTAGATGACATAAGGACAACGACACAGGACATTTGCCGGATACGGATACCGTGGCAACCAAAATGGCGGCCTGGCAATTAATGACACTGGGGAACGACCTCGAGGACAAAATACCTGACACACAGTCAACGGACTGACGCCATGCAACCCAATACAGAGAACTGTGCCTCGCTGTGGCAAACTTTCGAATTTGTTGTTTAGTTTGCAACTAAAATATTGAATTATACTCGCAGCTCAGCTTAGTGTGAGGGGAAGCTTACCGGCAATGTTTTCAGCTACTTAATAAATTGTTGAGTTTAATAATTATATTTCCAGTCCTATTACAGCTGAGGAACTTTACTCATTCATTTTATTTGCCTCATCAAATTGTAAATTGCTTCCTGTGCACATTTTCTTATACTCGTTCTCTAATGTGTTTTTTATCTATTCTTACCTGCTTCGCTGTGGCATCATTTGTCTTCTCTTTACGGTAACTAGATTACTAGTTTTTCTTCTACTTTTATCTTTGCTGTTTACAATCATCTGAGATCTTCCCTGTTTTTGCTATTAATGGTGACTTTCAAGAAAATATTAGTGTTCCTCACTTCATCTTTTTACTGTTAAGAAAACCTTTTTATCATAATTCAATATTATACAAACCCTTTAAGATAAGAGAAATTTTAAACTGACACCTAATTTTAATTCTAATTTTGTCTGACGAAAGTTTAGCTATACAATAGCTTTGTTAATTTATTTTCTTCTGAGTTTTCTGAGTTTTTTTTACATTTCATACATAATAAAGATTCCTTATATAGTCCATTCTTTTTATTCCTACTTAGTATATACTTTAAAAAAGTATAAAAGTTCCTACTCTCTTGCTTTGTCTAAGCGTCCTCCTGGCCAGGACTTGCTACAGTTGCAGCCATTGCTCAACAACATGGTAAACTGGAAATATGAGTATTCATTTATATATAAGAGTGTGTGTCAGTGTGTGTGTGTGTGTGTGTGTCTGCTGCTTACTTTCCACTTTAGAGATATGTTTACCGTGAACAAATGTGCGAACGGCGCCGTCGCTGCTAAGCCCACTTTGGCCTACTTGATGCACCCTGTAAACACACACACACACACATCCAGTGCTGCATTTCCCTCCCACCCGACACCTACTTGGTCCACACAGTATAGCATATTTTTCGCACGAAATATTGAGGCCAGGAGACGTCAGCAAAACAAGAGGCAGCTTCAACTTGTTAACCTCCTTTCATGCCGCTGCATTACACGGACAATCAACGCCTTCACAACACTGCGCTTAGGCTGCTCTTCACTCACCGTCGACGGCGCCGACGGAAGCAACAAAAGCAAAATATTTAAGCTGCACATTCCGTTGTCCCGACACCCCAATTCTCAGCCCCCTTCTTCGGGCAACGTCTCCCGCATGAATTTTCAATTAAAAGAGTTTTCCATTCACATATTCCGCATTTGGTATGAGATGGTCTTTTGTTTTATTTTTTTGTTTTCACAGCCTTTTCAGGCCTGGAAATTAACAAGTCGTGAAATATGCCCAAAAAAGTATGCTTTTGTTTTTTCACTTCTTCAGCTTCTTGTGTTTTTGCTGTATGTCATTTGGACGTCACTTGCAACAAGCACTCGACCTTGGCAACCAGAAGACAACTGAACTGACAACATACCCGAGGCAGCAATTTAATCACCTGACAGTGAAAATAAAAGATTTTAAAAGTGAATGAAGATGACGACGAAAAATACACAGCAAATAAAACAATAAAATCCAGACACTTTTTATGAATATGGATTTTTCTTTTAATTTGTTGCCAGGCAACAAAAACCTGTACATCTACACTAATTGGCCATTTAATTAGTGAAATGCTCCAGAGAATAAGGCTAAAATAAATTGGTTAGGTGAAAATCCGCAAATTAGTTAATTTATTATTATATAAATACAAGTTGGAGTATTCATAATATCGTATTATAATGGGAGTAAATGGAGTACGTGAGGAGCCTGCGGCTGTCTATCTTCTGGCTGATGTGTTTGGTTTGGGGCGAATAGTTCCCCGAAGCATCCGTCACTTTAATGAGCCTCTCAATATGCATGACACATGGCTTAAATGTGTAATTACGAGCGACGCAGCCACGTGCTCTCATCAACACCAATTTTTGAATGACAACGCGGCGTATACGTTACAAAAATAAGTGAAATTCTTCGCACTTTCTTTACAAAATAACTGATCAACTGCGCTTCCCAAACTTATTTTTCTTTCGTTAAAAATTTAAATAAAAATTGCAAATATTTTCTACTTTTTTCCGAATTTAATTTTGATTACAAATATACCCAATGCCAAATTGAAAAATAGTTCCATTATATGATTCTTTGACCTGTAAGATGAGAGTTCCATTTAAGTTGAATGGAAAAGTTATTCAATTGAAAAATGAATGCAATTGAGTGAAATACTCGGAAATATTGACAGTTACAAAATACAAAATTTGAATGCACTCACACAATTTGTGTTTGCTATTCAGAAAATGGCATTCAATGCGGGCTGTGCCCTCAACTTCAGAGTTTGTCACAACTTTTGTGCGACTGCCAAAGACTCGGCTTAAACTATCATAAAATAATCACAATGGAAAATCAAAAGTTTCGCCAGCAAAACCATAATAAATCAAATGGCAGCAGCAAACTGGAGGATGGAGGAGAAAGAGGTAAGTCTAATGGCGGCCCAAGAAAAGGAACTGGCACACATGCATAATAGAAAGGCGAAAAACTGAAGTGAAAGATGTGCGGCACATAGTGAAAACTTTCTCTCTAGCTCTTTTGTTCGAGAGTTCCGTAAAGTTCAAAGAGCACGAGAGGCTGTAAATGGCATACAGAGTGCTTTCTTTCTCTCTCTCTCTCTCCAGATAGTTGAAGTGGTTGAACAGTCGGTTGTCTGGAATTTTGGGACTGCAGGTGATTAACACAAATCTGCCAAATGCCAAATGACCGCCTGCAGAGCAGCTGCCATTAATTACATACCAGTTAGTTCAATAAGAACCAAACAAGCGGGCCATTTCGGAAAATTGCTGGAATATAGCTGATTAATTTTTGATAATTATCATAGGCGATAGCATAAATTCTCTTTCTCGCTCCTTCTCCCTCAGTCTCTCTTTGTTAGCCAGGTAAAATATTTGCTGTCTGACTGGTGCCTTATTGAAGGTGAGTAACGAGTAAAATAAAATTACTTTTTAACGTGAGCAAAACAAAAGGCGCTCAGTTTTAATTGGAGGATTGCGCAAAAATAAACAAAAACTAAAACGCAATGAAACAACGGCAAAAACAGTTCACTTTTCTCTCTCTATGTTTCTCTCTGTTCTCGACTATTTCTAGTTTTTAGGTTTGCCGCAACAACAAATCAAATAACAAATTGCAAACAAGCAAAAAATTAAAATAAGACTTTTAAGTCAACAATATAGAATTTGGAATACCCTATCCCTTTTACTAGATAGTAAGTTTAATTGTAATAAAATATTTGTTTTTCATGAATCTTAATAATAATTAATGTTAATATTTCAGTACTAATTTCATTTATAATTCAGCAGATTTTAGTTGAAACTAGAGTTATTAATGGGAAATTGTGTTGAGACTTAAAAAAAAAACTAGTTATTTATCCACACAAGTTTTGTTCTGATTTATTGCCAGCTGAAAGCTTGTTTTAACATATCATATTCATGAAAAGTATTTCAACTTCATTAAATCATATCATATGAATATAAATTGAATTAAATTTTTTATAAATTCATTTTGTCAGTATCTTCATTAAATTATTATTTTATAAACGAATAATATTTTAAGCAAGTATTTATGTATGAATAATTAATTAGGTAGAAAGCAATTGCAAATATTTCAAGTGTGTTCAACTCTTAAGGCTTCTGTAGAATTTTTTCAGCTCTGAAATATGCCAAGTGTTTTTGGAAACTCGAACAAAAAGCTGGCCGAAAACAATCCTTGAATTGCATTTGCATTATGCATAAATTTTGACCAGCTTTCGTTTGCAGTGTTGAGCCTGTATGCTGTCTAAATATTACGCATACGTCAAGTTTGCCGCTTGGCTTGGCACTTACCCAGCTTTTTCCTCAATTGCGTTTTGTATTTCAGTTATATTTCGAGGCTTCTCTTGATTATAATGAAGATTTTGCAAAAAATATAAAGATTTTCCGTTTAAGTTGAATTGTAAATAGCGCACTTGTTTGTTGTGTAAATTATTGTGACTTATATTGCTTCTGGGTTTAGGTTTCGCCTGCAAAACGTTAAACTGTTGAGTTGAGTTCACTTATAGACTGAGATTGAAAGCACAGTACAGCTTAAAAGTATTCCCGAAATCAATTTTGTATTTGGTCGTAAAAAACACAGAAGTAATTTGCGCTGACACATGTGGCGTTTGCGCAATATTTAATAAGCAGTTCCCTACAGATAACATGTATCACTCATACGTCACGTTGCCAATTTGCTAGCTCCGTCGACAGTCACCGCACACACACACACACTAGGATGACGGAGAACAGCACGTGCACTTGACATTTAGTGTGACAAGCTGCAGAGTTTCAAAAAAAAGAAATAAAAAACACAAAAACAATAACAAAAGCAACAACAACAACACCAAGAATTGAAACCAACCAAGGAAAATTCATAAAAATTCAAAACAGATACCAATCAATGACGTACTAGAGGTTGGTAGGAGTTCAACGTGTCAGCCAAGTCAAGAATGTCGCACAGTGGCCCACAACTGGTGTATGAATAAAATTAATATTTAATATGGAATATATATGGGAAATCTAGCCAATTGTATTTAAGTAAATATAAGCAATTACTATGGTAATCTGAATACAAAATTAATTAAATTCACATTGACGATGGCTGAAAAATCGTAAAAAAAAATAATGCTGAACACTTTATTAACTGATTTTATTATATGTTGAGGTCTCTATCAACAACTGAAAGCTCCATTATTTATTATTATCCCTTAAGCTCGAATTCTATGTTTTCTTTTATTATCAAGCTGTGTATTTTATATATATGACTTAGATGGATCTTCTAGTTTGGAAATTTAACCATAATTCAGCATTATTTTTATCAAAATATTTATAAATAATCCAAACAATTGTTTATGGGAAATGTTAAGCTGTCTTGTTAAGAAAAAAGTGGACCACTGTGCGTGATGTCGTTGCGTGCCTAAAATGTTATTTCCTTGTCCTTGGTGGCAATTGTCAAGTGCGCGTCAGGAATCTTGACTCACTCCCGTACTTTTGGTGATATCGTGCGAAAAGCGCAGCTGGCTCCGCTGGCTTTTGAAATGCTTTTGCTCAAGTGCCGCCATCGCCAATCATTGAAAGTGATGTGCCCAGAATGGCAAGCACAATGGCTACAATGGTGCGGCTGAACGCGCGTTTTGCCAACTTCCTGTCCAGTCAGTTAACCTAATGACCGGCATTCATGTCTTGCTGTGCGTGGGTTTCCCCTCTTCCATTCCTGGTCTTTTTTCATTTTTATGTCCTTTGCATTGTCATTCATCATAACTTGGACGCTTCAAAAAAGATAATGTTTCAATTGTCTAACGTAAAAACGAAATGAAAATGCTCAAAATTTACTGGATAGTTCGGCAACAGGACACGACACCACTAAGGACCCTCGTTGGTTACAGTTTTATTATCTACGTTTCAAGAGGGAGAGCCAAGTAATGGAGCAAGCTCCAAAATTAAAACATATTTTTCCAACTCAAAATATTGTCAAGTTATGTCAGCAATGAAAAATTATTGCATAAATTAATTACGAGTAGGTAGAACACAGGACGAAGAACGTGCAGTCAAGCAGGCTCGACATCCGTGCCATGACGACAGCGACGACGACGGTGGCAAATAATTGAGCACGTGCCACAAGGCGAATCGGCAGACATGCCACATGCCACATGCCGCGTATACGTAATGTGACCTGCTACTACTTGATTTAACTAATACAACGAGCTGGCCTACGTATATGTGTGTGCGAGTGTGTGTGCGTGTACTTGTATGCAATTAATAACTTGTACATAAATAGAAAGGCTTATCGTAACGGTTTTTCACAAATTGCTGCGACATGTAATTTAATTTTCTAAGCAGCCAACTGTAAAGCCAAGCAGACAAGCTACATTTACGTAAGGCAAAAGGGTTAATCAGTTTCCTAGAATTGGATTAGGTTCCTCAATTAAGAATTTTATTTAAAATTTCCCTTTGGCATTATTCAGTCAGTTCACAGAGGAAGTTTAATAAATTATGAATAAGTCTATTAACTTCAATCAATTCTATTGCTGAAAATCTTATAATAACTTATACTAGCTCTTTTGGTCATTAAGATTGATTGTGATACAAAAAATGAGGGAAACTAATATGTAAAAAAGATTAAAGCAAAATAAATGAATTAAGTAAAATATTAATATTAATTTGACAAGTTGTTGATGTAATGCTTTTGTAAAGTTTATAAATAGACTAATATTCAATCAATAAGTAAAACAAATATTGTCAGTTGTTGTTAACTTTCATTGCACAAACTTATCACATAGACATGATAATAATGATGCTTGGGTATATTGCGCATACGCTCCATGTGCCATAATTTGTAATGAAATACAAATCAGTCAACGCTTCATTGACAGACAGGCAGAGCCCAATGAACGCATTAAATTCGCTTCATGCTGCACTGATTTGTTTGGTCTTGACATACGCAGCACGCATAAAGCACAAACAGAACATAAGTAAGAGCAGGACACTAAGGACACACCCGGGAGCCCATCGATCAGAGTCTAGGACACTTGCGGCCGGCCTGTCAATCAGACCTCTCAGTTCTAACTTTTCATTATTTTTGATTTGCTTGCAATACGTTAGAATTTCGAGATTTTTAGAGCAATTTGCTTTCAATTTTCAATTTTGTTTCATATTTTTTTTTATATATTTCTTGATATGATATTTGTCCGGTCAACCTTTAGGGGGAGCGTTGGGTTATTTAAATATAGGGGCCGATGTCAAGGACAAGTTATGGTTATTTTTGAAGCCGTAGAAACGTCGAACATTGCTGTAGGGCAAAGCACGAAAATAAATCAAACAAAAAGACAATGTTTTTTGTCTTTTCTACTTTTGTTATTCCTTTTGCAGTTGTTTTGATTGTTGTTATTGTTGCTGTTGTTGTCAATTAAAATTCGTTTGGCAAAGTAAATTAAAATCAACGCCACTTTCACTAGCCAATTCATTTGCTTTGCCACACACACTTAGAGCATTTTTGTACTAGATTCAACGAGGGCTTCTCTTTTGTCTTACACACACACACAACACACTTAAGATGTTGTTCTTGTTTTTGTTGCTTAACACGCTTTTGTTAATTGCTGTGAAGAGAGAGACAAGCGCTATCTGTACCGTTAGCTGCGATAGCTTCCATACAACTGAAACACAGAACAGAACTTATGCCGACGCTAAAGGCATTTTCCCATTTTCGTTCGACGTTGTTTGCACCATGTGCTTCGAACATGTTGCAAGCGATTATTTGTGTTGTGTTTTGGTTCGATCGGCCCAATCGGCCCAATCGGCGAATGCGTAATGCAACGCCAATGTTCCCATCATTAAAGCGTATGCAGCGTTTACAAACAGACCATTTATTTCTAGTACATATATACATAAGAATCTATATATAAATTCAGTGTTTTTACTTTGGATTTATGCGTTGCGTGTGGAATGTTAGGGAAATTGCTCATAAATGAATATTAAGTATACGACGCGTGTTCAGGTGCAGAAATTGCTAAATGCACTCATGAATAAACGAATGAACATCATTTATTATCATCGTTTGCTCTATTGGAACTATGAACACGCGAATTCGTACAAGGAAATACTTGTTAAGAATTATTTCTAATAGTATTTAGAATATTTTAATATTTCCCTGGACTGTAGAGCATTTTATCGTCGTGCTGCAATTGAGCAATTCACTGCAAAACTCTTTCCCATTGTCAGCCAATCGAAATGAATGATTGTCTCTGGTTGAAGCACAAAGTGCTATTGATGATGTTCAGATCTTTTGTCTGACCTCCGTCATCACATTAATTAAAGCCAGCAGTTTCTCTCTCTCTCTCTCTCTCTCTCGCAAATGCTTGTACTTATATAGAGTTCAATTGAACGCAGAAAGCAGTCTTCTATCAGAGACATGGATGAATTTTCTAATCCTTGCCAGCCAGCGGGCATATTCTTTGCCTGGCACGTAAAATATGCCAGCTGTAGGGGAATTTTGTGGCATTGCTCGCATTGCTCGCATTGCTGTGCAGTGTGTAAAATGAGCGATAAGCGAGCTGAAAGTCATCGCAACCTCGAACACCGAATCCTTAATCAGAACTGTCGAGCTGTTAACCCAGACCAACCGATGGAAGCGGAAAGGAAGCATGGAGGAAGAGTGTGACGTGCTTGACATCGTCTGCAGTTTATGTATGATTGTTGTTGTAGTTAATAAAGCTCAAACAGAGGACCACAAGGCGCTGTCACAGCAGCTAGTAACAGCAGCCACAGTGCCGGCAGTGAACAATCAATTTCACGTCAATTGGTTCATATTTTATAGGCTGATCTGAGGCAGAAGGGCGATTGCAGAAATGTTGTTTGTTCCGTTGCGTTGCGGCTTAATGACCGCATTTGTGGCCAAGCTTAAAGGTTATAGTTGAAGCAGCGCTTAACTGAAATTCACTGCTGTTGCCGCACTAATATCCAATGCCAACGCCAATGCTTGACCCATAAAATTATTTGTGGTTTGTGGCCAACAGCATTACGAATACACAGAGCCAAAGCTGCTCCTCTGCTGTTGGCATTGGCTTTCATGCCACAATTGAAATGTCAGCATTTGTTGAACGGCAATAATAATAATAATAATAATGCAGCTTGTTATGCACAGAAAGGGGCTGGAAACTGAACTAAAGTCATGTCAACACAAGAGAAATGCGGAGAGTCAGTCAGACGAATTGGTTGTAGGATATACGACGAGAGAGAACGACGAAGTTGTTAAACTTGTAGTGTTAAAACTGAATTGAAGAGACTGCACAGCTGTTAAATTTATTGCCAGAGAAGTCAAGTTTTAAAGATAAATATTATTGGTTTTTAACTATTTAATTCTCTTTTGTTTCAATTTGCAATGACAAGCAGAAAAAGGCTATCATTTACTTCATTCCTAATTATTTCTAGGAAATTTAAAAATCTTTTAAGATAGTCAATATACCCACACTTAGTTGTCGTGTACCCTTTTAGACTACAGCATGTTTAAGCCAACATGGCAAAGTGTTGTCTGGCAAGCGTTGCGTTTATGCAAAATTGAAACCGGAAACAACAGTCAAGCCGAGATGAGACGAGACGAGACGAGACAAGCCGAGCATAAAGTCCGTTCGCTACATGGACAGGCAGCCAGATGAGGAAATGGAAATGAAAATGGAAGATGGGTTTGCGGTGGACTGCGTCATTGTAACATTTGATTGATTGCCTTTTGGCCTATCATAGCGCCAGGATACGTGTATTGTAGCTAGCTACATGATGCCCTTCGGACAGTCATGGCGTATACGTAATGTGATACATAACAAATATGCTATGCGCGTGACCGCCATTTCTTGTCGGCAAGTTGTCTGTTCCCTTGCCACCCTCTCCATTACCACGCTTCCTTTTACAAGCGGGTCCGCCAATTAATTTGCATCCTTTTACATGAAATCGCTTTCAGGTGCAGCAACGCGTCAACAATTTTGTGTCCTTGTGTCCGCACTTTGTTACCCTAAACTAGGATATCACAATTATGTGGATGTGTTTGTAATAGTGATGTGAAAGTGATTTTGAAATGCTTTAACTTTACTATCGTTTATAATAATTATCAATCGAGTTAATTAAAATAATTTTGTAATGGATTTGAATTGAAATATTTATGTGACTTTAATCATATGTATCTGTTTTGTTTTTTTCGTTTACTGTCCATTTTTCCCATACTTTCCCTTTAACGAAAATTCATTGTTTCTTTTTACATTTCGATTTTAAGCTTCATATTAATAGTTAGTAACGTATTTATACGAGCTAATTTTAGTTTATTTTGTATTATTGACACTTGATCGATTTTTCTTATCAAAACTTCAATTATTGTGAAAATCATTTCAAGTGGGTTCGATTAGTGTATGTTTGTAATGTATTATTATTTCCGATATGATAATCAGCTCTAAGCCCATTATTACAACTAATTAATCAAAGATAAATAAGTTAAACATTTTTTTATTATAATTATTAGCGTGTAAGAACAATATTAAATTATAATCAATGATAGCAGCCTGTTCGTTTGCTAGCTATAGGATATCTACCCTTCGGGTTTTCTCATCTGTTAATTTTAGTTATTATTTTTATTTTTCGCGACCTTTCAACTGACAATTTGTGCATTTTAACGAGTGGCGTTTTTATAATTTTTTTTGTTTACGTCCTTAGCCTTTGTTTTTTTTTTTGGGTCGCCTTTTCTCTTTACTGATGTTTGCCTTGCCTTAGCTGCTGCTGCTAATGAGAATCTTTGGCTCAAGTGTCTGAGAGGAGAGGACAAAAGGGTTCTGCAATTGGCGACTTGGCGGAGACAGTCCATTAGTCTAATGGCAAGTGGCAACTTTTGTAAATTGCAATTACATGCATGCTGTGGTATATCGCATAAGTATGTACGATTAGTATGGGAACTCATAGTCATACTAATCGTACTTAGAGTCGCAACCACAACCACGAGGCGAGTCAAGTCGAGTCGAGTTGAGGCAAGGCAGCAAACAACACAAATCGCTCAACACTTTGCAGCACTTAAACGCGGATAACCACATGATAAAATTAGACGATTAGCCACTGGCATGACCACAACACTCACCAGCACACACACACACACACACACACATTTATGCACACACGCATATACAGTTCACACACACTCGCAGGCAGACCGAGGCTAGACTAAATAAACAGCACAGCTGGCAAGCTATGAAAGTTGCAACTTGCCTCTGACTCTGCCTCTGCCTCATGCCACCAGCGTTATCGCTCCAAAGTAGCAAATAAAAAATATATAAAACAAATTTCCACATTTTCGTTTTCTCGTTTTTTTCTACACAGCGCTGTTTCGTCTGGCAAATATTTGAACTGTGAAAAATCGTTTGAAATTAGTTGAACAAAACATAACCAAAGGCATTAAGACTCAAAACCAATAAATAATTGACGCCTTGCGCTAAACCGCAACATAAACAAACATTAAAGGCGTAGACTCGAGCTCTATATGAGGATTCTATCTGTATATAAAATGAATAGAATTTTGTTTTTCTTTTTATCACATTTGATTGATATAAACAGTTAGCTCGAATATTTCTATAAACTTTTTCAATTTATATACAAATTCGCATTCTACTCGTTATGCTTCCAAGTATTTCACTTTATCGATTTCTAAAGAGATTGGCTGATTGATATTATGATTAAAGTACATTTTTTTGTATTTAAAAAACAATTTTTCATACTACTATCTTTGCTATTCCTTAGAATTACTTATTATGTCTATTCGGCATAAAAAGTAGTTTAATAAACTCTTCAGAGTTGTAAGTGTGCTTTTCGATGAACAAAACAATTATATTAACAATATTTTCAACAGACATTTCCGAGCTTATATTCTATTATTTATGAATACAATCTGAATATCATATCCCCACTTATATTTTCTTCTTTCTGAACTAAACTGTAAGTCGTGTATTACGTATATATAACTTTAATTTTATCATGTTGCATAAAGTTACTCAAAAATTTTATATTAAGCTTGTGGTTAACCGTATAATAAATTTTGAAGTTCTATTTTAAATTTCTTGATAAGAATATGAAGGTTTACGTCGTTCTGTGCTTCCGTTATATATATATATTCCGTTTATTTTTTGCGGTTTGCGACTATCAACTGCGATTCGGTTTAATACTGCATTTTATAGCAATGCATTTTTTGTTATTCACTTTATCATATAATTTTTGCGGGTTGGGCAATGTTTTATATCGTTTGTTTGAATATTTTCTAAACGCACAGCTAAGAATCATCCAACAGAAAAACCCCATTGAGCGCTGAAAGCGATAAACGTCGTTCGTTTTATGAGCTTTAAATTCAGAAATAGAAAATTCGTGCGAGCAATTTAAAGTGTGATGATGAGAGGTTTGAAGGGTGGAGAAATGGCAGTGTAAAGAGGTAAATATATACTCACACAGTGCGCCGCAGTTCTAATGAAATATTAATTGTTTACTTTGGCGCAGTGTTATTGTCGAGAGGCGAAATTAGTTCAATTTGCATTCAAATCATTGAAAATGAAACTAGACGAAAATTAAGAGCAGACAGAGACAAGCAATGTGTGAGTGAAAGAGATAGTAAAGTGAAATGTTAATAAATTACAGTGCAAACAAAACAACAAAGTTGAAATTGCAAACTTACTTATCGACTCTGACATCCAGAGAGACATACATAGAAAGTGAAATAAATGCGGCGAACCGTGACACCTCACAGATGCTCCTCGAACTTGAACTAAACTCCAACTCCAACCCCAACGGGCTTCAGCTGCCAGTTGATAAATTTGAAAACTGTCACTTGGCTGATAAAAATAATTTTTGAACTCTCCTTGTAGCCTTTTTAGTTGCTTCCACCGACGTTGATGTCGTCGTCCACGCGTAACTTGTCTCTTGGCACTGACACTGAATACTGGGTGAGTTTACAAAAATTAAATTACATTTTGCACACAGTTGTGATTTTCATTAATTTAGTGTAAATATAACACATATACGAGCATAGCAGCAATACAAAAAGTTCCAAATTCCAAATCAAATAACTTTTTGTAACTTTTACGCCGGAAACCACAGCCAAAAAAAATACGTTGGCAAAAAAAAGAAAAGTTTGCTTAAAAAAGTTTCCGGCCGCTTCTGCTGCTCTTTTGTTTGAATACCGTATAATTAATGACTTGCAAGGCGATACTGACTTGTAAAAAAATACTTTCATCTGTTTACTCTATTGTGTTTTATAACAGATTATTTCAAATATAATATATACAAAAATTAGACTTAATTTGTTCCAATTGTTTATGACCTGACCAAAAGCAACCCTAAACTTAATATTTTTTTTAAGAATACAGGGTATTTATCTGACAGCTCTTACTCTACAATAATTTCTATTTATTTTTCTTGCGTTTTGTATTCCCTTTCGTCACGGTTGCGCATTTTGGCATTACGTATACGCAGCGTGAACCGCGTGCTGTGAACTTCTGTCGCATGCCTTGACTGACAGCCAACAGGACAATTGCCAACTGAGAAAAAGAGCAAAGTGTTTCCACGTGGTAGAGGAAGGGGAATCTTGCAACATTTGGCTGCATGCAGCTAACGCAAAGTAAGCGTAAAATACGCTGTGGCACAGTTTCACTTTGGAAGATTGCCGGAAGAAGCCGTCGTCATCTAAACAATGTTGTACTTGCTGCACTTGGCTAAAAACATTTTCAAGCAAAAGTTATTGTCATCGATGGTCCATAAAACAATAAGACCTTGAATGGAAAAGGAAATGACTGCGGAGATGAGTTTAGAAATTGATGCACTTAAGCAAGTGTCATCAATTGTGAAATTTTAACACTTCTTGCAAATTAACACTGCATAGTTTTTTATATACTTCTGATAATATTTACTCTAACATTGTAATCTATTTCATGATTTGTGTGACAAATTTCCAACTGCAGTACACAAGTTTTAATGTCAAATGTTTTCAACTTTTTTTTAACACTTCCCAGTCGAAAAACTGCAATAAACATTTAACCAGAGAAAAGTTACACCCAACTTTTTTATGGTCATCTCTTTGTCAAGTTTGAATAAACGCCTGCTCATATTGTAGTACGTAATATTCAGTGGTCTGAACTTGATCTCGTTGTTGCCGACCAAAGTTGGCAAACTTTTTGAGCAAGAAGATTGTATTTACAATTGCAATTAAACATTTGTAACTATTTACTGTTTATTTGGTCAGGTTATTTCATAATATTTATCAACAACTTGCTATTTAAATAATTTCACAATTTACAATTTTTCAAATACCTTTATAAATTATATAAGTTGTAGTCCTTTTTGGATAATATAATTGCTAGCGTAAGGTGTTATTGCTCTGAAGATTAAAAAACATAAACCAAACAAAAACTTTTACTAAAATAATAAAAAGTTGTAATTTCTTTTGGCAAAATGTAGATTTAAATTTATAAACAAATTGAAATATATATAACAAATTTAAGTAAATAAGGATTTTTTAATCAAACCTGAAATTACTCAAATAACCATATATTCAATAAAGATGTAAAAGTAAATAATTAATGATAGTTTATCTGAGTTATTCAGTGTATATCACTCTCCGAATATGCGTCGTGTCTAATTAGATGGTCAATTTAGCATATCAACTCAGTTTTAATTAATACCTGATGACAGCCATTAGAGACACTAATGAAAATTTGATTGGTACCGTTTAAATACCACTTAGTGGCAAGTCCATAAAAGCTGCATCGCGGCAAACACGTCTCGTTAAAGTTGTTTGACAATGGATATCGACAGTACACTCGCCTATCGCCCATTGTGGCTCTGCTTTCGAGTTTTGGCTCCAACGTTCTTTGGCGCCACTTCGCATTCAGTTTATGTGTATATGATTTTGATGCATTTTCTCGTTACGGTCATGTTCCCATTGCATCTGCTGCTGGGACTCTTGCTGCAAGGCTGTCCAGCCGAGTTGTTTAAGAACTTGACCATGAGTTTAACCTGTGCTGCATGCAGCTTAAAGTGTATTGTACAGCTGTGGCACTTGCCACATATGATGGAAATAAAAAAATTGCTAAACCAGCTAGATGAGTGCGTCCAAAGCGATGAGGAAAAGGATTTTTACTGGGAGACAGTGCAGTACAGCGTGAATCGCATTACCCGATGTATTTATATCAGTTATGGCATTATCTATATACTCTTTGTGCCCAGTTCGATATTGGTGCTGCTTTCCGAATCACCTGAACTAATCTATTTGGCGTGGTTTCCCTTCGACTGGCAAAGTAGTTCCTTTCGCTATGCACTGGCCGTTGGTTATCAGTTTTTTAGCATCATGGCCGAGTGCATTCAAGGATTAACCAACGATATAATTACCCCATTAACATTGTGCTATGTGAGTGGACATTTGCATCTATTTGGAATACGTATGTCGCGTCTGGGATTTTATCAAAAGCCTGACATCCAGATACAAGAAGAGCTAAAGGCTCGCTTTCAGGACTTTAGGCTAATTATGAGGTAAGAAAGTGCTTACTTTTGAATTCATATTGCGCTCTACAATCCACGTATGATTTAATTAACTTTTAACACTTTAGTTTTGTAAAATTTGAATATTTAAACTATTTAAAAATTAAAAACGGTTTATATTATTTCAGACTTCATGAGCTAACCAGAAAAACCGTCAGCTTTGTACAGCTTATACAGTTGGTCTTCTGTGGTACGAATCTGTGTATAATCGTGATCTATGTATTGTACTATGTCGAAGACATTGTCACACTTGCCTACAATGCTACTTACTTTGCCGTCGTCTGTGTTCAGCTTTTTCCCAGCTGCTATTTTGCCAGTGTATTGGCTCAGGAGTGCGGACGATTGCCCAATGCCATTTTCTCGGGCAATTGGTATGAACAATCGGTTCAATATCAACGCAATGTGCTCATCTTTATCCAGCTGTCACTGAGGCTTCTCAAGCGTCCTGTGATGGCAGGTGGACTAATTGAACTAAATCTGAATGCCTTTGTTGTTACCGTGAAAATGGCGTATTCACTTTTTGCAGTTGTAGTGCAAGCTAAAAATAATTGAAACTCAGTAATAATAATCATAATTTTGTATTGTTTTATTCTTTAATATGAATTGAATAAAAATATTTCATGATATTATTTCACACACACGCTCAGTTTGACATTACGTATACGCACTGTGAACCGCATGCTGAGAACTTGTCTACCATATTTTGAATGACGTTCAAAAGTACAAATGCCAACAGAGAAAAGAAAGGAAAGTTATTACACGAGTTAGTTGATTTTGGGAATAAGGAGCATCTGGCTGCAAGCAGCAAACGCAAAGTAAGCATAAAATACGCTGGCTTTTTTTCCCACTTTGTGACACAGTTTCGGTCTTTGGATTTGTAATAAGCTGAAAAAAGACTACGTCATCTAAGCAGTGTTGTTCTTGAAACTTTTTGCATGCAATGTCATCGATTTGCCTCAAAGGCAATGAAACCTTGAAAAGAAAAGGAAAAATAGAAGCAGACAATCCCAAGTCGAAACGAGTTATTACTAAATACGGAAAGTGGCATTTGAAGAATTTATTTTGTGCAAGAGTGAGTCAAAAAAGTGATAAGTAAAAATGTTAAAATTATAACAGCCAGTTTGCAAATGCAATAAGTATCACATAGATTTGCACGAAATTTATATGATAATCACTGAATCAATGTTAATGTCAATTGACTTTGTATATAACCACAAGTTCTTATTTTATTAGACTGGGTTATTCGCACAGCTTGAATATTAAAGAATGATTTAGTTAATTTAGAGCTTATTCACACCGAAGCAAAAAGTTAATTGTTTAATTCATAAATATTTCGTGCCATAAATGGCCCAATCATTATTGCTTCTGCCTTCAGAATACACGTACATATTTGACGTGCGATTGAGATATTCAATTCTGATAATTAACACCTGATGACAGCAATTAGAGGCACAAATGAAAATTGTGATTTGTGTCAATTATATGTCATTTAGTGGCTAGTCCGTAAAATTGTCGGACGGTGAACTAGTCAAGTTGACGGTGTCTGAAAGGGAATCTTCCTTGAACCTTAATTTATATTCTAAATAATTCTTAATAAAATCATCATTACAAGGCTGAATTATTAGAATATAGACATAGCGGCAATTACATTCTTTATTTCAACTGCATGGTAAAACAATACATCAAAAATTGCTATATAATTTTATTCTCTACTCTGATTAAAACTTCGAAATCACCAACCACCTCACCATCTTTGGATAATGTTGCAACTGCCTTTAGAAAACCGCGGGGAACTACAGAGGGCAAATTATCGGTTTTGACTTCGATATCGTTAAAATAATATGTATTCTTTCTTATGGGACAAATATCGGTATTGATGGGTAAGTTGGTGTTAACTCCCGGCTGAAGTGAGGGCTGTATATATGAACCGTAATCATCTCTAGCAGTACACAGACCCATTTTTGATACTTTATAAGGCAGTGGACGAAACTGTCCATTGCCACTCGTATCACTGAACAGAGCGATGGCAAGCTGGAAGTGTTCATTATCGAAATCTTCAAATAAGACAACAGTTCCATTGACAACACGATTGCGCCCCATTAGATGTAAATTACTCGGGTCCATAACTTTCTGACCAGCTGTCATATTGAAATGAATTTTCTCAAGTGTCATCTCATAGGACTGCCTTATGGACTGTAAATAGAATTTTTCAATCAATTAAATTTATAAGAAATAATTTTACTATTGCTTACCGAACTGCTGCCAAATAGCAGCAAATAAATAACAAGCTCGTAAGCCTGATTCTTCCAATGCATCTCGACTAGCAATAAGCTCATAGTTTTTATGTACCAAATATATAGTGCAAGCTCAACCTAACTAACTAGCTAACAACAAATAATTATAATACATGTAAACTGTTTAACAGATCAACTGAACATACTCCAGATTTATCATTTGTTGGTCGGCTTGTCAAATGACAGACAAATATACCAATTTTAGAAAGAATCGATACTTATCATTAAATAAATATTTATTTTAGAATTAATATGAGAATTAATTAGCTAATATTATAGTCTCAGTATATATTTTAACGGTACGGAAAGCAGTGGCACATACTCGATAAGCAAGCAGTTCTTTTTACGCAGTGATTTTTAACTGCTTTTTCTTTGAATTACTTACGAGTTTAATAACTGATCGTTAAGTTATAAAACGCCATCTTTAACTACTCACAGCTTATTCTATTTCAGTCACAACTGGTTGGCTTCTTGAACTCAATATAACAACTTTTGAAGCCAGTAAAAACTTGGGCTAATTAAAGTCAACTGACGTAGATGCTGTTGCTGTTTTATCTCTGTTATTGTTATTGATTTTCATAATTGCCTGCCTACGAGTGGCATATACGTTTTCAATTTTCCATTTCCACAATTTTCACATTTTCGGGCAAAAAGTGAGGCAATCAACGCCGCACAGTGAGTTGTAACAAATGAAATTCATTAATTGCCCCGTCCCAATGCGCAAATAAACATTTGTTTGGTTTTGTTTTGTTTTGCTTTCTTGTATTTCGTTTCGTTTCGTTTCATTTCGATTCAATTCTATTCGCTGCGATTTGAACAACTAACAATTGCACATTAAAGCAAATGAAATGTTTACATGTTAAAATGTTGATTTTTGTTTTCGTGAATGATTCAAGCCATTGCTATTGTTACTGTAATTAAAATGAAAATATCATAAAACGTTGCCATAACTATTAAATATTCGCAAGTGCTGTACAATTTAACAACCAATTAATTGTCAAATTTTAGACAATACGTGTAATTTTCGAAATATGTGGTTTTTAATATTGTATAGAGATTTTAGCACTAAATAATTTTTTTTTTAAATCTACACTCTCTCTTAAACTTATGTTCTTGAACTCAATTTACAATTCCAAGCTGTTTGCACATCACTAATGCCATGCATTAGGTTAGGTTAGGATTTTTATTTTTGCTGATTTATGGCAAAGCTTTGGTTGTTTGAGACGTGTTTAGCCCATATCACTGAAAGCTCCGAACGTGACCCATTCACATTCACAATTTGATATTTAGCCCAGTTCGTGTTTTTCATTCTAAACCTTTACATATGTAACTCAAATGCTCTTCTGTAAACTTGCAGCTGCACTCTTGAAATTTGTTCAATTTAAAAATCTAATGAATGAGTTGAAATCAACAATTGCAACGTAATTGCACTGTGTAGGTTATTATTAACAGCTAAGTGACTTGAAAACCATCTAAGGATCAGAAAAACTCGCAAAATAAAATTAATATTTCAATAAATAATAAATTAACTTATAATACATACTAATAAATAATAAACTTAGCACACAGAACGAGTCATTGCATTATATATTTAACAGGACATTAAATTCCAATTAAAACTATATGATTATGCTTTTGTAGTCATATCATAAGCTTGCATTTATTTTTAAATTGTGATTAATTAAAGGAAAAGTAAAAAATTTACAATAATTCAACAAACTGCCGGACGGAAAACGAAATAAAAATAAAATGCAAAACGGATGTCATCTGTTGGAAATGTGGCAAATTTTGTTGCCTGCCGATTGCAGAATTCAAAACTTATGTCTACAATATGCAAAAACGTCGATGTCGAATAAATGCATAAAATGTGCAACGGGCCAGGATAGAGGATTCGTTTATCTAGGACACAACGCATAAAGTGAAAAACAAATGAGGATCAGAAGCAAAGATAAGTGTAATTTGAATTTCAGTGCTTTAAAAATGCTGACACAATATTCATGGCATTGTTGAAACCCATTTAGAGAGATTGTTTTTGTTTCAAATAGAAAATCGAATGCGAAAAGCAAACATTAACACGAAACTGCGAAAAAGAATCAGAAGCTGAAACCGAAAACGAAACAGGCTGAAATTGTGACGAGATTTGAATGCATGCAAAGAACACGGGCTTTGGAAAGTATTATGGGCGAATATTGCGTATACGCCCCCATGGGCGACGGAAGGCATACAGTGGCTGCCACGCCTAGTGCTCGAGGTGATTTAACTTTTCTGCCTGCCATTCATTTCCTTTTCAATAGCACAAAGCACACAAATGGCAAAAATATTGTTGGCATACTTTTGCAAGTGCTTCCTGTTCCGTGTCCTGCCTGTATGTACATTTGTGTGTGTCTGTGTGTGTGTTTTTGTTCACAATCTGTGTGTTTATTTTAACTTTTGGCATTTTGAGCGCGATCCAATGGGGATTCCACAGCCAAATAGAAAACTAAAATAAAACAAAAACACAAACACCAAACGCCAAACACATAAATATGAAAAATAAATTGAAACAGTCAACCGGGCCAAATGCTGTCTATCTCAACTATTTCCACTGGTATCTGTCAAATAGCCTCGCAAGCCCCAACTCAATCAGTGCAGCAGCTAGAAATAGTGACACCACTCAACCACAAACAACAACATCAACATCAGCAGCAGCAGCAGCAACAAAATAGTTACCAACTGGACACAGATTGAATTGCTTTCACTTTACTCGAAAATTGTTGGCGAAATTGTAAAACGTTAATGCCCCAAGGGAAGCCAAACAAAAATCCCATCATCCTAGCTGCATTTTATACTGTGTTTGCTTGGCATATTTCACTTTTGTAAAGAGTGGACAGCAGATACTTATACAAATCAAATTGGGATATTACGAGTGGAGCATTGGAATTGGGTTGACTGAGTGTATTATCAACGGGAGCATTATGACCATAATGAGATATAAACTAGAATTTCAGAGTTGAAGAAGCTTAACTTTTTAATAGCCACAGGGAATAATATGAAATACGGACAAACATTGAAACATTTGAAATTGCAAAAGTGCAAGGAAAAACTCAGGCATTGGAATATAGTAGTAAATGGAATAAATAATAATGAATAAATAAATAAATAGAATAAATAAAAGTAAATTTAATAATAACTAAACCGAAGTTGATGTGTATTATTCATATTATTAACTCTCACTCGAAGAACTTTTCTGATTTTTTGTGAATATGATACTCTATACACATTTTTTACTCCTGTAAAAACTATTCATGCTGGCTTTAAAGCAATCCGTTGCGATCTTATTGAATAACTTTTACCCTTTAAAATAAAAATGTAATTTTTGAAAACCTGCAGAAAGTGTATTACGTATTCGCAGTGCTAACGTGTACATTTACGCTGAATTTGTTTAACTTGGCAATCGGTGCAATTGTTTGTATGCCAAGTGTAAATTGTAAAGTGAAAATTGTAATTGCAATTCATTATTCATGAATGGCTGCTGCAGCTGGCCGAAACAATTCAAATAATTTATTTGTGCAAGGCTAATAAAAGCAAATTATTAAAGAAAATTCCAGGTAATTGTATGAAATTGATTACGCAGTGAAAATTAATGCCTAATTGGCCCGATATTCTCTTTGTTCAACGGCAAATGGTCGAATTATCTAATTATTGCACCGCAAATTGCAGACATCATATGCATAAAGTAATTGTTGGGGGATTTGCTGTAGGGATTTTGTACAGTCGCCTGTTTTGAAAATTCACTTTAGGACTTTTCAGAACTCAATTACGACGTGCAGTTAGACCAAAAACAAAAACGGAAACGAGACGAGGCAAATAGAAAAGCGTTCAACAATGGCGACACATGGTTCTAGTTTCAGTTCTGCTTCTCTTGGCCATATGCCATGTTGTTGTTGGCTTTTTTAACGTGGCGCCTAAAACTATGCACCAGATAGAATAACACAGCACCGAGCTTTAATGGGCCCGCTGTTGTTAGATGCTCGTTTCCTCTTCTTGTATTTCAGTCATGCATGAAATTTTTTTCTTTCCAGCCAGTTGGCCAGTTGGTTGTTATTTTCTTTTGTTTTTGTATGTTTTTCACTCTGTCTCTCATGTTTTTTTGTTTTGTTGCGTCGCATGTTGTTGGCGTTTTTATTTTCGTACGCATTGCTACTACAGATGTTGACATTGTTGTTGCACTCCCTCTCACTGTGTTGTTACAGCTGATAAAGCTTTCTGGCATTCAGTGTCCCATCTAAATCATGTTGACTTTAGTGTGGGCACATACTGTACACAGCCACTGTACAGGACACTCGACTGACGACTATAATATGAACAGTAATAGATAGAGGCTTACAAATGTCAGCTTTCTTTTATGTTGCAACTGATGGAAATTTCTTTTCAACTTTTTTTTAATGTTTATAATCAACAAAATAAAAGTTAAAATATTCTCTCTCTCTCTCTCTCTATCTTTTCTCTCTATCTTTTTCTCTCCATCTATTTCTCTTTCTGTCTTCTTTTAAATTTGCATTTCTAATTCCATTTTAACTAGCCGCTTATTGGTGTCATGTGGCATGCGATATGGCAGAGTTGCCACAAAGTTGATTAACGCCTTGCCGCGTTCGCGTAGCTGAAACTTTGTTGCACTATTAAGTGACACTTCCCTTTGATACTCCTTGAAGATAATTTTCATGGCGGCCAACAGGACATTGGGCAATACTTGAACAGCCTCAGCACCCAAAACCTTTGTCTTGCTGAGGCAAATGTTGATCTGTTGACAACTCTGCGGAATCAGCTGAGTTTCTTCCAAAAATTCCAATGCCTCACGAAAGTTGCCCACATTGAAGGAGTCGAAAAAGTTCATCAGCTGTGTGAGCATTTTGAATGCTCCAAATTCATCTGTTTCCAAGTATCCACTGTTTCTGGTCAATGCCAGATTTAATCTGGACGTTAGTTTACGCAATCTTTCGTTCTGTTTTGGTAGATGCACTGACTTAGCCAAAATGGAGCACATCAATCGCATTGCTTCATTCAGTTGAGAACTTATTAAATACATCTCAATTGCCGATTCGTAATCACAGCGTTTAATGAGCTCGGTGGCCACCATGGAGGTCAGTGCATTCTTCTGAGACTCTGCACCTGGCAATTTGTCAAAGATGCCGCTGAAATTGAATAGATGAGCTTAAATAATAATTTCAATTTTAGAAATAGTATATTGATTTCATACCCGGAATAATAAAATGCATTACATGGATCTGTTCTGCCAAAGATCAAGCTTAGCACTTCTACTGTACAGTTTTTCACTATGAAATCACTAATGCACTTCAGCATTAAATTGCTTCCATCTGTGGCCTTGGAATGACGCAACAAGTAGTAATAATTAAGTGATGCATTGGTATCCGTTTTCTCAAATCTCATGGCATAGGTGATGATAAGTCGCAGTACATTGAGACGACACACGGGAGAATCATCTTCAGGTTGGCTGCTGAGCAACGGATCTAGTTCATTACTGGGCTTTCCCAACATATTAAGCTCATTAAGGGCGATGGCCATGTGAACCGCATGAACAGCCTTCTCCTCCGAGCGGCTTAATAACTCAATTGCCGCCTCAATGTGACCCGTAAGGACGAGAAGTTGAAAATAAGTCGGTGTAATCTTGAAAGCCATTAGACACTTCACATCGTACCTAACACTTAGCGTAGAATGAAGGTCCTCCATATTTAGTCGCTTGATCTTGTCACGCCTTTTCAACTGCATCCACAAATAGTCCTCAATGCTGGGCAAAACTTTGTAATGTAAATCATCTAATTCAAGGCCCAGAACAAAGGCATAAACCTGTACAAGAAAAGAAAAATAAGAGCTCTATGGTGCAGAATTCACCAAAATACTTCAATTAAAAGTTTAGAAAATAAAAACACTATATTTTCTCATCGATATAAAATTATGAAGTAAATCGATGATATGATAGATTATTAATTATTTTTCAACTATTATAAAAAAATTCCAAAATAGGTGTGTTAATGTCTATTCGATTTAGTCACCTCATATTCCAATTAATTCCATTTTTACTGGAAAAAATTGAATACAATTTTGAAAAAATAATTGAAAAAAATTTATGAATATAAGTAAAAGTTTTTCCCCATTTCTTACCGCATGTTTATAAGAATCACTGCTAAGGCGCAATTTAGTGCTGTACTCCATTGTGAGGGACATACCCATTCTTATAAGCTGCAAATTTTGATTGCAAAGCTCTGGATCATCATTAAACTCATGCTGTTTCTGTATGGTAATACGTAAATATGGATATTGATCACTATAGTCTCTTAGAAACTGAACAGCAGCTTGAGGATCGCCACAGCGCAGGCTATAGAAGACAAGGGGCCAGAGGGGACAACCACGGACGATATCACTAAGGTCGCACAACGATTGAGTCTGTTGGAATTTGATGGAAACATATGCTTTGACCTTGCTGTAGACATTGGGAATGCCACCACATTTGGATAATTTTCTGTTCCGCTGAATGATCTTGGTCATATGATCTCTATAATCATGCTCCAGATAGAGACGAGCCTGTCGTAAAAACTGTGGCGAGCCTTGACGTGTCCTCACTGTATCCATGTTATGACAAAGTGTTGTTTTTTTCGCCATATACTCTATCACTCTCCACATCTTAGTTATATCAGCATTTTTGATTTTCTTCTCGGCCAGTTGGTTGAATATAGTCACAAGATTCTCGCAGTTGTTTTGGATTTTGTTATAGTTTATCAGCTCCTTAGCGTACAACTTTTCTGTGCAATTGAGAGAAGTTTGAGCTGTAGTTTTATCATCGCCCTCGGACAAAACATTGAGCAGCATACGCTTCTCCATTTCCCAATCCGAATAGAGATTGCGAAAGTTTCGATTTTCCACCGTCTTAAAGATGTTTGAATTGGTATCCTCAATTAACTGAAGTATCACATTCTGTAACTTGGTGTTTAGAAAGCCAGCCACATCCGTGTCCCACTGCGCATCGCTAGGTTCAAAGGACTTGCCCATATCTAGTTTTTCGACCTTATCCATTAGCAACTGCAGATCGATGCCCTTTTGGCTAAACATCATCGTTGCCTGCCGAATATTTTCCTCGGGCTGCGTCATTTCTCCTGTGATCCTGGAATGCATCTCTTCGGTTTCTCGCAGCACCTCAGGAAGTGTCCGCTCCACAGGCGAATGAGTTGCCATCAACTTTGGCTCATTGGCCAGACGTTGTGCCTGTTGCAGTAAATCATTCAGACTGGGATTCATGATTAGCAATTAATATTTTTTTATTTATTCTGTTCGTTTTTAAATTCAAGCAGCATTTACTTAATTTCTAAAATTTACATGTTGTCAAGTTTTTTTAAGTTACCCACACACGACAAGTAGTAATGTAAAAAAAAACATCGATGCATCGCACATCGAATTTTATTTAACGATGTTTCGCGATGTTTTACGATGTTTTTGCAGATACCGATGTTCATCAATGCATCGAAGCTTGCCAAAAACATCGTAACTATTAAGACTGCTATGATAGCAAAACATAGACAAAATATGAATTTAATTAATTATTATTTAAAACATTGAAATCAAAAGAAATATTTATTTGAAACATTGTCAATAAAAGATTGTTAACGTTTTGACAACAAAAATTGTATTATTTTATTAATATTCGAATATTAGATATACGATATCAACGCTTAATTTTTATAAATTTCTTTTTAATGAAATTTTGTTAAAAAAAAACGCAACATCGGACACCATTGATGCATCGAAGTTTTTGAACAATGTTTTTTGCTTTAAATTTAAAATCATTTGTATTTTAGAATTAATTTCTTTTCTACAAATATATAAACAAATATTAGGTTTCAAATGGATTGGTTTCAAAAGGATTCCCGATTGCATTCCATACTTAGCAATTATGCACAGCTTTTTACATAACAAGTTGTATTTTATGTAAATTTGTTTCATCCTTTTGGTTTTTGTTGTAGAAACAAATCTCAAAGGAATTATATCCTCTTTAACATCTCTGGTTTCTGTGTGAATTATGTTTAATATCCCTTAGTTCACTTGTTCAGTTCATTACTTTAAGATAATTTTCCACATTGTTACAGCAGTTCCATTATTCAGGTGCAAAACTACATTTACAGTCTGCAAAATTGTCAACGGCTTTGACTTAGACATGGGGCCTATCCGATTTCATGTTTGTATATCATCATCATTTGTTTTTGTTTGTTTTCTGTGTCTCTTGCTTTGTCTCTCGCCCATTTGCAATTGGAGCTGTGACTAGAAATTACAAAATTTCAAATTTGTTTTTCGGATCCGGTTTTGTGTGCACTGGTCTGGTGGCCAATTTTCAATTTCCGTACGCACTGTGCCTGCCATTTTCCTAAGCCACATTGGCCACGTTCTTCTCGGACGACAATTTGTTTCTTTTTGCCTTTGGTAAGCACCTGAAAAGTGAATGCTGTGCTGCAGCTTTAATCTGGCCAAGCAGGCGTATCACCCACACGGTAGGAAGGTCATTTGTAACTTTAACTAAACAAATTTGAAAGCCTCAATGCATATCAAATGTGGTCTGGTTCTGGCGATGGCCCTTTTTGTGGCCAACTTATGTATAAAATGGCCAGTGCTTGTTTGGCATGACATCAGTAGCACAACGTGCCACATCCAACAAAGAGACAAGTTGCCAAGTAGCCAACGAGCAGTATCAGCATCAGCATCAGCTTAACAAATAGCAAAACAAGCAGCCAACTAGTCGAATACTTAACGTCAACAGCCATGAAACGGGTAAGTTCTGGCATACAGTTCTGGCCATAAATTTTAGTCCGGCCGATTGCCTGCGGTGTCATGTTAAACGCATCGAACCATAGGCAGGCCATAAATCAGGATGATCAAAAATACAAAACGATGAAACTCGTAAACATATTAGGACAATTTGTATAGCCGGAGATAAAAGCCAGTTATAAAGAATATTCTTTGCACTTGTGCAAACTTAAAGACTTATTTACTTCATTAAATGTAATTACTTGAAAAGTAATTAAGTTTCATTAAGTTTGCATTAGCAAATCAACGAAATTTGTTAAATGTATATTGAAAAATAGTTAAATTAAATAATTTTACAAGTAGTCAATCTAAATAACAAATATATATAGCTCAGTCTCTAGAAGTAGCTCTTTTTATTATACAAATTCACAGAAATGTATTAATTTTTCTATACAGCATAATAACCATATTTACTCAGCAGTTTCAAACTTCTTAACAAAATGAATATACTCTAGCCAAAAAAGTTGCTAATCCGAAAACGCAGACAAAGTTTCAAGCAAAATGCTGTCAATAGGCCTTTGATAAGAATTGTAGATGCCTCGAGCTGAGATTTCGGTAGCTCAGTGGGAGAAGGAAACTCATTCATTTAAGGTCCTTGTTGGAGAACAAAAAAGTGAATAGGAAATTTATGATGCCAACATCAATTGAACAATTGGACAATTTGATTTATATGCTGGTCAAGTTTTCGGCATCCATTCGCAATTCAGAGCATATTTTTTTGCTTCTTCTTTTTTTTTTTGAATAGTCCTGCCTGTTGCTCTGCCTGAGTCTGCTGACCTGCAATGTGGCCAATGCATCCTATCTGCGACCCATCGAGCTCAACCAGTTGAGTAAGTCATCCAGCCTGCAACAACAACAGCAACAACAACAAAAACAGCAGCAACAATTGCGTGGAGAGCTGAACAACGATGATGACAATTTGGATGAGGCCACCACAATATTGCCCAATTCTAGTGAGGATTACGATAGCCGGCCACAGTACACATTTGCCTATGATGTGCGTGATACGCTGACCGGTGATGACAAGCGGCAGGAGGAGAAGCGTGATGGGGATTTGGTAAAGGGACAGTACTCTCTCATTGAACCCGATGGCACGCGTCGCATTGTGGACTACACGGCGGATGATGCGAGCGGTTTCAATGCCATCGTTTCCAAGCAGCGTCTGGATGAACGTCTCAGCTCCTCACAGTCATCGTCATCGTTATCGTCATCTTCCGCCTCCGCCTCCGCCTCCTCCGCCTCATCGTCCTCCTCCCGTTACAATAGCATTGAGGAGCTCCAATCGCGTCTCACAGCTCAGGCTATGGCCGAGGCTCAGGCGATTGCCGATGCCCAGCAACAATCGCACTTGCAGCTGGAGGCCGAAGCTCGTCGGGAGTCCGAGAACCAGGCACGTCTGCAGGCCCAACAGCTGATGGAGCAGTTCCAGCAGCAGGTGCAGCAAACGGCTCAACTGCGTCAACAGCAGGAGCAACAGCGTCAGCAGCAGGAGCAACAGCTGCGCGAATTGCAGCGTCTGCAGGAGCAGCGGGATCGTGACCAGGAGCGTCGCCAGCAACAGCAGCGGGATCAGCAGCGGGAGCAGGAACGTCGCCTCAGTCAGAGCCATAGCCAGAGTCAGCGTCTTCTCGAGCGTTTGAACAATGAACAACGAACGCTGCTGCTGCCCAGCTCCTCGCAGTTGCTTGGCCAGAGTCTTCAGGCCAGCGTTGTCTCGCATCCGCCCACTTTGATCTCTCGTCTGCCAGCTGGCACCACAACTACCTCATTGTTGACCCGGGAACGTGATCTGGATGCCTGGCGTCAACTGCCCAACGCTCGCCTGACCATTGAACACACCAATCAGCCATTGATCCTAACTCAACCCTCGAGAGCTTCTCTGCAGGCTCAGCTCATTAGCTCCCCTCTGCTCTTGGAGTCGGGTAATCTCAATGGCTTGATCTCTACTCGCCTCAATGGCAATGCCGCTCGAGCTGGTGCCGCCATTAGCTGGAGTCAAGAACGTCGGCTCCTGGATAACGATCTCTGGCAGCTGGACAGGCTCGAGGACCATGAACAGCGTCGTGAGAGCGACGAACTACGCTCCAGCTCCAGCTCCGGTTCCAGCTCCAGTTCGGAGCGTAATGGCAATCGTCGCGCTCAATGGTAAAAACCAACTCAAGAACTTCAACTGAACTCACGAACAACTGAAATCATGATTATGTCTAGCATTTAAGCACACACACAAACTCACACACACACACACACACACTCACACAACTACACTGTAAGTGAACACTTGTGTTATATTTAATCCTAAGTGGGATACGGGACTTTCACTATTTGCTTTGATGTTCTTTGAAATAACTCCAACTATGTCGCCCATCTTTTTTAACTTTAACACTAAGTTTAATTGTTTTTTGTATAACTTGTTAGTAAACTGCATTATAAAAACCAACAAAAAAAAAGTGAGCAACTAAATAAAGAGAAGCCAACGTAAAAGGTGTGGAAAAAGCATCCGAATATTTGGAGTTCTATTAAATTTAGATATAGGTACAAAAAAACAAACAGTTGATTTTGGAAAGTTTGTGCTTTTGGGTTTGCATTGAAAATTAGTACACAACACATTTCTTTTTCATTCGTTCTACGAAATAAAAATAAATTAAAGAAGAATAAATTGAAATTTCGTAAATTTCATAAATAACACTTAGAAAGTTTTTGTCTCGGGAAAATAGTGTCTTGGCTAAGCAATGACAGCAGAAAGAGTATCGAATGTGACTTTTCGTTTGACCGAGATGCGATATTTGCGAGCTCAGATTAAATTCTTTGTAGGGCGACAACAGGTGGTTTATGGTTGACCCTAATCTGCGCTCATGGACTTTGACACCTGGCCAGGGCCAATGCAGCACAATCCCCTTTCGCCCTTTCGCCCTGGCAACTTCGGACACGTGTGCACGCAAGCTGGCCATAAACCTTGGACCAAGTTTCTTTAGGGTAGCAGCAAATGGCAACAAATTTTTTAATAATAAACAGGCAGACAGCACAGGACAAATAGGAGAAAGGGCAGAAACAGGACAAGTGCTGGCAAAGTTGATCCTTCTTCTCTCGGCCAACCATAAAGTTTACGTTGCACACTTAAAAATAAACTTGCACTTGGTCAACTTGCGAGGTCGTCGAAAGTATGACAGGAAAAATGAAACAGTTAACAGCAGAACGCTATAAAAACAATGAAAATTCCAAGCAGGTAACAGAGGGTTGCCCCAAAACTTTATACATTTTTATGGTGAAAGTTGGTGAAAATACAAAAAATTTTGAAAAGAAATACGTTAAAAATTATCAAGTTGTGAACTCTAAAGTTGTTTTACTGTTATACTAAAAAACAAAGTTTTTAGCTTTAGGATTAAAGCAATGTTTAAAGAAATATTTAATATATTTTTTACTTTCATTTACATTTAATAATAATGGTTCTCTTTTTGTAATCTATATACTTATTACATTGTGAGTTTAACCTTAACGAATTTCTATAAAATGGATATAGAAAAAAATATCTCAGCACGATAATGAATACAGAAATATTCTTGTGGCCGACTGCTTTTAATATCTTATTAATTTGTTTATAGTAAAATAAATAATTTAAAGATAAATTTTCCTAAATGGAAAAACTTAAAACTAACCAATTTCATTTTGTATTTGAACTTCTGGAACCGCCCTCTATATATTCACCACTACTGCACAAGAGATTACTGCGCTGGTAAGCCACAAAAAAAAAAGCAAAGCAAAGTAACAACATATTTAATAAAAATGGCTCTAAACTACGAGTATGTGAAATGTCGCTTTAAAGTGGCGCGCTTTGACTTTGGCTCAAAGATAAAAGAGAGAAATTCAGCTGACGGCTACCGGCAGTTGGCAAAAAACTCGTAAAGTCTGTCTGAGAAGAAATCACTTAAAAGTTCATCAGAAGTGCAGTTGGCTTCTCTGCATCTCCCTTTTGGGCGTTTCCACTTGACAATTGGCTGACAGCTCATGGAAAACTGCAAAAATCTTCTTTGCTTTGCTGCCAGTGTCATTGTCGAATCTAAAAAAGAAATACACACATTTTCGCAGACAGTCAGATCAGATTGCACAGTGAGAGAGCAAAGTAAACTGTTAAACCCAAACTTGACTTTGCCACTTCCTGTACTTTTTGGGGAAAAGTATGTTGACCTTGTTGCCCTCTGTCTGTGGCAGCTGGCTTTGGGGTGTTAAAGCTTTGCCAATCCTCTTCCAGGTGTCCAAACTGCCACACCTACGAATCTGCTAAGAAAACAACGGAAACGGAAGTGCCAGTTGCCAAACATCTGATTCGATACAAGGAAGTCAAGGTGCGGTGAACCATGATATATGTGTGGGGCATGCAACGTGCTGCAGAGAATAAGCAATTTCCAAAAATTTCAAACTGGAATAACTTTGTCAAATTTCAACCGATTCTCTTGCAAAATGTCAATTTTATCGATGTATAATTATTGTTTTTTTTGAGTTTACAACACAAAATTGGAAAATTTTCAATTATTTTTACTAAAGTATTTATATATATATATCAATGATAAAACAATTAAATGAAGTTTAATTTATTTATATACATTTCAGCTCCAAAGAATGTACTTAAAAATACTAGACTGGAAGAAGCATAGTCTTTACTTTCTTGGCCGTATCATCATTACGGCTCTTTTGAGTGAGTACTCTTTACCCCGAAAAGTGTGCCAATTGATGCCCTTGCCAAAGGTGTTGTCTTTATATTTTCCTGCTAGGTTGCTGAAAGGAAAAAAGTTAATAAATAAAGCCATAAAATGTATAAACATTTCTTCTTACCAGTCGTGACAATCTTTGTACCACCAGGCGCCAGTAAATAGTTCAGCACAGTTTTTTTCATAACGATCATTATCCCGATCATAAGTAGAAAATGGCATGCCATGCTGTCTTCTGAGGGCATCACCAGCAGTTCCATTGGCTGTACCCAGAGTGTGTAAGGCAAAGTTTTCATCCTCGCCACCGATAGCAAACTTCTCATATATTTCAAACGTTTCAATTCCCGCAAAATCCTCGAAAACTACGAGCATCTCCTGACTGAACTCTGCCGTCAGGGCGTGTATTTTATCTAATCCCAAGAAGAACTCGCCATCCAAATCTCCAAATCCCTGTTTGTAAATGTTCCAGCTTCTATAAAAATCAACACTTCCATCCATACGACTCAAAATTACAGTCCAGCCTCCTCCATGAGTGTTAGCATCGCAGGCAACTATGAATGGTTCATTACTATAGTTGGGGATCAGTATCTCATAAATTCCACTATGTTTAGAATTTGCAGTGGCTTCGGCACAATTACGTTTGAAAGATTTTAAATGATGTAGTTCATCTTTCTTGGCCTGTCGATCTAGATGAGCTCTGAAAAAAGTTAAGCTTAATATTAAGTAGCTTCGAGACTTAAAAAACTTACCTCAACTCGGTTAATTGGGAGCTAATCGAAAGAAATGCATTAGTCTCATTTAATTCGGAAATATGAATTGCATCAGAAAGAATTATCGTTGCCTCAATTATTAAAATTATGCCAATTATTTTAAACTTCATTTTGATAGATTACTGTTCCGAACAACATGCACTTGAATACAAATAGTAAAGTACTAAAGTCATTATGCATTATATATACTCTGGGTCTTATCTGTTTTCAAATACATTAAGCATTAGGAAGCCACAGCTCCACCACATTCCATTTTGATAAAATGTTCAATTGCTTAAGCTTGCCAAGTATAAACATATAATATATAAATTATATTATATGTTTTGAAATGCATGCGAATTTTTTGAAACCACATTCTACATTTAAATTCCCCTTTAGTTATAAATTCTAGATATTGTTATCGAATTTTCATTTACATAGGAAACTTTGACATAAACTTCAATTGAAATAATATATTATAATTCGAATATTCATTACTAATAAAAGAACTACAAATAAAAAATAAACTGGAAAGTTTTTCCAAACGCTAAAATGTACAAATTTCTATTGCAAAGTTATCTTAACGATAGGACCTCAACTTACAAGTCCTTGTTAAAGCTGAGCAGCAAGGCTTCGAATACGCCTCGTCCACCAAAGGATCCTCCCGACGAGGGCTACCAACCTCAGAGTGTGGACCATCAGGAGGTGGAAATATCGGACTTTGTTAGACCGCAAGCATATCGGCAATTTAATAAATCGGATGAGGTGCTCGGTCCCGGTGCGGGAAAAACTAAGGAATACAAGAACGCCCAATATTTTGGCTATCATCGTTTCAGTTTTGTTGAACTGCAAAATCAATCGATGGAGTTGCGCGATGAACGACGATTAAATGGAGGCATTCAAGTGAACATGGGAGAAGATGATGAGGAGGAATGTCTTGATGACAGATTGGAGGCCATGAAGGAGCGGGAAGAGGAGTTTGATAAGGCGATGGCAGCTCAGTTAAAAGATGGTGAAAAGGCCAAGTTAAAGGACTGGTGTTTAGCCGTGGAAAAGAAACAGGAAGAAATGAACAAGGCACAGATGTCTAGCAAGGATGATGAGAAGAAGCTCAAACAATGGTGTGAAGAGATCGAGAAGAAGCAGCAAGAGCGAGCTAAGAAGGGACAGAAATTGGACAACAAAACGGAGAATATTCAGAAGGCAATCGATAAAAGAGTGAATGAAATATTAACTGATTGCACGGAGAAGTTGAAGAAAGCAGAAGACAGCGGAGAAATCGGAAAGAAGAATGCGTCGACTGAATGTAAAAAAGAGGACAAAGGGAAAGCTGAGAAACCAGCTGTAAAATGTGATGAAGCAAAAGTTAAGGAAAATGTCAAAAAAGCGGAAGAAAAAGTATGTGAAAAATCGACAGAGAATGATAAAAAATGTGAAATGCCTAAAGGAAAGGAAGAAAAATTGGATAAGCCTAAAGAAAATGACAACAAAGGCGAAACCCCAAAAGGAACTGAAGCGAAGTGTGCAAAGACTAAAGAAACGGATAAGAAATGTGAGAAGAAAGACGATAAAAAATAAAATTTAACGCAAGCAAAGCAACGACATCAACTCCGAAGCGGGGACACAAGCCATTCAATATCATCCAAACTGTAAGAGTTTTAATTTAATTGGCTAGCGATGCCATGAACCGACAACAGTTGCGCAACAGTTGCTCTCAAACTGTGCTGGTCAAATGAATTTTGTTTATAGATTGGCCTTTGATTGTTGTTTTGTTATTTTGTTTTGCTTTGTGAGTTTCTTTTCAAGTTGCAATTTGAATTGTTAATAAATTCATAGTAGAGTCTCGCATATAATCAATTGATACGCTTTACATCGTCATAACGGAAACTCGCAACGGGGTTGCTGCACAATTTCAGGGACAACTTCAATTCAACCATACAAAATAAAACAAAAGTATTATTCCGATTTAAGGCGATTCGAGGTCTGGGCTATATGAATAGATGAGTTTCAGGTACCCCTATGTATGTATGTATATATTTATATATAAACTAACGTCATTGATTTCGTATGCAATTATTTCTATAGTAAGTGCTTCTGGAAGTTTGATCTCTATGAATGGATAGCGAGAGTTATACGTGTTTAACTTATTTGCTTGTTAATTAGACGATTTTACCTGTAAATCCCCTAAACATCAATTGAGTAAGAAATAGAGAAAGATAGTGAGACAAAGTGACGCTAGTAAAGCTTACAGTTAGCTGGAAATTATAATAAGAATTTGTTCACAATTAATTGGAAAACTAAACTAAAGATCTTACAGCTTACAATATGTAATTTCAAATAAAAAAAATTTAAAGGTTTTCTCCAACGACTGCTATGATCATAACTTTAAAATAAAGTAAACTTTTAATTGTCAATTAACTTAGAATAAATATTAATGTTGCCATTTAAACCAAAACCAAAATTGTTTTTATTTTAATGTTTGTCATTTTGTATGCTTTGCATAACTTTGCTTAAATAAGTGTATCTATGCCTAAGCGTTTCAGAATCTTTATGCAATCTTCAGGCAAAGGGTTAACTAAAGTCCACTTAAGTGTTGTCCAAGACAGCGTGCCTTGTTGTAGAGGCATTTAAGCTGAAAATTGCTGCAACAAATATTTGCACAGTGCAAAGTCTTCAGATGCAGTCGTCACAGTCGGAGGCCGAGACGTTGCCAATGCAGATCTTGGCCAGCTGCATTGATGCATCTAAATGTTTACACACAGACCATAAAGCGCGCTCTCTCGCTCTCTCTTTCACTCGTTGAGACTGTCTCTCTCTCTCTCTCTCTGGCTTGGACTGTCTGGCGGTCATGTAAATGCCTCTAATTTTGGGCCTAACGACAACTTGTCGCTTGTCATGGTTTATGCAGTTCTGTGGCATTGTTGTTGCTGTTGTTGTTGTTGTGGTTGTTGCTACGGTTGTGCCTCATCATCATTTGCAAAGTTTAGACTGCTGGCGGCAGGTTTTCCCAGCAGCAGCTGCCGCACTTGGCATCAACATCAGCATCCACATCCACATCAGCATCAGTTTAGCCGCGCTTTATTTGTGCAGCTTTTAGATGCGCTTAAGTACTATTTTTTTTTATTTTTCCTATTTTTTTTTGTTTGCCGCCTCGTAATCGCAGCTCATAGATCAAAAACGAAGCGTGCTATGCTGCTGTCGCTCTCTCTTTTCGCCTCTTACTCTCTCCATCTCTTTCCTTGTTGTCCCGCGGTAATTTGCATAATTTAGTATAAAATGCAGCTAGGAAGTCAATCAGAGTGCGAATCGCTCGCAGACTGTGTGAACTGCCGCAATTCTCATGGCGAAATGGCGCCGCATTCCACAAACGAAAAACTCCCAAACGCACAGCTGCGTCCCCCTTATTTTTCTCCCCTGACTGAGAAGTGCCACCCACACTCGAGCAGGCAAGACCGACAGACAGTCCGTGTGATATGCTCGGAACTGGAGCGCTGTTTCAAATGGCCAAGAGCTCACTCCAATTGCCACAATTCCCACAGAAATTGAACACAGATTTGCAATTGCAGCTACGAGTTTTTAAGTTCGTTTGCCCCATTGGCTATTCAAATTAGCCAACTCATTTTCGCTCTGATTAAAGGTAATTTTCCAAATTTTCCTGCGCGCCCTGTGACACAAACAACAACAACAACAAGAGTAACAAGAGCCGGCTGTTGCATTTGGCTAGCAATTTGGCCCGTCGTCATTTAATGGCTTAAATCGTAGCAGCAACAAGTCGCCCCAGCATGTTGCACTGTCTGTCCTCTGGCTCTGACCATTTGTGTCGCCAGTTGGCCGGGAAAATTGGAAAATTGTTGAATTGAAGCGCGTGTGCATTGAATTATGCAAAATTTGTTTGCCTTCCATTCAATTTGGTGGAATTTCAACTAGGTTTCAACTCGAAAATAAATATGTGTGGCAAATAACTCGGCTAGTTAAACAAGTTAAAGAGACATTTGATTTTTTTCTTACATAATATTTTAATAATTTATTATAAAACTTATAAGAATTTATTCTCTTAATTTTTTTATTCTTATATTCTTATATTGAATTCACCAATTAATGTAAAATCTCAGTAACTTTAACAGCTCTATATAAATTTAAAATAATAACTTTTTAAATAAATATTATATTTAGAAGATTTTCATTTCAATGAAAATAATAGAAAATTTGCTATAAATGGTAAAATAATTGGAATTGTATATTTAATTTATAACGGAGGATTGTCTCAAAATATAATAACGAAAAATAAATAAATATTTGTAGAACTCGGTACTTTTTAGTCCGGTTTTTTTTCAGTTTAAAAACGATTTTAATGAAGAAGAGCTAACGAGGTGAGAATTTAAAGAATCCAAGACAACTTCCGACAAAGTAGTCGTATTTAATGAGAAAGGTTTCCACCGCAGTTATTTATTATCTAAGATCCACACTAATGTGTAAGGCCATTATCTGTCTCTTAGGAAACCCTAATAACTTCCACAGAATACATTATGATTGTAATTTGGCTGCTTATAAACAAAAGCCCGTTTGCCATGCAAACAATTGATATGTTGTTTGCCCCATTGTGGAAGGTGTCTCATATATTATTGCAATCTGTTGGCGAGACAGGAAGCGTCGCTGCCTGTACTTCCGAGGCTAGCCAAGTGGAACGTGCAACGTGAAACGTTTGTGGAACTAGTGCTGGTGATGGTGCTGTTGCTAGAGTTGTCATCATCATCATCAACATTAACAACATCAAAGATAGCTCGTGCAGGAATTTCTTAGTATCATTCAAGAAAAAGTGTCTGCTAAAATTTGCAACAAAATTTATGCATAAAATCATTGAAGCGTTCAGTTGACAATGACGGAGCTGGAGTTGGAGTTGGAGTTGGAGTTGAAGTCGGAAGAGAGTTGAGAACCCTCTAGAGAGACAGTGCACCCTAAAGGTATAGGCACAGGTACAGATACAGGTACTGCTGCGGTTAGTCCCGCTTACAACTGAGGGAAACTTGGCAACTGGACAACTGGAACCCATGGAACTCTCTCACACACTTGCCGGCATTTCTAGCGTGTTGTAATTTGTTGTTGTTCTTGTTGTTGTTGCTGCTTTCCAGAGTTGTTGACGAAGTACGTCTCTTGCAGTTGGCATACTTAGTACAAAAGAAAAAAAGTTAATTATCTTTTTTTTCTCCCGCTCTCTGCTGGTTGTATTTTTTTTAAGTTTACTCCGAGTTTTTTTTTGTAGCATGCCCAACAGCTCCATTGGGCTATTATCCATGGTTTGGGCCTAGCTCTGGTACTCGTACTTATCTTGTGTTCGTTTCTCACTCGAAGCGATTGTTGTTGCCACCGTTCCATCCGCTCCATCGCTTAGCTTGAAGTTCATTGAACTGTTAATTGTAGCAATGCCTCTGTCCAACTGTGGCCAGTGTGAAAGGTGATTTTTCAAGGCTGCCACGTCCGGCGCTCAGATGTTCCCAGCCCCCAGACCAAAAATGCTGTAACGTTCTTAAAGGTATTAAGTTTTGGTTTATTATTAAGTATTTTGAAAGTTTGTTGTTTTACAATCGCTATTTATGAATTAGATTGTTGAGCTTATATTAGGTGCTAATGAGCGTCAGAGCAGCACGACAATAATTAATTCTTCACAATTGTTGGTCCGGCTATCACGACGTTACCAATTTAATGCAATTTAAAGCGCTTGCCAAGTTTAAAAAAAACTGGTCCTATTTAATTTCAAATCACGCACAAAATATACAAAATGTAGAAAACATTTCACAGTTTTTTACGACTCAATTAACACAATTAACAACAAAACACGTCGTATACAGTGGAAAGGGTTGAGGTTTGGAGTTATCTAGAACTTTCAGTCTCTGTACGTATTATCCCGCACCATAGATGCCACTAAGAGATCACGGGTGTGTTATAAAAACCCCGTGAATTCTTCCAGTGCCATTAACTGTGCCGAGATGCAGACCAAAAGCCACACTTTTTTTGACAAAACCTAAACAGGTTACTTCAACTTACCTGACAGAGAGAGAGAGAGGGAGAGAGAGGGAGAGAGAGGGAGAACTTCCAGTAGCTTTGCAGAGATTTATCCCACGTGTTTGCCTGATATGGCAACGCTGCTCGCTTTGATCTGGGAATACACTTAAAAAGTTATTTACCTGAGGCAGCAATAGCAACAGAAAAAACAAAAAACAAAAACAGAATTGAACTTGTTCTTTGAGGCCAGGATGCAGAGTAGAATCATTATTGTTAGATTTAAAGATCTATCCCACGTTGTTGTTGCTGTTGTTTTTGTTGTTAGTTGTTGGTGGACTGTACACCTGTGCTGCTTTTTATCATATGCCTGATAAGGTAACCTCGCGCTTTGATCTATCCCACGATTTAATCAAAAACGCAAATTTTTGTTTTCTTTTGCGCAGCTTGCGGAAGTTGTTCATTTCCATTGATGGCAGGAAGAGGTGAACGGTGGGGGGGGGGGGGGGGGCCATGTGCGTGGGAAATACGAGTTCCCACCTGAATATTGCATGTTGTGTCTCTGGTATCTCTGGAGTTGAGGCTGAAGTGTCTGGGTCGCTGCGGTTGGCCACATAATTCGCTGTGAAAATCATTTTGCGGCTTTACAGAGCTGCGTGTTGCATAAAATTACAATTCAATTTGGGTTAAAAAAAATATATATACAAAAAAGAAAATATGATTATTAATAGTAGAAGTGGCAACAGAGTAAGCCAATTAAAAAGTTATAATGTTAGCTTAACTAATTAAGTAGCGCAGTTTAATGTATTTCATGCGCGATCGCGCTTCACCGCACAAAGCGGCTGAGAAATGGGGGCAGGTTAAATTGAGTTGTTGCAACCAACAAGAAATAAAAATAAAAAGAAACAGAAAAAAAAATTGTAACATCGAAAATTGCTTTGACTACTTTTTTTTTATTTTTTGGTTAGCGAATTACAAATGACCTCTGGTCTTTGACTTTGGCTCTGATGCTGGGAAAACGTCGCCGCAAATTAGTCACGAAGAAAGCGAGATGCGATGGCAAATTGTAATCGAGTTTGTTGCCTAAGTCTTTCGTTTCGTTGCGGCCAATTTATGCAAATGTCGAATGCCGAATTCGGCTGCTCCATTTCATGTAATTGCCACTATTTTTTTTTTTTTTTTGTTGCTGCTTATCAAGCAACGGTAAATCAGTACGTCAGTCAGTTCGTCTGTCAGTCAGTCAGTCAGTCAGTCAGTTAGGCAGTTAGGCAGCCAGGTCTCATAGACATGCCGAGCATGCGTCGTGAGGCGACAGCCATCAATCAAAAAACGCCGCAATCAAACTTCAAGTCGGTCTAAACCAAAAAAAAAAAAATAAATAAATATACAAATAAAAAAACAACAACAAGAAACAGTTAAAATATCAACAGCTGCTGTTTGGCCATTTCTCAAGGCAGCTCACAACGTAATCGCGTGTCGCCGTTAACTTCGCGTCTCGTCGTCTGTCCCCTCCCCTGCAGCCTTCATCCTGTGCCTTCTGCTTATTTCTCGCAATCTGAACATGATTTTTAACGACAAATTTACGCGCTTAATCTCTGGCCCCGGCAATAATCATCGTCGTCAGCAGAAATACAACAAAATATGCAAATGTGAGCGGTCTACACTTTTACATGTCTCCATCTCCAACTCACATCTCGCATCTCGCATCTTGCATCTTGCATCTCCATTTCCATCGCATTCATCGCATCCACGCGCATCTCATCGCATCATTAGCGCCAACACTTGAAGACCCTGGTCCGACAGTCCGAACAACTCTTTAATGTTTAAGTGCGTTTTTCATTAATTGAAATGGTCAATTTGTTGCCACTGAGATAGACAGACCAAACGACAGAGAGAGAGAGAGAGAGAGACATGATGAGCTATTGAGTGAGAAAGAGAGCGAGATAAGAGTCGTTTTACAGTGTAGTTGATTCTCTCATTGATAGTTAGTTGTCCAGTTGTTTGGCTGCCCTACATGGCCAGCACTTGACTGACTGTCGCCGTTCACTTGGCGCCAGTTGTTCCACCAAGAAAGATTCAAACTCTGTCGATCTGCAGCTCTGCAGCTGCCCCAACACACTCATTCATCATGGCCAGCCAAAGCGTCAACGACGACCGCATAAATATTAATAGAAATGCTTCAAGTTTAACTAAGCTTGCATTTTCGAAGATCGAATATAATGCACACTCTTCTGAAGAATTCTTTATCTTAAAATATGCATCTGTGTATTATTTCAATATGTTATTCATAGTATTTTAAATTTTAAAAATGTAACAATCTGCTGCTGAAATTTATAAAAAACTGTTCAAAGATTTATCGAAGTTCTTAAAAAATTCACTTACAACAATTTTCTACACTTCTCTATTTTTCCTTACAAATTCTATATGTTGTAGTATGATTTTTATAAAATTCTAAACCACAATATATTAGCATTTCTTCAATATAGCATTCAGTTATTTTTTTAACTAACTCATTCAAAAGGCTTTTACAATCTGCTTTGTTTAAAATTCTTACCAAGGAATATTATAGCTACTTTTCAGTTTCTGATTTTATCTAAAACATCTTTTATACAAATATTTTTTCTGATACTCAGCGAATTATTACTTGTTTTCCAAAGTGTCTAACCGCTTACCAAAGTTCAGTTACCCATAAGACAAAGAGTACACCAGCTAAAAGACCAAAAAAAAAGAAAAGAGACAAGACAAGACGAGAAAAGAAACTAGTCATGGTCTTGACCATGTCATGGACAAGAAGTGAACTGAACGGTAAGCGTCGGAAATCGGTTTCAACAATAACAGACTGTGGCTATCGTATATGGCCAAAAGGTAACAGTAACAACTGTTTATCGTTTATCTAGCGGCCTTTTTAAGCAAATTGCAGTCAAATGCTCTGAATCAAAGCCTGTTCTAATTGTCTGCAATGACAATGCAAACAACTAGAGAAAGATCGCAGAAGAAGAAGAGAGGTAGAGAGATTGTAGATACGAGTTTTAGGTATGAAGACGCCTCTTAAGCAGGCCTTAACGGTAACCACACGCGCTTCTTTGTGTCCAAGTCCAAGCAATGTGCCTCAAACAACAATACTCGTAACGAGGCAACTTCAGTTGCAGACTTTTGAGCCAATTGGCATTTCAATCACGCATCAATCTGGCACGTTTTTATGATGCAGATCACAGGCAACAACAGCAACAACAACGGCAACAGCAACAGCAATGGCAACAACAGCAAATGTTGAGTATGACGAACTGGACACAGCACGCGGCATCCACATTGTATGAGCTGCAGCTGCAATGCCATTTCCCATTCCTCATTCCCCAATCTCCACTCCCTCCGTCTCATTGCCATTCCCATTGCCAATTCCTGATTTCTGATTCCTTTATGAAAATGAAATTTTTATTGGTCGGTTATGTTTTCGTTACATTTCGTGGATTGTTATAAATTTCATTGATAATTGCCATATATTGATGGCATGATTATGTGCATGATTGTCTGATTGTCTGTTGCACAGTTGTTGTTGCAAGTTGTTGCTGTTGCTACGTGCGTGGCATATGCAGTGCAGATAAATATTTTCTTCATTTTTTTTTCTGTTTGCTTGTTGCAAATTGTTTTCAACGAAAATTGTTGCACGCTCAACGTTTTCACATACATACATATATTGGGCAGATATCTTATATAGGTCAGTTGCCACAGAGTTGCTCTGATTGTGCAACAACAACAACAAAAAAGGCATGTGAAAAATTACAATTTTTCATGCCATCAAAAGATGAGAAAGAAATAAAGAGCTTTTTAATAGATTCATTTCTGAAAGGCAATCAATTGGATGTACAAAAAAAGCAATAATAAAATATATATATTCAATTTATAACAGAAGCTTAAATAAAATGTAAGCCTATTCTGAAGTATATCAAATAATTGGTAGCTAGCTATAAATAATTTTAGTAAAATATATATTTAATTTAAAAATCGATATTCTCCATTTTAAAACCATAAAAGTAATTTGAGAGTCCCATAAATCAGTTGCAAATGAACTTTAAATGCATGAATGACGTTTTCCTTAACAGAAAGGCAGAGAAAGAAAAATATCATAAAAAAACTAAATCTGGACAAGTTGTAAACCAGCTGGCAAACTAGTTAAATGTCCAGTTAGATCCAATTAAAAACTTATCTATGCTTAAATATTTGTATCTTTAAAAGTAATTGTTGCTTATTATTTTGATGTTTAGTTTTATGTTTATTGAAGAGTTTATTGAGATTTCGTGACGAATGGCTATTATTTTTATTTTGACCATGATCATTGACCGCATATTTTGGCCAGATCTTTCAAAACATCTCACTCATAAATTAAGCGAAAAGCAACAACTGTCAGCGATTTGTGTCATTCGCGAAAAGACAAGTATCTTATGCCTTTTTAACCAGTTGTGTTAGCCATAGAAAGTCGCTGCCCAAAATGGGCTAATACAGACCGAGTCTTCATACTCGTACCCGTACTCGTATTCGTATTCGTACTTGCGGCTAAATGTAAAGTTTTAGGCAATAACTAAAACGCTGGCAAAGACAAACAACCGCTCAATATGCAAATGGCCAACAAAATGCATTCAAGTTGGCCAAGCAAAAATCTTGGATGCTTTGGCTGCTGCTGTTGGTCTAACTGGCTTTTAAGCCATGGCTTGCATGTGTGTGTTCTTATCAGACTTGGCTGCCATGTGCATTCGTTGAGCTATCAAAAATAATTGACAACTAAATGCGCATTGAAAATGCCGTGTGGCGTGAAAAAGTGGCATTTAATGTGCCGGCTGTTGTCGTTGTCATTTGACAAAATCGTTTGCCTCTGATAAGATACGGCGAGTGTCATTGACATTGGGCCCACAGTTTCTTTTTACGAGTTTTTAAAGTGCAGCGTGGGTATTTATGTACACTGTACAGTATTCCCTCTTCTCCTGTTTTGTGTGTGTATGTGTTTTTTTTTGTTTCGTTTGCTTATTTTGGTCATGAGAGCGTGCGCCCACGCCAAGTGCTTCAAGTTCGTTGCCAGAGTCTTTTGTTTTTTGTGATTTTTTTTTTTACAATTGCGTCGCATTTCGTTTTGACCATGATTCATTGACCAGGGTAAGAGTAGACTCTGCTGTTGTTGCTACTGAGCCAGTTGAGCGACTGGCACGACCACCGCAATTACATCCGGTAATTTAATGTAATTTTATATTTCATTTCAATCACATGCGATATCTCTCTGATCCCAGGCCACGACACAACTTTCAACTCTAGACTCGTTAGCAATTCAAACTGAATCGAGTACAAGTTAAGCGTATAGTTATATACTCTTGGACCACCAACTGTCTGATATCATTTAGTTATTTTTGTCGCCCATTTCAATTTTAATTTCAATTTCAGTTGGCGTCTTTTGTCTTTTCGTCTAAGTTTAATCAAGGCGGCAACTTTGATATTCCTTCGAAATGATTGATGGCTTAATTTCAGCTGCAAGTTGCCAGCAAATTTGTCAATGCGCTGTGAGATACTCGAACTACTTCCAAAGTCTTTCAAAAATTTATAGAAAATGTATAGGCTTTGTCTCGGCAGAATCTTCAAATTGTTGAGCCTGTTTCTATGATTAATTGCTTAGAGACGTCCAAACAATGCCGATAATAGTTTCTTTTTTTTCTATTTTATTTTGTGTTAACAAAATGTTTTGTTTTTTTTTGTAGCCTCTCTGAAATATTTCATTAATTAGAATTTTTGTTTGTAAGACCATTAAGCTGGCTGGCCAACAAAATAGCCCAGAGATTAATAAGCGGCAATTAACGAAAATCAAACAGAAAAGGGAATGGAATTTCAAAACCAAGCCAACTAATAACAGAAAACTGTTAGAAAGAGGCGTTGCTCAATGGTTTAAAAACGCATTTGTGTTAACCCCCTTCTCTCTTTCTGTTTTCCTTTCCTTTTGGCTTAATTATGCGTCGTCTTTTGGACTGAGCTCAGTTTGAAGCTTCAGTTCAGTTTCGCTTTGGACTTATTTGATAAATTAGTCGCGGCAGGCGGTAAAGGTCAGCAAGGGGTCGCCTCGCAGGGTCAACAGTGCGTATGCGTGCTTGAGTCTCTATTTTGTGATTTTTTTTGTCAAAAACTTGGCATTGGAATTTGGCGTTGACTAAGCATCAATTTGCCTATCTGTCTTTTTTCTCTCTTTCTCTCTCTCGCTCTCTCTTGTGTCGCGTTGATGCAGATATCAGGTAACAGCTTACCCAACAGGAAGCGTCTCTTGGCCATTTTGCGAAAAATCCACATTCACTTCATGATTGACATGTTCAACTGCTTTGTCTGCAATAGAACAGAGACAAAGGTATCAATGAAATTCGTTGTAAATAGCATGTTAAGAGAGGGTTACTTAAATAGTAACTACAAATAAATACTCTAAAAATATTTATATTTAGTTAATTATTGAAATTAGCTAACAGAACTTGGAAATATTTTAATAATCTCAGAGTTCAATTTTAAGTTATAAATTGTTCAAGCTTTAACTTCTTTTTTAAATTTTAGTTTAAATGTAAATACTTAATTTACAAGAGTATCACTAAAAATTTTTGTGAGGCAAAAGAAGAGTATCTATAATTCATAATACAATTGTAGTTGTAGGACATTAATCAGTGGAACTGAATCCCTGTTTCTTAGTTGCTCCTTGGTCACTTAAATTATGCTCACATCAGTTTTGCTTCGACAGCACAACGAGATATGTTGTTGTAAGTCTTCCCTCGAGTTTTTTGCTTTTCCTTGGCTCTTTGGCCATCTGCCAAGCTAATGCTCTGCTCTACATAATAGACACAGCATTAAAGGCAGGAAACTGAAGAAAACTAAAGCAAACAAATAGAGGAAAAATAGGAGGCAACAATAAGTTGCAAGTTGAAGAGGGGAACAAGCAGAAGTTTTCTGCCTGTAAGTTATGTGGTCAGCAGGCTGGGCCATAAACCTGGGCCAAGCCAAGAGGCACAGACATCTGAAAGAGATCTCGTAGGGTGGCTTGGTCAATGCATTTGACAATTGGCCTGGTTAGTTGTTGGCCTGTTGGCTTGTTGGCTTGTTTTGAGCTGTGGAATGCTGTTTGCAGTTAGCCAGCAGCTGCAACACTTGGAATATAGCTAGCAGTTACTTGGAACTTGCCACATGCCACAATTAAATGCCAAGCATTGCTGCATTTCATCTAGCTGTCAAGTCAGGCCAACTGCCAGTGCAACAGGCAGTGCAACGTGCAACGTGCAACGTACAACTTTGGTTAGGTGTCATCACATGTCGCTGAAGGCGCCGCTTAAAGTCATTCAAGAAATTAATATAAAGAGATGCAAAACAGGGGCAAGAATGATAAACTGACAGCCTTATGACAGCATTACGCAAATTGCCCAACCAACTGAGACACAGATACAGACACATAAACAGACACGGCCCAAGATGCAGAATCCCAAAAGCCAAGTCAACAGACAGCCAGCGATTGGCTTAATAAAATGATATATTAAATGCGATTAAAACGCGGCAAAAGGCGACGAAGCCAACAACGACAACAACGATGAGAACAACGACAACAACGACAACAACCTGCAACTTGTGGTGAGGATCGCGCTGCAATAAATATATTGGAACAACAGCTACTGGAGTTGGGATACCAGAAACTTGTTGCACGTTGCAACGTCGCGACGCGGCACGCTGATAAAAATGTTCATTAATTTAATGCGTTGAGCATAATTAAATGCGTGTTGGTCTTGGGTGCCCCATAATGACATTAAATATGTTTAAACATGCATAAATAAATACGCCAAGTAGGCAGACGTTGCACTTGCAACTTAAGTTGTGGCAGCTGCAGTTAAAGCCTTTAGAAGCGTTACTTGGCCTGATGTTTTAATCAGGCTGCCTGACCCAGACGCTTGTTGCAACAACTAGTTAAATTAATGACGCAACATAACCAACAGAGAGAGAGAGAGAGAGAGAGCGGGAGAGAGAGAAAGAGAGAGAAAGATTTACGACAGTCGCCGCTTCAATTGAGACTTTTTGTCGACCAGACGATAAATTGTAAAGTTAATCGCTTGTCAAAGTTTTCGCGGGCACATTTATCTCCAACTCCAATTCCAGTTCCAACTCCAACTCCAGCTCCAGTTCCAGAAGCACAGGAGCTGCGGCAAAACAGATTTTCACTGCTGATAAGTAATAGATGCGGATTTATGACCAAAGTGGTAGAGTTAATACAAGTCCAGTTTTGGGCTTAGACCAAACTCGCCTTTAACATTTGATTCAGCAAACGAATTGATAGACGACAAGGCCATAAACTATTTAAAAATTCATGTAGTTTATAGTTTATGATCACTTGAGGCTTATCATTTGCCTCAATTGATAATATGCCATAAAAAATAGTTCGCATAGAGATTTTTTACCTGTAGCTTTACTGTTTTCTTCAAGGTTAAAACTCTACAAAAGCTCCTTTCTAAGCTTACTTCGCTTTCAGATTAATTTTAGTTTATAGAGAACCTTCACTTAATTTTAGATCACACCCATAATTATAGAGCTTTTGTATTACACCTCTCACAAATACAGCTACACTTAATAGGCAGCTTTAAAAAACTTTTACCAGAGCTAATTGCTTGAAGTGTTTGAGAATTCTAATGGAAATTGAGAAAACTAATTAGTGTGACTACCATTAGCTTCAAATTATACAAAACTGCCTAGCAACAGAGTTTAGCTTCAGATTAGTAACTCTAAGTGCGACCAACAAATACTCTAAGCTAAGATATTCATTAAAATATATTTAAATAGTTTTAGGAATATTTGCTATTTTGAATAAATATATTGTTTTTAGCTAAAATAAAAAAACCCCCAATAGTATCTAAACCATAAAAGCTACCGATATGTACTATATATCGTTGAAAAGGTATTTTTAAAGACTGCTCTAAAAAATTTTATGTACAAAAAAGCTTTCCCTTTTTGCGCACAGTGCAGAATTCCAATTTTCAGGTATTGCTTTTTATATATATTTAATATTTTTATGTTGAACTTAATTTCGTTCGTCACAAAATTGGATATCAGAAATGTTGGGGCTAGAATATGCATTCGTCCCTAGACTTTTACCTCGTGTAGAGGTTTTTTGTGTGATAATGTATTACAGCTACTGTCAAAACGATGACTTATTGGTAACAAAATTGAATGACACTGAAGTCTGTTAACCTGACTCATAGAATAAGTAAGCAACAACAATATATCTAGCTACATTTATACATATATATATAGATGTGTATATTTGTAGTTGTGATTCGTAAAGGTCTTTGATAAGGCCACTTGTGCAACAAAATTTACTTTGAACTTATCAATATTATGTTTTCGGTCTAGTCAGACGAGTAATTACTGTTGTTGTTGTTGTTGCTCTTGTTGTTGTTACTGTTGTTGTTGACAATTGGATGCAGACAGCAGACAACAATTGTGCATTTCATGAATTGGAATCGCAAGTTGTTGCCGTTGTTATTGTTGTTGTTGTTGTCCATTGTTTGTTGTATAGAAAATGTCATTCAAGTCGCAGCCAGTTGACAAATTTGTCAACTGATATGGGAAATGTTGAGTGTAGCTTGGTAGCGAATACACACACACACACACAACATACATATATATATATATATCTACAAAGATACATTGAAAGTGCCTTTGGCTAATGTGTAAACATGTGTAGATTTATGTGTCGGCTACCACACTCTGTTGTCTCTTGTCTCTTGTCTGTTGTCTGTTGTCTGTTGTCTGCCCCCTTTTCATACCACACAAAGTGTCTTTGCATATGCATTAGGCAAATCCGGCGCTGTGTCTATCTTTAACTCTTGTTTGCCTGTGGTTTTTTATTACTATTGTTTGTCTGTCTGTCTGTTTGCTGTTGTTGTTGTATCTCAAGTTCAGTTCACACGCTTTCACTGATTGTGAGACGTTGTCAATTTGAATTTAACGATTTGGTTTGCTTCGTTCGTTTGATAGATAACGCCTTAAAACCGTACCACATGCATAATTAACAAGTTCAACAACAACAACAACAACAACACACACACACACACTCAGCGGATCTTATAAGGTTTCAGCGTGTGTGCTTCTCTTGAAACGCTTCAACGTTTGTCGGCATGCCCCAACAAATTGCTGCTAATGAGCTGCACCAATGTTGCACCTCTCTCTCCTTAACTCTCTCTCTCTCTTTCTCTCTCTCTTAATTAAAACCATAAACAGAACAGAAGTCGCTTACCTAAGACGGTTGCCACTTGTCGTCGTCACTCCATTTGTTGCATGCAGCAACAAAAAGGACTCCAGGGAAATGCCAAATGCCAAGCATTGTCTCATTGATGCCACATGTTGCACAATCAACTGCAAGGAAACAACAAAAAATACATTAATTAAAGCATATTTTAACAAGAATTAAGTAAAATATATAAAAGAAACTTAAATTAAAAACACAAGCGACATTAAAATTAACTGTGTAATAAAAAGATTTTCGATAAAAAAAAGTCGGAATGTTTCTAGACAAAGTTCCTTAAACTGCATGGGAATTATAATTTTATTGTAATTATTAAATTAAGAATATATTATTAAGAGAATATGTATTAAAATAAATTTAATAAACATTTATTTAGAAGCAAAAACTTTAATAAAATAGATATCGAATTTATTACAATTAAATACTTTTGATTGTACTTCTATTTATAATTTCTTGTTTATTATTATCAGCATTTTAACTTTATACAAAATTGGTACACAATTTTAGAAAACAAAATTATCTTTTTATTGAAATAAACTCTGAAAATAACTTGTTTTTTTTTTCACCTCCGAGCAAGACAATATTTTTCAATCAAATTTGTGACTAGCTTATCAATAAAAAAGACTTAAAAAAATCTAAAGAAAAAACAGAGAACTAAACAAAACAAAACGTGGAAGAAAAAAAATAGGCAGAAATAATTGTAGACAGAAATTCATTTGGTATGGCACAGTGCGAGGCCATAAATGTCATTCCCAGGCAAATGGCAAATGCTCTCAACGTTGCCACACGCTTTTTGGCCAGGCCAAGCAGTCAGCGTGGGCTTGTCAACATCAACTGCTGCAACAACAACAACAATAAAACGGCAACAACAACAACAACGGCAACAACAAGAACAAGTCGACAACAAGCAGCCGTAAATCAGCGGAAGGTGCTGCCCCACCCCTCTCATTCCTCTCCTCTCAACTCCCTTGCCTCGTAAAACATTGAAAATTATGATTTAACGCAAATTTTGTAATTAATCTTGACAAATAAAGCGACACCCCCGCAGCCCCTGTCCGTTCCCCTTTCCCTGCCCCTGTCCCTGTCCCTGTCCCAGCTACTGCCACGTCTTGGCAAAGGAGTTAACTTTTAATGCCCTGCCAGACTTTGTATTTATCTTCCTGCACAGTTTTTTACATGCATAAATCTTGGCGGCACTTTCAGGCTCCAAGTTCTTCTACGCATTTACGTCTGGCCAAAAGAGTTTGCGAGGGGCAATTGCAGAGTGTGGAGAGTTGTATTGCTAGCCAGCTTGGCGTGGCATTTCCCCTACATGTCTGTCCGTCTACCCGTCCGTCTGTGTGCTTGCAACATCATCATCATTATCCTTCATTATTATTTATGAAGTTTTCTTTGGGCTCTCAACCGGTTTGGTGTTTGAAGCCTTTCAAGTATTTCATAATTGTGCCAAGTTATGCACAAATGCACATTTCTCGTTGTTGTATCTTTTTTCGGCTGTTTTTATTTTTCGGCTGCCTTATTTAGTAAATTATTGCGTTTTAAATGCTGACAAAGAGAGGAAGAGAGAGAGAGAGAGAGAGATAGAGTGAGAGCTCTCGGAAGTAAGAGAATGGTGACCTTTATGAGATGCTTTCCGTTGCCTGATCTTAATTATATGTTGGCAACTCACGATGCTGATGAACAGTAGCAATTATTTGCCAGTCCAGCACTCAACACTCATCATTCACACACAGAGAGCGAGAGAGAGAGAAACAGAGAGATGGAGTGATATTGAGTGTGAGAGAGAGTGAAAGATCTACACGCCAAAGTTGATGATATATAGTCATATTACGTATACGCCACGTATAGACGTTGCCTTAACTAATTGCCAAGAGAGTCAAAGCCCAAAAGCCGCAGCAGTCGAAGCTGTAGATGTATCTGTATCTGTATCTATAGCTGTAGCTGTAGCTGTAGCTGTAGTTGGTGCTGTAGCTATAGCTGTTGTTGTATCTGTATCTGTATCTGTATCTCAACGTGGAGCGCGAGTAACTTGAAGCTGTCATTAACTTGGCAGCCTGGCGACGTCTGAGTGCCAATGCAATGAGCCAGGCCAAAAAACGGGCCAACATCATAATCCCCACAGCTTACAGATACTCTCAGTATCTTTGTATCTCACTAGCTGTATCTGTATCTGCAGCTTGACTATTTTGTGCTGTGTAAGCAGCGCTGATGAAGCTGCCTATTCTCTTCTGCTCTTCCTCTTTTTCTCTGTGTTGTTCTGCCTGTTTCTAATCTGATTTAAAAGATTTCCACTTTACTGTTCTTCTTTTTTCGGCTGATTTTTGTGTGAATTGTTTGCTCGCACGATGCGTCAAACTGAGCCGCATTTCGATTCAATATATTTTCCGATTTTTATGCCCCTCAGCAGAGCAAATAAAAGTAAAATATATAACAAATATCGGGAAAGAAACGAAGAGACGAGAAAAAAACGTGACTGTTATGAAAAAGTCGTGTATGTAATTTTATTTTGTTGGTTATCTGCGTGTGTCGAGTAGTTGACTGTCAACTAGCAGGCGCCCAACAACAACAACAACAACACGAGCAACAACAACAACAACAAGAAGAGACAACAATGCGCGCAATTTTGAATGCGTTGGCAAAGCTTTAAATGACAATGTGAAACGACTCGTTCTATTGTTTGCCCCTTTACTAATTTTGTGTGTATCTGTTGCTTATTAACTGCACACAGATACACTCACATATAAACACACACACTTACACACACACGCGTAGCATGTCTGGGAACTACAAAAATAGATACTTACTATATTAACAATGGCAACAGCTGTCTATCGCATTTTATCTCCCTCTCCCTTTTTGCCAGCTCATAAATTGTATTATGTGTTTCATAAGCCATTCGTCTATTCGAGCCTAAAAAACCTGTCTCTTATAGAATCTATAGACTTATATCTAGCTTGTGCTTTCTTATCTCTTGGGTCACTTTCAAAACCAGACTTTTTATCATAGTTCAGCTAATAATGCCCAAGTTGGCAACCACAATTTAACATCACAATTTTGTTCAGCCAATCCATCTATCTATTATAGAAAAAAATATATAGATACAGATACAACTTTGGCAATCTGGTTTTAAATTTACACAGTCTTTTTATCTGAGAATAAAATATGATATCAGTTTATCAGCTGTTAATCTATAGACACTGATCTACATCTTAATTTGCTTCACTAATTAAACTGATCTGAATCGAAGATAGTATTTGTATCTTTGAGATAACTTACAGCAATCAAGCTGTGATAGTCTTTTGTTCAACAGCTTAGTTTTCTGCATTGCTAAGCGTTTCAGATACATTTGCAGCTTTTACATATTTCCGTTTGCAGCTTGATATATGAATTCTAGATATCTTTGCTGCTCAAGTTAAATACTTCCATATCCTTGAGATACAATTAAGTGTAGCTAGCTTACATAACTCTCATCTGATATATTCGTATGAATTATGCAAAACTAAACTTTAGCTTTAAGTTTAAACTTTACATTTATTTGCAGCTTGATCCTTAAGACTTTTAGAATTCTAGATACATTTGTAGCTTTAAGAAACATTTAACAAATTTCACATACCTATCACTTTCATTTGCAGCTAAATTTATGGTTTTTTATATAATTGTAAGTTGCAGATACATTTAAGAAGATACTTTTAATGAAGAGAAAGTCTAGTTTAATTATATTTTATAAAGAAAACACAGATCGTTTCTCTATTAAACAACTTTGTTATTAAATTTGGCCTGTAGACTCAGATTTGTGGCGGGTTATTTGATGTTAAATCGCCCCCCGCCTTAAACGCCGCCCATGTACATATTTAGACAGCAGGCTGACTGCAATCCTGGCCTATGCCTGAAGCGCGTGGGTGGGTGCAGCAACAGCAACAACAGCTACAACAACAACAGCTACAACAACCACAGTCAGTGTATCTGCCACAGCTGCAATTTTGAGTAAAGTTTTTGGCTTTTTTTTTAAGGCACGGCTGGGAGCTGGGATCGGGACCAGTTTCCTTGGCTCGTTGCTCGTTGCTCGTAATCAAAAACGCTCAAAATATTCGACGCTTAATCAATTAACTAACATAATTTCGTGCAAAAGTAATTAACTACCCCGTTGAGATAGTTGGCCGACAAATGTTTGCTGTCAGTAGCGTTTAGTGTCATTCATTTAAGCGACCAAGCGGCGCCCACTTGTTGCCAGCAACTTGTTTTTGTTGGCCATCTGCTAAAGCCATGTTGTACAGTTTTAATTTGTAGCGCTTAATGGGACTTTTGGGGGCGGACATTTGAATTGTTTTATTGTGTTTTAAGGGAAGGCTGTCAAGTGTTTTTTTGTTTTGTAGGGTTCAATGAAAACTTTGGCGATGCGAAATCAAAAATCAATACATAATTCTTTTGACATGCCAATCGCACATTTGTGGCATGCAACAGGCAACAAGGCAACAAGGCAACAGGCAACTGAGCAACAACATGTTTGCGCGACTCATTCAGATAAAACTGCAATCCATGAGTCTGAGCTGCAACTGAAGCTGGAAGCTGGTGAACGTTGCAGGAACAAAACGACGACAAGGCAACAGTTGCAACTGTTCGAGCTGCACCTTAAAACGTACAACAACAACAAATATAATACTGACAGTCAAGAGTCGAGTCGAGTCGAGTCGCGTCGCGTTGAGTCGAGAAGCGAATGAAGAAGGAAGAAGAAAGAAAAAGTGAAATCTGCTAGAATTGATCTTGTGGAGTGAAAACTGGTTCTGTAGAGGAAGTAAGAGCAACTTGGCCATTGCTGACCAGAGGCAGCGGTTTATATGCAGCGACCTCTGCGGACTCAGGCAGCGCCTTTCATTCGCTGTCAGCATCAATTGAAGCAGCCGGCAAAAGCAATGAATTCCACCCCTCCCCCCCAACCCCTCTGTTACCTCTATCTCCTGGCATCTCTCTCAATCTGCTAAGCAAAAGCTCAAAGATATATGAGCAGTGCAATGTTGTGACTACTGCCCCGCTGTGCACCTGTGCTCTGCTCTGCTCTGCTGTCGTATGCTGAGAATCGCATGGAGATGTAGATGGAGACTTCGTCTTCAGCTGTGACTTTGTCTTCTGACTTTGACTTTGACTTCAATGCCTGGCCTGATGATGTGCTGGCCAAATGCGATTTTAAATGATGCCATTTGTTTGTTGTTGCTGTTGCTGTTTGCGTGAGTTGCCACCAGTAGCAGCTACCCCATCCCTTTATGCCTTTGACCAATTGTTGGGCTATTTGCAATTGCCACAGCCAAGAGTGCTACCAATCCAGTTAGTTCCTACCGTTCTGCCGTTTGCCCAGCGGCGATCATTAACGCCAACATTGCGAGCGGCGCTTTGAACCAAACTTTTTTACAATTTCTGCCGAAAAAAGTGACAACAACAACAAGTACAACTAAAAAAAAAAAAGGAGACAACCAAAAAGGTCAGCGCTACCGTCAGCATTAAAAAAATGTAAAAACAAACAAACAGAGGTATAAAAAAAAAACAAATAAAAATAAATAAAACATAAAACTGAGATAGGTAGAGCGAGTATGCAAGACTGAGAGAGATAGAGAGAGATAGAGAGAGAGAGAGAGGCAGAGAGATTGTCTGGCCTCTGGCTGAGTCTGGGGTCTTGGGTCTGGGTCTGTGCCATTCCAGGAAACGCAGCAACTTTTTCAGAAGTGCTCGACATGCCGGAAAATAAAAAAAAAACTAAAAAACAAGTACAACAACCAAAACTGACAAAACATTTGGACTCCAAACTACACTTGCTCTGCTGAAAGTCAACCTAATATCAAAATCTTTTGCTAAAGTTTTTTAAAAGCTAAAAAAATACAAATCATAACTGACAAAGCAGAAAATCGAGAACTATCTCAAAGAAAATACAATTATCAGAATTATATACATAAATGTTATTATTCAAAATGTTTTTAAACATCTGTAATTCCATAAAATACTCTAAAAAAATATTGCAAGTTTCAACTATTTTAAATTCTTTAAAGCTATTAAATAATATAAAAATGGTTTTGATTAATAATTTATATTTTCAATGGACTTTTAGGAAAAATGAATTAGTATTTTTTTGGTTTGAGATTTCTGTGTTTTCCACTATTTAATAGAAGAGAAAATAATTTGAAATGCAAGTTTCAGTGGAAATTTGTCAACTGAAATTTGGAGCAGAGCCCTAATTTAAATAGGAACTTCATGAAATATTTTACTCAGCTTTAACTTCTCTAATTTTAAAACATTGTAGATATATAATAAAATTTCTCTGAAAATCAGCCTTATAATAAAAGTATCAGACTTTCAAATAAACTCTTATTACTTGCCGTTTAGTTGTTAATTCATTATAGCCAAGTAGAAGTTCTCATACCTCAGTTACTCGTAATTCAGCTCATTGTCATGGATAAGTAGCGATCCGAGCACGAAGCTAAAGACGCTCTCAAAGCTGTCTGAAATGAGCAAGTGCCTGATAAAGGAACTTTCAAGCTTAAGCTTAAGCTTAAGCTTACGCTTAAGTTGAAGTTTGAAGTTGAAGATGAGACTTTCAACTATTGCGACTGTTGCTGCTGCTGCTTCTTGACCCGCTGGCAATTATCACAGCTGAAGCTGAACTGGTGGCAGATTCACACGACTTTGAGCCTGGTTAAGTGTTGTGACTTTGACTACAATTAGACATGCCACCAACGGAGTTGGAGTTGGAGTTGAAGCTGAAGCTGAAGCTGAAGCTGGAGATGGAGCACTTAGGCCTCTTGGGGGTCAACAGACCTCAGACCTGATGGATTGTCTTTCTGTCTCTCACTTGTCGCTCTCTCTCTCTCTCTCTCTCTCTCTCTCTGTTTCGCTTGCACTGATGGTGGGCACATCACTTGGACTCAACACACAAATCACGCACTTTTATTTGCCAGCAAAGGATAGAATAGGACAGGACAGGACAGGGGCTAGGGACTTAGCCAGAGCGGATCGGCCTTTTAAGGCTGCCTTGGCATGAGTTTGCAAATTGTTGTTGTTGTTGTTGTTGTTGCTTCAGTTTCCTGCTGCAACTTTATGGCTGTGGCAGCAACAGCAACAACTGTGGATAGCTCTGGGTCATTTTAGGAGTCGGTCGAGTCAAGGCAAATGCTTGCAACTTGAAACCTGCAGGAGCCCTGGTTGCAGGAGGTGTTCCAAACAGCAATAAGATTTTCTTATACATATAGACTTTTTTTTCTCTTCTCATTTTTTTTGTTTTCATACTTTTTTACTGAGTACTGAGTACAAAAAAAACCAGTTACTGACTCCAACGACTTCAACTGCTCCTGTGGCATGCTGTAATTGATATTGCAACTGTATGCGTGTATGTGTGTGTGTGTCTGTGTGTGTATATCTATGTGTGTGAAGTTGAGCTGGAGTTCAAGTTTCAGTCTCACACGTGTTGCTAATGAGACATAACTCAAACACAACAACATGGTACATCAGAATCAACACACACACACACACACGCACACACACACAGACGCACTCACACAACTGATAACCTAATAAAGTCATAGCAATTAAGCCCTGACTATACACAACAACAACAACTATATACTCTTCGAGTACAACTTGTTTGCCAAATCCAAAAAGTTGCCTAAAATGATGTCACTTGTCGACTTGGCTCGCAATTATAGCCAAAAAATACAACAACAAAAATAATCGAGCTCAGTGCCGAGAACTGTCCAACTGTCGAATTCAGCCTTTTAATATATGTATGTACAATTTTTCGTCTTTTTCATCTGCTTCAATTTTTTGTTTTTCATCTCAACATTATCTTGTATTTTTCTTTTGTCTGCTGCGAGTTTAATATTATTTTTTTGGGCCTGTTTGCCTTTTGTGTGGGCTACCAAATATTTTTTGTTTTTTTTTTTTCGAAAAATCATTATTTTAATCGTTTATTGACTTGTTTAAAGCACCGCTAAATGTTTTTTCCTTTTTTTCAATTTTGGTGTGTGGGGAACTCTGGCGCAAATTATTGAAAATGATGGCGCAGAAAAAGAAAGATTTGATTTTTTTCTTTTGAATTGTTAACTATTAGGGCTAAGATTAAAGCTTATACTTTTGAGCTAGGTGTAAGTAAAGTTTTAGACCAGAAATCTCAAAGCTTGAACTTTCGAAAGAACGAAAAAATCTGAGGAATTATAAATTATGTTTGATGTGAATAAAATCAAAGAAATCATTTAATAATCAAAAACCACTTTAAAATATTTTTTAATTTAATTATTGGACTATATTTTATCGATTTAAATAATATAGGAATTCAAGAAATCAACTCAGAAAAATTCAAACTAATTAGTTTGGAGTTATCTTATTTAAATTAAAAATAAAAATGTATGCATATAGTATAAATGTGAATTAGTTCCAAACTACATTTAAAATAAGGTTAAGGGTCTTTTTTTTGTTCATTAACCTTTGAACATTTGATCTTTGATCTTTTTCTGATATAACTTATATCTAACATAATTTGAGGCAAACAAGAAAACAAAGATCTATTAGTTGTCAGTGATTAATGATGCATGGAAAAATGGTAATAAAAATGGTAAAATCTAAGGAAACCAATATACATAATAACATATAATATTGAACTCACCTGCCCTTTTAGAGGCCAAGGACACAGCGTTTGCATATCTGTAGTTGTTTTTTTTTTTTTTTTATTGTTGTTGTTGCTGTTGATGTTGGTTGATTTTTATTATGGGCTCTAACTTTTGAGAGTCTCTCAGGTCTGGCGTCTGACGTTTATGAGGTGTTATATATAGATGTGTGTAAGTGTGTGTATTTGCACTGCTCTCCTCTATTTGATAGCTTAGACCTTTCAACTGTTGCTCATCTCATATATCGACTTGACTTGAATCTTTTGCTTCTCCATTCGATAGGGTCTCTCCACGCTAATTTGTTCAGTCTTCCACTTGCTCGGCTTCTTCTTCTCCGCTTCTCTTCCTCTTTCCATTTGTTGCTTTTTTTCATACAACAAATTTGCAAGTGCTTACTAATAGAACGTTTTGTGTTGTGTTAATGAATTCGAGAGTTTTATTGACACTGCTCTGTTTTGTTGCTGCGTTGACGTTGCTCATTTCGTTGTTGTTGTTGTTGTATTTTTTTTTACATTTTGTTTTTTGTATTTCGGTTTGTTTTTTGCGCCACGTTACTGTGCCTGTCTATTTCTATTTTCTATTGTATTATCAGTTTATCTAACACTTTTGTGATATCTCTGATTCTCTCGCTCTACCTCTCTCGCTCTCTGTGGGCAATTGTTGCTGGTGTTGTTGTTCTTGTTGTTTCGGGACTGTTGCTGGGGAACGAACTGCGCGCGCCGCTCGCTGACGGTGCACTGATCGGATCGACACAAACGTGGCCAACACGACAGGTAACCACCAAAAGCGACGTACACACAAAAAAAACGCGCCACCAACAACAGCAACAGCAGCAACAGCAGCAACAACAGCACAAACGGCAGCAACACCAACTATCACATTATAGAAGGTAAGGTCTCTGAGCTCTGGACTGACTGACTCACTGTCTCAAATTGTCTCTCACACTCACACTCTGAATAAAGTTGAGTTGAGTTGAGTTGAGTTGTATTTTTGAATTGAATTGAATTGTGTTCTAAGCGTACGCGACTCTCGACTCGCTCGCTTGCGTTCCAATTTGCGACTTGTCTGGGTTCGTTAGTGGTACGGGGTTTTTGTAACCTCGCCGAGGTGCCTTGTCGTTGTTGTACTCTTCACCAGACCTAACTGATGTCACTATGCTTGTCTCGCTCGCACATGGGGCGCTCAGTGAAGCGTATTAGCACAGGTGTAATTACCTGTTCACTGTCAGCTATTGCTAGCTCGCTTTGGCAGTGTCTCTCTCTCTCTCTGTCTCTCTCTCTCTCTTTCCTGCTTAGTCGCTCTCTTCTTCTCATTCTCTCTCTCTCTCTCTCTTTCTTCTTTGCTCTGTCTCTCTTTCTAGCTGTCTCTCAGCTGAATTGCAATGATCATTAGCTCAATGCGCGCTCTGTTTTTAACTCCAGTTTTGTTCGGCTAAATTGTCGCCATGTGCGCCTGTCTCTCCCCTCTCTCTCTCTCTCTGCCCGCTCTCTCTGCCAACTGCCCCCAAAAAAAACCTGAGACACTATTGCTTAAGAGCAGCGCTTCCGACTTTTCAACAGAATTTTAAAGGTACCTCACTTTTTGACCCGATCCATGTGAACTTTGCTAACTTGGCAGCTTCAAGCACTTCCGCTATTTGGGCCTGGCTATAATTTCATATATAGCGTCAATCGTTTAAATGCAATCTTCTTAACTGCCCAACAGCTACCTTATTATGGAAACTATTACCGGAACTAGCTACGCATCCTAAGCCTAAGAGTATCGAGTATACCAATTGCAATCGGATGTTGGCGCTTGTTGCCACGCGCCTCTTGCACCTAAAGCTCTCTAATTGCTCATCATCCTCATTATCATCGTCATCGTCATCTTCATCATCCTGGCCAGGCTAAGAATCGTTGCTACCTTTCGATGACCGCAACTTCCGCCTGTTTGCCTGCCAGCTGCATTCATGTGGAAATTGTTGCGCTACTGTTACTTGGATTTTTACTGGGTGCTCTATGCTTTGATTTCGTTGGAAAATCATTCGCCGTTTTTTTCTATTTTTCTATTATTATTGTTTTTTTTTTTTTTTTTTTTTTGTTGTGTAGCTTTTGCAACGTCTGCTTAACGGATGCAACCGTTAGACGATCTGTTCCCGGTGACCGGTGACTAAATGCAATTAGTTGCAGCAACAAACTGCAGCTGTTACCGCTGTGGCTGCCACTGCTGTTGTTGCCACCGCTGTTGCTGTTGTTGTTGCTGTTGCTGTTGCTGTTGCAGCTTTCCATTTGACTAAGCAGCCGCTGCTGAGGAGCTGTAAATGATCCCGGCTAAATATTTACCTTCCTCTATAAGCATTTATCTAACTCTAAAATATAATACCACATTTCTCCATTAAAAACTTTGGCTTTAATTCTTACTACCTTATTTATTGGCTAACCACTCCCATTACTTTATCAAAATGAAATCGGTCTGCCGTTCAGCTTTCTTCTCTTACAAATCTGCGAAATTTGATTTATTGCTAGAACTTAATCGCATTTTTTTAAGTCATTGATATAGAAAGAGCCTTACACAATTCAAAGCTAAATTTAAAATTATTTTATATTATATCAATTCTAATTTAAAATTTCCAAGGAAATGATTCAATACTCATTTTAAATTTATTGTGGTTAACCAAATAAATCTATTTCGTAATCGACCCTCCCTAATTTCTGTACTGAAACTAAATCAAGAATTTTTATCGTAAAATTTAAAAAAAAATCAGATGGTAGAATTCTAAAATAAAAATAAATTAAATAAGTATTCGCTAAAAAGTCTTTAAGTCACTTAATTGATAATATAAGTAACATTTTCTTCAATGAAGAAATAAAATTATAAAATGTACTTTTAATAAATGCATAAGCTTCTTATTTATTTATTTGGCTTGACTTTAGTATTTTGTTACAATATCAGCTCATTTTGAGCTAGTACCATTTCAAATGGTATTTAGCCTATTAGCAATGAGCGTGCAAATATTCGTTTTCGAGTATATATGGAATTTTAGTACAACACATGTCTATAATGCGACTAATCTATTGTTGTTTCTACAGTTGGGAAAAATGTAATCAGTTAGTTACTCAAATGCATTGTCAGTCAATTCAATAGGGCTCTACTAGCAGATACCCTAACAAGCTTAGTTATAATCATTGACACTGCAATCTTGAAAATAGTGTATTATATAACTTTTTTATTTATAAACCAATTTTAATGAAATTTATTACTTGTGTCAAAAATGTCCCCAATTAGGAGTTTAGCTTAGAAATATGCCCTTTTCTTAATTTTAACAGGGTATAACTAGCATTTTGACTAGCTACTCATCATAGATATATACAAATATATAATGCCCGTGTATTCGAAACTCATGCTTTTTTATTTTATTTTATTTTATTTTTTACATTGTCATCGAACCGTGACGGCGCGTTGTTATTGTGTCTGTGTGTGTGTGTGTATGTGTGAGAGATGTACCTGTGCCTAGAGTCGAACCCCCGTTTGATGATCTAAGTGTAGAACATGCGATAATGTTTATGGCCGCTTTATAGGGGTGCACAGCCGTGCGCTATCACCGCCTGCATGACAGACCCTAGAATACCAAAAAAATATAAAGAAAAAAAACCGAAAAATATGTAGTAAAAAGTGCAATAGAATAAGCCAAAAAATAGGCGCTACTGTGCGCCGAATCAATTGGGAAGAGGGATAATTAATTATGCCGTGGCTGCTGCTGGTGACATTTAGCAGCTTGTCTGGATAAGGAAATGACGCGGCAACAAAACCGATCTATTGAGAAACCCAAAAAAGTATAGAAACTCCACCACATATGATCTGTGTGGTAGATTGAACGACCAAAAAAATAAAAAAACGACGGAAGCAAAGTAATTTTTGTCATCTCAGCATTTAATGCTCCAATTTCGTATACATAGATACATGATATATACACATAGATGCGAGAGACTATATGATATGTTTCCAAGCATGACTCACATCTCCAATTTTACCCCTTTTCCCCCACCCCACCCCACCCCTTGGCCATTAAACCCAACTAAAGCAACGCGACGTTTTATTTCGACAAATTGTGCAATTTCTGTTGTTGCCATTGTCATTGTCGTTATTTTGCTTTTGTTATTGTTTCGTTGCATTAGTTGCAATTATTGGCCAAATGCAATTGCAAATTGCATTTTGGGAAAGCTGCAACAATTTCGGGTGAAAGTTGCAACATGTGTGTGTGTGTTGTGTGTATAAAGCAGCTGGCGTTAATCCCAAAGTATCTTTAAGTCTCAGGCTCAGTCTCAGTCTCAGTTCTAACTAACGAGCTTTCACCAAAACAGGAAAAACCATTTTCAAGAACTTCCCGCCAAACTTCAACTGAACTAACGGATGTTTAGTCAGGCCAAAAAAAAAAACAACAGGCCCAAAATGTTTTGGGGCAGGGGGCCAGACGGGTCAAAAGCAATTGACCGCACAGTGAGCAACAGCAGCCAACAAAAACTAAAAAAGGGCCTAAACTTAATGTTTTAAAGTTGGCACGGCAACAACAGTAGCAGCCACAAAATACTAGAAACAATAACAACAATAAAAATAATCATAACAATAATAATAACAATAAGCCAACATGTATGACCATTTTGACCACTTTTAAGTGAAGTCATCAAAACCGAATTCTGTGAAACTTTTGTTGCCGGTGCCCGACATAAAACCCAAAACCCGACAACAAAATTGTAAAGAAAACAGAAAGAGGATTTCTTAATTACTAGGGGCCAGTTGAGCAGCCGGCCGGCGAAAAAATACAAAAAAAAAAGCGGTGCGTTTAGGGTCAGTTTCTTGTATTGGCCTCATCATAATTACAGGGCAGTTCTTGCTCCATAAGCCGGGGCCAATGTGATATGTCGCGCTCTATTGCCAGAGCTCACTGTCTCCGAGTAGTGCCTCCTTCTCCGCCTCCTCCTTCGTCAGACTCATTCCTGTTATGAGCCGACAATTGTTTTACGAGTTAACTGAAAAAAAAAACAAAAAGAAATAGTTCTAACAACAACAAGTACAACTCACGACAATTCAGTGATCCCAAATTGGGTTCCAGTATTTTTTCCTTTACTTTAATATACCCGTTACTTAAACAATAAGTATAAGGGTATAATGTGTTCATTGGAATGTATGTAACAGGGAGAAGCAGGCATCTCCGACCCTATAAAGTATATTTATTCTTAATCACCATCAACAGCCGAGTCGATATAGCCATGTCTGTCCGTCTGTCTGTCCGTCTGTCTGTCCGTCTGTCTGTCTGTCTGTCTGTCCGTCTGTCTGTTTTTGCGTCAGTTTTTCCGTCTGTCTGTCCGTCTGCCTGTCCGTCTGTCTGCCCGTCTGTCTGTCCGTCTGTCTGTCTGTCCGTCTGTATGTCTGTCCGTCTGTCTGTCCGTCTGTCTGTCTGTCTGTCTGTCTGTCTGTCTGTCCGTATAAACAAAAGGATCTCAGAGACTATAAGAGATGGAGTAACCAAATTTGGCACACAGATTTCTATATACCCCATATATATATATATCAGTTTAATAAAGTTTTAATGGTAAATAACGTTATCTATTAATATCATCTATAGTCTCACGTAACCGCAGCATGATCGGACAAGTAGAACCAAATTTATTAATAATGTTATTATTTCAATACAATCATCTAAAAGTATGCAGTAGTTTTTATTAGGTAGTAATTTCTTTAAAGTACTTTTATATGTATTGAAATAAGTAACGGGTATCCTATGGTCGGGATCTCGACTATAGCCTTTTCCACTTGTTTTTTTTTTAGTTTGTGTTTTTTTTTTTATGTCAAATTCTAGTTATGCGGCAGACTAACGTTACGGCTGGCTGCCTCAACAGATCTGTGATAGCGAAATAAATTTTTTAAATGCTGCGCATGTGCGACAGCAACAACAACAACAAAAAGAATAACCACAACAACCACAAATGTCACCCAAAACATTATATTTCTATCTTTTTTTTTTGGGGAAAAGCGTTTAATTTTTATTTTTATTTTACTAAAATGGTTACGATTTTCCAGCGTTTACCCTAAAGCAAGCTGCAACTTGCAACTTGGAGGAGTTCTGACCCGCCCTCGATACTTTCATGCCACATTGCCATAGCCAGCAGAGCAGAAAATCAAAAAAGAAATATATATATATAAAATAATGTGCAACAGGTCCACATAGTATGTATATTGGCGACTTCTTTCACAGCTCCACAGATCGTCAGGTTGCATCAGGTTTTCCTGGGCCCTCAATGGCTATGATAATAATTTTAGACTCTTATCGCTCAAACATGCAATATGGCTGAACGGCTGGCTGCCTCAATGTGGCAGCAATGGAAGCATCAGCGGCATTGACTGAGCAAATATTTTCCGCTGCTTCTGGAAATGGAAAATTGTGGAAAATTATGTGCTAAACACGCAGCTTGCAAATGCTTGTGGTACAGTTACCACAAAAGGCAGCAGCGGCGCATTCTTAGCTAATACTTGCAACACTGTACAACAGAGTAACTATACTCTTTCTCATAATAAATGCTCAGCTTGAATAAATACTAGCTACATAAATTGCATACTTTTAATATTTTTTCAAATCATACTTTGTAAAGAAATTTTACTCTAAGGCTTAAACAGTGGAATCTTCTCCAAAACTTTGAACTGCTTGTAACTTTAGTTAATATCATAACATTATCTAGACTATTATTACAATCGGTATAATGAATAGTATTTACAATATAGCATAATACCGTAATTAAAAAAAGATGAAATATACAGAAATTATATATACATATATACATCTAATTGGTTTAAAAACAAAAAACTGTAGACCGTATTATCAGCAGGAAAATTTTATTGTTATTATTTTGATAAGTAAGAAATTAACTTGATTCCAACTTTCAAACTTACAATTCTGGATTGTGCTTAGCATCTCTTATCTACTCGTTAATTGAGAATTATCAAGTGCTCAATATATTTATTATTACGATATTTCCCGAATTTGTATTAGTATTTTTTTTGAAGTAATCCTAAACTATTTAACTCATTTCAGTGCTTAGCGTAAAAAATCAATATACAATTTCAAACAATTTTCAAACACGCGCTTGTTGCCTAGTGTGCTCCGCACGATAGATGGCGCCACTTTAGCGTTTCAATTAAAATGCAATAACATGTCTATTATCGTCCAATAAGCCAATATCAATAAACGTCATCGATTTGCCAGCTGCCTGAGTATCTGCCACATTCAGTACTCGTATACAAGATGACGTGAGATATGAAACGCTCTAAAAACAATAAAAGCTGAAATCAATTTTCCACTAAAGTGCAGCGGCAAGTGCAACGCAGTCGCTGAGGCAGTTGCAGGTTGCACGTTGCAGGTTGCAGTTGCAATGATGCGTAAACGTGTTGAGGTTGAAGTTGTTGTTGCAGTTGTTGTTTCTCTTGTCGTTGTCGCTACCGATTGTTGTTGTTGTGGTTGTTTTTGTTGCTTTAGATCGTCTTGGATGTCTGTGGGGCAGGCTAACACCTTAAATGGTGGCCAGGCCACTTCTGACAAGCTCGAGTAACTCGAGAGTCTGTGATTATCTTGCACCGAAGAAGAACAAGAACACGAAGAAGAAGCGAGAAATATTTATGAACTGATGGCTAAACGCAATCATTGATGAGGATGCAACTGTTGCGATCTTATCTATGCCCCAGCTGGCACCAACAATGGCCACTGGGTATTGATATTACCAAGGCATAGGCCACGCCATCTTGCCACAAGATGTTGATGGTTACCATATTGCGTAGCAGGAAGCACGCTTTGTAGCTACAAAAGTATCTTATGAAAATTCATTTTAGAATACAAAAAAAAAACACAAAATAATAATAATAAAACAACAGCAAGGGTAAATCTTTGAGGGGTCGACTGGTAGCTATCCAACAGGTGTAATAATTGAAACCGCTGCATGGAAAACGCTAATCACGCTCCGGTTGCCGCTCGCGCCTGTCGAGCAAATTATGAGACAGGCGTCTTGCGACTCCAACCATGAAAGAAAGATACTTCCACTGCTTAGTTGTAGATACTAACATTCTGCAGTTGCTTGCGGTTACGCTCGCTGCTTTGGCATTAAATCAGTCAGCAGCTGTAAAATTACAGCAATGTCAGAGACAGAGTCCGAGTCCGAGTCAGACTCAGAGTCAAAGTCAGAGAGCTTTTTAAAATATATAGCTCATACGCCGCGTTGTACCCAGCGAAAGAAGTGAGCTAGCTCGTTGTCCTTTTTGCAGCTATTTCCCACGCTCAGCTCCTGACCTGGACCTACCTTAATTAGTGGCCAACCAACCGTGCTCATTTGTCGCACCTGTGCACACCACAAATGCACCACAGGGCTATAGCTTTTTGGTGGTTGCTTCCCTCTCAATGACTTACGCATTTCAAATGAAGCAAACGAAATTTACATATCAATCGCCCAAAAAAAAAAGAAGAGAATTCTGCGCCTCATGCTGATAATTATCAGCTAGTACGAATGCGAGTACCCGTATGAGTACCCGTATGTGTATTCATTTTGTTGTCAGTTTCACTGTGGCAATTGAAATTGTATTGAAGAGTAGACGGCCAGAGGTCACAGACGCTGCACACACATTGTTGCAAAGTAGAATTATCAAAGGCTACACTACGCAACAAAATTCGGGGAAAGGGGAAGAAAAAAAATTAATTAAATTAAAAATAGCTATGATGTAAGATTCGTTTTAAACCATGGCCAACAAGATGAAAAAAGAAATTAATTTTACAATTTTAATGCAGAATGAATTAGAGACCGAATAATGATAAAATGATATTCCGTAAGGAAATTAGTTGAGATTTGAAAAACTTTTTTACTTTTTTCAATTTTGATGCAAAATAAAATGATAAAATTTAATTTCCGCAAGGAAATCGGTTAAGATTTGACAAAGCTATGACAGTTTTAAGTTTTCAAATATACTTCCAGAATAAAGTATAGAAGAGTGTCAAGAGTACAGTATGGAAAAAATGAACGGTAAAGGAAAAAAATTCACTTTTCTAATTTGGATGCAGAATCAAAATTGGAACAAAATAATTATAAAATTCCGTAAGGAAATCGGTTAAAATTTGACAAAGTTATCGTAGTTGGAAGTTTTTGAAAGAGTATTAAGGGAAAAATATGGAAAAGTGTCTAGAGCAAATAATATCCTTCACCCTTTTGGAATTTGGTATGCAAGTAACTTAAAATGGCTACAGTTTAGATTCAAATAGAGGGTAAAGAACCTGTTGCATGGTGTAATTTAAGCGACCACGCGACGCGTGAGATCAACGGCGGCTCAGGCAGAGTGCACCTGTGTGCACCGTGCACAAAATAATGCAAATTATCGGATAGAATTGCACGAATGGTCAGGTGCAGGCAGATGTGCAGATAGAGATACAAGTCGACTCTCATAATTGAGTTGCAAAAGCGGCGACTAAAAGACGGTGTCGATGGATCTACCTCCCTCCCTCCCTACCTCCCTTTCTCTCCACCCTTCTCTATCTGCATCTTTATCTTAGGTCTTGAACTTGAGGTTCCCAGGCTACTGCTGGAGCACATTTAAATCGCCTAATGCCATTTAAAAGAAAGAGGTAAAACAACATAAAATTTAAATACGCCCTTTCACAGATAATCATCATAATTATCTTGCAACAATAAATAAAATACGAGTATATCTAAGCAAATTACAACAATTAAAGGTAAAACTGTGGCGCTCTCAACGCAGCCACAGTGGAACAAATAGCCAATCTGGCAAGAGTTAATTTAAATTTTAAATTTTGGAGCTCTGCCGATATCATAACGATACCTACTGCAGCCCTGCATTTATATGCGATATTCTTATATTTATCTTTTCAGTTTTGCATCAGCTGTGAGCTTTCAAAGTCAACATATGCTTTGACAATTGCATCAACAAGTTTTGCAGACTTTCTGCATTTACAAGTTACTAAGTTATATTGAACTTTAATAAGTTCTAGTTTTAAAATTAAACTCATGGTATGTATTTATTAAATCAAATGAGTTCGTGTAGTGTGAAAAATTTAAGCTATCCGATATTAGAAATTGAAAATTCGACTTCATTCGACCTAGTTATTGTTTATTTTATAAATATGGTCTATTGCGAGAGCCGTGTGATCAAAATGAGCTGCCAATTTTAAATTATTAGCTAAGAAGAATAAATTACAATGATTACTGTCTCCGTTCTCAAATTCTTAATAAATCCGTGCCAGGTTGGCCATTTGGACTACTGTGCACAGTTAGAAAACACCCAAAACTGGCTAGGCGAAAGCATGCGATTACTAACTACTTATATTGTGTGTATATAATGTGTATTGTATATATTACATTGTACACTGTACCATCTACTACATAATAAACATAATTTTCACACGCGTTTCATTTTGGGAACGCACACACACAAATTAGGCAGAAAAACACTCGGAGACGAAGAGGCCAAAAACGCGAGCAATTGTTTAAGCTTAATTTTGTTGCGAGGGTCGCTTAAGGGGTAAAGCAACTAGTTTAGTAAGAAATAGATTTGTCATAAATACATTAAAAAAATTTGAGAATAAATATTAATATAATTAACAATTCTTTAATACTGGTAGCAGTATTTACAGTTTCTGAAATGTCAATATTTCTAATGGAAATAATACAATTTAATTTAAAGCAATGCGCGTTATGAAATAAAAATATCAATTCAATCAACTAATTTAAATTTATTTGCTTAAAAAAAATCATAATAAATCATTTATATATATTTTATTAGGTTTAAATAAGTCATGAGATCAGTGTAATAAGGAGAATTGAAAAATAATACAAAAAGGCTAGTAAGAAATTAAAGTGAAGAATTACTAAAATTATTAAGTATGTAGAGTTGCATGCATAAAACAGTTTTTAAATTTTAAGATCATTTAAGTTCTAATTCTGTCAAGAACTTGTCAAATGACCTGCGTATCTATAATAGTTGTTATAGCCATTGTTAAAATTATTGTTGCTGTATTGTTGTTATTGTTATTGTTATTATAGCTCTTGGTGGTGGTGTTTGTGTTGTTGTAAGTGTTGTTGTTAGTGTTATTGTTGGTATTGCGTGGTGCGACGACGACGACGAATAAGCCCAATGCCCAATGCCTCAAAAGCGGAAACTCATTGGTAACGCTTCGTTGCGTAAATTTCTCGACGCGACTTTTCGGGCAACAGGTTAACAAAAACAACTACAAAAAAAGACTGCAAAAAATCCAAAATCTGACGCCAAAACCACCAGCAAAATGGCCGACCAAAAAAAAAAAAAACAACTACAAATAAAAAAGGCAAAAAAAAAAGAGAAAAAATGTTTTAATATTTCAGTTACGCTTCGGCGAGCGACGACATCGCGATAGGCAGGCTCTACATAGACTTCTTGAACACAAAAATAACACTAACAACAATAGCAACAACATGAGCATTTCAAATTTGCTAGAGCGAGACAACAAGTGTGTGCGTGCAAGAAGAAGACAGAGCTAATGGGGGGAAGTAAAGCCGCATAACAAAGGGTAAATCACGGGGCCCATAGATCTACAACAGATTCGGATCTCGTGCCAAGTAACCACAAAGAGGCAGAAGACAAGCCAACAGCAACAATAATAAAATTGGACTGTACCTGTTGTGCCTATACACTTATAGACCCGAACACCTGAGCATTTCTTTATGGATCTTGAGCAGAAAACCTATCGCGGCGTAACGTCATTAAAATTAGTTGAGATAGCTGAGTTAAGATGTAAGGGTTACCGGTTGCTTCCAAAACTTCCCCGGACTTCCTCTTAGATCTTTCTCTCTCTTTCTCTCTCTTTCTCTCTCTGTCTCTCTCTCTTTATCCAATTCTTAGCTACCCCCTCTGTGATCAGCACGCAAGAGACGGCAAGTCATGAGCCCATATCGGTTATAGTTAGTCGGGCAGCTCTTCCTATAACCATAGTCATAGCTGTTCTATTGGTTACGCTTCGCTGTCGGGGCAAAGATGATAATGGTGATGTCGAGTTTGATTTTGGAATGGGCCTCTATGGTTTCTACGGCTGGGTAATACTTCTATGGAATCACAGAAAGCTTCGATGCACGCGGAGATTCTCACGTAATTAGTGCCAACAACAAAAGCCATATAATTAGCCCAGCTGCGAAGAAGAGTAGCTAAGAATTATGCAGAGCACAAAAAAAAAATAACAAAAACAAAAGAAAAGCAACAAAAAATAGAGCATATTCTTGTATAGGAAAACAACTGAAAGAAGGCAAAAATTGTTATAGAATAAAATGTACTATACGCAGGTGCTACGGGTCGCTGGGCCACCCCAGAGTTGTTATGAACCAGCTGCGATTCTCAGTTAACCGTTTAATGACTTTTCTTTTGAGTTGATGCCATTAGAAGATTTCCCACATCCCATTGTCTCTGCGCTTCCATTCATCAGCACATCATCAGCGCATCTTTCTCTTCCTATCTCTCTCTCTCTATCTCTCTCTCGCTGCATGTGCACCACGCCTAATCTTTATCTCAATTATCAACTGCATATCATGCGACAAGTGCTGTCCATAAAAAAACTAAATTTTTATAAGTATTGCCTATACCAAAGAAATCCAGAGATTCTTTCTTTAATATCTACAAAAGTTGAGAAATTGAAAAGCCTCTTTCGATAACTAAAAGTAGATATCTTTTTAGCGGAATCAGATTTAGGAATGCTAGAACTTTTTCATACAAATACCATACCTATTATATTAAATGTCTCAACAAAATAATTCAACCAGATTTTATTTTAAATTTAGTGTAATTAATTTAATAAAGAATCAAACTTTAAGTTGAACTAAATTTTAAACATGATCTAAAATAGTGATAGACGAAATTATCGTATTATATTCTTATTATACAAATGTCCTCTCTATAAACCTTATCAAAATCATCTCGATTGATGCTGAATAAAAGAGCACTTGAACAAAGAGGGGAAGAAAGTTATGTATGTACTATAAAAGCTGAGAAAGCTTTATTCACTCAGACTAAAGTAAACAATTAACGAGTGTTCAGTGGCCCCTACTCAGATTAATACTTATCAATTTTCTTCCAGCTGTCAAGCAACCAGAGCTGATAGAGATATTTCAGTATAATCCGAGCATTCCCAGACATTGGACATTAAGCGGAACATGTTTAAATTGTGTTCGGTATTAATTTTCGGACTTATCTGGAGCACCAGGGCAGACACTTCAGATCCCTACCTGCTCAAGACTCAAAGGTATGAGTTATCCCCATTTATAGCTTTCTAGATTCAAAATTGATCCAAAACTTGCTGTATTCCTTTCATGTAGTTTGCCCTCGGATCTGAATTTCATGCCCAGCTTATCAAATGGTCATTTGGGTTATACGGTTTTTGGCGATGCTATTTTTATGAACGGGGTATACAATGGAGCTACTGGAAATAGCAAGCGTGCTCGTATTCCCAATTGGATAAATATAAACACTGAGATTTGTGATCGCTTTGGCTGCTTGTCGAAAGATCAGGCTAATGATATTAGCTATGAAATGAATCTTCGTGATGGCTACTTTAGTTATAGAACAAGTTTCCCGTCGGTTGGTATTACGCTGGAACAACGAACCTATCCACATCGATATTATAATAGAGCATTGGTCTATGAAGTACTGGCTATTAGAAATAATTCAGCTACATTGACTTACTGTGAGTATTGTGTAATATTGATTATAATTTTACTAAAATTTACTATAAGTCCTGTAATACACACAACAATGTTAAAATTCTTAAATCTTTTCCGTTTAATTTTATTTGCGTTTATCTTCAAGTTTTAAATGGAGCGAATGATTTTGAAAAGTAGTACCAGGGACCATTACTGTTATATTCAACTTACGAAATTTAAAATAAAAGTTTAGAAATAAAAGCTATTTTTTATTGTTAAATAAAAACTTCGGATGAAAACTTATTTTTGTTTACAAAAAAGTTAACTTTTGTGACAATTTTATTAAAAATCACATTATATAATCAGTTTTTTTATTTACTCGTATCTTCTACAGAATACGATTAGTTGAATTGATCTAATCGGTTTTAAGAATAAATCTTTTTCTTTGAATTATAATAAGAATAGAAAACTAAAGAGTACATTACAATATGATATATAATGGAATAATTAAACTCTACCTGTAGCCTCCAAGTACCTAAAGCTGACCCAGCAGCCGGGAAATTGCAGCGATGCCATTGACTTTGTGGTGATCCACAATGGCAGCGATGCTGCTGAAGATTTTCGCCAACTCCGTGGACGCACCAAAGTGTTGGAGCTTAAGAAATTCCAGCCTGAGAAACATGAGATTCACGTGGTATTCAGTGAATCACTGGAGCAACCGCTTCAAGTGATGTGGCCGACGTGGCAACCGAAGCTGCAACATCGTGTCATCATTTCTATAGATCGTCAACAGAGTGTGGCCCTTAAGGAAATGAAGGATGTGCTCAGATTAAGTGAAGTTGCCTTGCTGCAATCTCAAATAGATGCGTGGCATGAGTTCTGGCATAAGAATTTCTCTATTGAAATCATTGGCAATGCATTGGAGCTGTCCAGGATTATCAATGCGGGCATCTTCTATTTGGCCAGCTCATTGCCAGCACCGAATAGCAATCAACCCAATGAACCGTACTACGGCTTGAGTCCCACTGGATTGGCACGTGGTAATTTAGATGCGGATTATCAGGGTCATAATTTTTGGGACACAGAAATTTGGATGCTGCCTGTGGTGACACAATTCGGCTATGATTATGGTAAACTGCTGCTGGATTATCGTTACAGGCATTTGGAAGGCGCCAGATACAATGCCAATGTGACGGGTTACAAGGGTGCCAGGTGAGTCTCCTTAGCTGGAGGGGAATCCCCAATTTTTACTGCACTTATTTGTTTTCACAGATTTCCCTGGGAAAGCGCCTACACGGGCACGGAGGTGACCAATCCCTGCTGCCCCGAGGTAGCCCAACAGGAGATTCACATCTCCCCAGACATTTCGTTTGCTTTACAAAAGCTTTTTGCCCAATCCAATGACTACTGCTGGCTGTGTGAGAAAGCCTGGCCCATAGTTGCCGAGGTGGCCGAGTTCCTGGTCAGCAGAGCGAGCTGTGAGGAGCAGTCATGTCACTTTCGCAATGTCATGGGTCCAGATGAGGATCACGCCAATATCGATGACAGTGTCTACACGAATGCAGTGGCCAAAATAGCACTAGATTTTGCCGCCTGGACAGGTGGCAAATGTGACAACAACAATAACAACACGGATTTATATAAGAAATGGCGACAGTTGAAGGATCGTCTGGTGATACTGCATGATGTGGAGTTGGATTATCATCCGCAGCATTTGGGCTACCAGTTGAATGACATTGTGAAGCAGGCGGACACAATTCTACTCGGATATCCACTGCAGTTTGATACCAGGTGGGATTACCATATAACCGGATGAACATGGATTGATTTATTATTCATGCAGCTCGACACATTTAAATGATTTGCATTATTATGCGAATGTGACACGGGAATCCGGACCGGCCATGACCTGGTCCATGTTCGCTGCCAACTATCTGGCCACCAAGGAGGATTGGCGTGCCCATCATTACTTTGCACGTGGTTATCAGAGCTATGTACGTCCCGAGTTTAAGGTGTGGAGTGAGACACCAATTGGCTACAATGGATCCGCCAATTTTCTAACCGGCATTGGCGGTTTTCTTCAAGCGTTGATCTTTGGCTATGGTGGACTTAACTTTGCCCGAGCTGATGATAAATTGCAGCTGCAGCTGGGGACTGCAAATTTGCCACTTAATGTGGACCAGGTGCAGGTGAAGTTCATCCAATTTGCAGAAAGCAAATGTACTTGGAGTTTCGAATTTGAAAAATCAACCATGAACTGCACGGGTCCGGCAAATCAACACTTTGAGCTGATCCAGGGTAACAATCGCACAGAACTAAGCAGCAATTTTACTGGTAAAATTACAAATTAATCAACCTATTAACTAATATATATAAACTATTTACTTTGCAGTTACCCTATATTTAGGTCATCCGCCAATATACATTAACCTGTTGAGTTCCGACAGAAAACAATCAAATTAAAGATCTATATATTCACTTTGAAATAAAAACACATTTGAATTGCCCAAAGAAATTATTCAAGATTTTTAATGGTTTTTGTCCTAAATTCTGCATTGTTTTCAAAAGTTTTACAAGGTTTACAAATATTAAGAACTCAAAGAACTACAAAAAATCTTAAATAAAATCAATTTTAGACAAATTAATTAACTTTTACATTGAAACTGTAAGCTCACTTAAGTTACAGAAGAGTTTGTTGACTTTATATTGTATTCCAATAAATATGAAGTTATGTTGTGTGTGGTTCAGAACTCTAAACTTATGTGTATATCGACTAAATCGACACTAAGCATTCGGTTGTGTGTGATTTTGGAAGTAACTATTGCATTTCGTTGTGGCTGGGTATTGGAAAATTGGAAAGCATATTCAATTTGTATTAATTACTTAAACTTTGATATTGATGCACCGCTGATGCCAGCAGTGTTTTTGTTGCTGCCACTAAGCACCACATATGGCGTTTTGGTTTCCTTTTGTTTTTGCTGCAACATGGTAAGCGTGCAGAGCGGCGTATCCGTCGAGCTCATAGTTTTCATCAGCTGTGTGGGTTAATATCTCTAATTAATATCTCCAACTTTAGTTTAAACCAAGTTTTACTTACGCCATCTTGTTCCATTTTCTTGAGACGCTTCTCAATCTTATTTTTGCCCGGTCCTTTGCCGTGGAACTTATGCGACAGATAACGGAAAGCCTCTTTGAGGTTCAAAATGCGTCCATTGTCATCAATATAATCGAGCTTAACATTCGGTTTGAATGTCTCCTTGTCCTTAAAGTCCATAATGGGACCCGCATGGAAACGATCGCGACGTCCAATTTTGTCGTCCTCACTAACAATAGAAATTAATCTTATAAATAAATATTTTTATAAATGAAATCGTCGCCATTTACTTACCCAGCTGCCTTATCTTCAATGGAATAGTTCTTGGCCTGCAAATGCGCCATTTTCGTGTTACTCGGCCGATTCTTCTCCTCCTTCTCCAGATAGCCCTTGGATAGGGCCAGGCGTAGGGCATTTGCCACACCTGCGCCCACATCTGGCTCCTCATCCAATATGGCACGCTCCTCAACATCATCGCCCAAATTATCTAAATCAGCGGGTTGCATCACTTCATCAGGATTAACCGAATTCCACGTGCCATGACTTAGTGTTGGCTCCTCTTGATTGGCATCCATATGGTCATCCAATGCTTCGTTATTATCAAAGTCCATCATATCATTGGAATCCTCATTACGATTTCCCGCCATGCCGTACGTTGGAATATCGCCCAGCGTGCGACAAAACTCTGCCGTGGCATTGAGCACAATGTTGCCATCGGCGCTGCTAAGAACAACGCCTTCAGCACTGTTGGATTCATCCACCGGCTCCGGTTTAATATCGCGCTTAATTGATGACACATCAAAGGGCAAAGATTTCTTGATGATGTTCTCCTTTTGCTTTAGTTTGCGTGCCTTGTTTAATACACGTTCCAAATCATCATCGTCATTTTCCAGCTTAAATTGTGGCTCATCTTTCATTGGAACATCTTCATCGTCGGCTTCACGATAACGGCCATGACGACTGCCCAAATTTGAGGAACTTGAAGGCTCATCGATTGGCTCCAAATCCTCAGCTTTTAGCTTCGTACGCAGTTTCTTTTTAATCTTCTTCTTTGGCTTCTTGAATCTGTGGAAACAAAATATAAGGAAAGTTAGCTTACGAAGAATAAATAAGGATGTTAAAAGCCTACGTTGCCAGCTCCTCTGCACTGAATGTGTCCGATGCTAGTTTTATATGGGTATCCTGCAGAGTTTCCAGTCGTTTACCAACTAATTTGGTTTTTATTTCCAAAAGCTTGCGTCTGTGTTCGCGTTCTTCATCTACGTTCTCACCAATTACAAAGTTCTTTCGTGTATTGGGCTTTCCATCAATATCGTCATCATATTTCTCGAGTATGGAACGCTCAATGGGATTTCCAAGCTCATCGTATTGCTCCTCATAAACATTGTAGCCATAGCTAAGTGGATTCAGCTTTTTGTTGGCCACATTCTTTTTGTACCGCTCATCGTCAAGCATATTGACATTGACCAAAGTGTCGCCTTCCTCTTCGTTGAGCACTTCCTGATCCTTGAGCGTTAAAATGACCGTGCGGCCCTCACCAAAGTCATCCATGTCGTGCTCAACGCGCAGACCCTTTAGATTCCGATCGCCATAGGCCAATTGTCGTGCTTTTTGTTTCTCTTGCTCTACTAAATCGGCAACACCAAACGCCTCATCCAATTCCTCTAGTTCTTTGGCCTACAAGAAATGCAACTGTTGAATCATATTTAGTTTAACATTAATTCTGTTCACTTACTTTGCGCATCGCTTCCTCACGCTCATTTACAACACGCTTATTGCGATCAACCCATTTGGTGACATTATCCGTCTCCTCATCTGATTCTCCTAAGGTGCGAATGCGTGCCAAACGCTCTTCAAGGAAACGCTTCTCCTTGCGCTGCTTCAGCTTTTCACGCAGTTTTTCCGCCTCCTTTTTCTCCTTGATGTTATCTGCCGGTTTGTGTAAGAACTCGCCCCATTCATCCTTGTAGGATGAGAGATCCTTTTCAGCACCAGATCGCTTGTTCTCCTGATGACTGCTACTGGCTGTTGGCGTCACTTTGCTTGGTCCCGCATCCATTTCAAGTGGTTTCAGGCCAAGCTTGGCACGCAATTTGTTAGTCTCCGAAATGGAGAGCACATCGCCAGCGCCATTCTCCGGTATGGGCGACTGACTACGTGAGCGGATACGTTCACGTTCACGTTCACGTTCTCGTCCCTGCTCCCGACCATGCTCCCGACCATGCTCTCGTCCCGGCTCACGTCCCTGTTCTCGTTCCCTGTTGCCACGCCTTTGGCGATTTGCGCTGTTTTCTGCCCTTGGCGAATGGGAACGTTGACGGTGTTGTTGCTGTTGTTGCTGTGCTGATGGAGATTGAGATCGGGAACGTCCTCGTACACGCTCGCGTTCTCGAGCAGCACGTTTGCGTGCCTCGCGTTCTCTTTCAACTTCTCGCTCTCGCCGTCGCTCACGCTCGTAATCCACATGCTTGGAGATTTGCGGAGGTGGTGGAGTTGATACTTCATGATCTCGTTCTCGCTCACGAGCAGCTGGTTCTCTCTCACGAGCAACTGGCTCTCGTTCTCTGACCAACAGTTCCCGTTCTCGCTCCCTTGTTGACGGCTCTTTCTCCCGCGCAGTTGGGTCTCTCTCCCTTGCAGTTGGCTCCCTCTCCCGTGCAGTTGGCTCTCTTTCCCGTGCAGTTGGCTCTCTCTCCCGTTCCTTCGCTCTGGTATCCTGTTCAACTGGCACCTCCACGCAATCGGAACCTGCAAAATAGATACATAAACTTAGTACGGGCTAGAAATTGGCTTTATTAAGCCCAATCGCCAGTTTATATGAATTTCTTTGCGTTCTGTCTAACGAGAAGCGTCTCACACTCACAGTCTGTCCACCTGAAAGACAAGAAATGAAGAGAAAAAAGAACAAGAGCGCTTTAGTGAGTTCTGGCCACAAATAGTGCAGCACCAAGGCAATTGCAAGGAATTTCACTCAAAACTCCATTAAAATATCGCTTTTCGTTTTGAGATACTGCGCAATTGCCTCTTTAAATGGGCTGCACAACTAACTAAGGAAAACGGCACTTGGAGCCACTTACTGTCAGAGTCCGATTCCTCGAGAGAGATGACCTCGCTGGGTCGCTCGCGCTCCTTGTGCCTGTGATGCTTGTGACGATGCTCCTTGTGTTTCTTGTGCTTGTGGTGTCTGTGTCGCGTTGACGACGAATCGTCTGTCAGATCTAAAGTGACCTCCTCATCATCCGGTCCGCGTTGTGTACGCTCGCGTGAACGCGATCGATGACTGTGTTTCTTATCCTTTTTGTGCTTTTTACCAGACGACGAACCCATTTTGTGCAATTAAATCAATAAATTTTTGTCAATTGCTGAAATTTCTAAACGTTTTCGCCTTCTTCTTTTTTGTTTTGCTTTCAAGCCTATCCAACACTGTTTGGCAACTAAAGTATGCAGAGTTGCCACTAGTAATTTATCGGCCCAACACCACTTCTTATCGATAACTTTTAATTATAGCGCCAAAGTTCAACAAATAAATGTTTCATCTCTGAAGTGGTCAATATTTATGTTTAAAACATGCATATAAATAAATACAAGTACGTATAAAAAATATAAGCTTAATTAACGCGATCCCAACGCCAAACTGTGCTGTCATCGCAGACACAAATTAATACAGATCCATCCTTGGAAAATGATGTTTGTCGTATGGTTGATGTGCATTTTGGATGCACAAGTTGACTGCACTTGGTCAAATTGGGATCATTGGAGTCAAGCTCCCAGACAAACGTTGTGCCCAGCTGGTTGCCAAGTGCCAGCACCTTTTGCCAGGCATTAAATGCAAAGCGCACAAACCAAATCTCGCACATTTTGTAGTCAAAATGATGAAGAACCGTGGTGGAATCCTGTGGTTTAACCTCGTGACGATGCGCAGACAGTTTTCCCGGTTTCCAGCAGACTATCGAATTCTCGCACGACTTGGAAAAGACAAAGTCTCCAAACCATTGCACGCAGTCCACATAATTGCGATGAATGTCGCGCGTGGAAAAGTCCGGAAAATGCTCTTTGATTGTTGGAAATGGTGCCGTATTTTTGCTGGCATTAAAGGTCGAGCTCAGCTCGATAGCTTCCTTAATATCTGGCTTATTGAGGCGCCACAGTTTAAGCGAATGATCCATGCCACTGGACATGATTCTATCTCCGCGTAAATCAAAATCAATTGACAAAACCTCATCACGATGTCCTTCCACTCCACCAAATACTGCAACACACACATCCGTTTGGATATTCCACAGGCGCAGCGAGTGATCCTTGCTACCGGATAGCAGCAACTGAGGCAACACCGGATGAAACTTCAACTCATTGATGGCATGTCCATGTCCAATATAATTCTTGGCACACTGATGCTTAATTATATTGAAGATGCGTATGACGCCACGATAGCCAGCTGCAGCCAGCACAGGATCACCAGAGATGGAATCATAGGACCATGCACACGTGTAGAAGCTTTCATCGGTCTGCAATTAATTTAAATTTGTATCAGACTGTCTTCTCAAAGGGAATCAAACTAACATCCGGATCGGCGTAGACCTGCAGCAGACGTATGCCATCCTCATCATCAGCCTCAGCCTCCAAGTTGTTCTTCACACATTCATAGATGGACACTCGATCTTTGCCCACAGTGGCAAACACCGCTTGACTTCTGTCTAGGAAAGGATTAAACTGCACACCAAAGATCTGGTGGTTGTGATCCTCGCGAACATGGTAACTGTGAAAAGCAAGTTAAATAGTGTTCTTTAACCCTTGTCTGCTGATCTACCGCACCTGTACTTGTAGAGAGGTTGCACCATTTTAGGAGCCTTAGCTCGCCGGCATAATTTTCTCAACTTGCGCGTATTTGGCGACTTGCTTTTGCTGCGCGTTGTTGTTGTTGTAGTAGTTGTGCTAAAGACGCTGGCCGAGTCTAGGGATACAGCATCCTCAAAATCAATACCGGTGCTGGAATGCTCAGCACCTACTATGGCTATTGGCATTGCTTCCTCCGGTAAGAAAGCATCTCCATTCAATGACTGCTCCCCTTTACTTTCGCTAGAACTATTTTCCGTCATTGCGCGACGCCGCCTTGTTTACTTTTTTGTTTGTTTTGTCAGCGTTGCCACGTTGTCACAAATACAAACATAAATAAAATTAAAAAAAAAAACAATCTGGCAGCACTTATTTTGAGTAGTTCTATAAGCTATATTTAGTTTTCTTAAATTAGTTTAATTCGATTCAACGACGACCACTTAATGTTTTTGTCTGATTGGCACTCAGCAATTCATTAAGATATTTGTCCACTTCCTTATGGGCTTTTAAGCTGTGATCTGCACGTGTGAATATATCATTAATAAAGTAAGTACGCAGCAAATCCGCTTTTGTTTGCAATAATTCCGACTGCGCTTGTTGCACTTTCAATTCATTTACAAGATGTGGTCCCAATTTCAAGTCCGCTGATTTCATCATTAGAGCGCTCTTTTTTTGCTGCATTTCTACCAATTTTTGCAAGCCTTCGCGTTGTTCCTTTTGCAGCCTTATGATTTCCTGTTGTCCCGCAGACAACTGCGGTTCCCTATCTTTTGTCATTGCATCCGGCAGTTCCTTGCGTATCTTATCGCCCAACTCTACAATGGGTGTCAGATTCATACGCAAATTGGCCGCCAATTTGGTGCGCAAGTTTTTGCAGTCAGTGTAACTGAGCGACGGACAGCTGCTGCATTCCTGCAAGTCTATAACATAACATTTTTTATTTATTTCAATTAATTTAATAAGCTCACATACCCAGCAAATGAACCTGCTCATCTCCCAGTCGTATATATTCGTACACCGAAATCAATCTGAGAGCGCGTTTGATTTCTGGTGTTTCCTCTTGCCCAAGATTTAAATATCGCAATTCATTTAATACTAATTTTAGCTTTAACACTTTATTAAGCTCAGCATCACGCTCCTCCAGTAGTTCTCGTGTCTCAGTGGACAAAATTGTGCTTGACGGATCACCCATTTTGACTGTAAACACTTAAAAAATCTACTGTTTGATTTGAATTGGTTGAATGAACTATATGAAAGATTAGTTCGTTTATAAAAAGAACTACTGAACTAAATTAATCAATTTGGGCGTCATGAAAAAGGTCCGCTGTTTTTTGGCGCGGCGTCCTTAAACCAAAGGTTGCCCATCCAGTAAAAATTTCTGATCTGGTTTGACTTATTTTACTTAAAAAAAAAAGTACATTTCCGAAAAAAGAATATTTTTAATTTTTGTTTTGTGTTTTTAATTTTTGTTCGCCGAGTTGATCAGAAATATCAATGTCGATAACGATACCACACAAAGAAATTTAAGCTGAACCAAATGAATGAACGGCGAAATAGTTCATGAATAACTGAATCGGCTCGATCGATCGAATTATTTCAGAATCCAACTCGAATTTTAAAAAACTTTAATTTTTGCGCGCACAAAAAGTAAGTATAAAATTTCAGCAGTAAAAAATGAATTGCAATTGTATTAAATTTATTTCATAGTGTACAGATGGTTGAGCATAAAATCCGTTTTAGTCACAATCACAATCGGTGCCGGTACATTGATTGCCTACAAAACAATAGGCGGCGCAATAAAGCGTAAACGGATCGCAAAAGATAATAATGGCAAGGTGCTCGACCTAATGATATTCAACGAATTGAGCGAGTGTTGTGCCCGTAATTTCAATTCTACGCCATGTGAGAATGAAAACTGCATACACCGCAACATACAAAATATAATTAAATACATTGATGGGGCTAAATATACCATTGACTTTGCGATGTACACATTTACTGTAATTAATATTATGAATGCATTAATTGAAGCGTATAAACGTGGTGTCAACATCCGGATAATTACGGATAATGAAATGCTCTGCTCATCGGGCGGAAAGATGTTCTATTTGGAAACGGAGCTATCGATCGATATTCGAGTGCCACAATTAAAAACTGTAATGATGCATCACAAGTTCATGGTGATCGATGGTCATCGAGGGGTGCGTGACACCGTCGGAAAGCTTCCTCCACCCTTAAAAGTTGAGCCGTACCGCCCCCTGGTACTTACTGGTTCCGTGAACTGGACTATGCAAGGCTTCGGTGGAAACTGGGAAAACTGCTTGGTTACTACAGATATCGTAACTGCAACTAAATTGGAAGATGAATTCTATCGAATGTGGGATGTTTCTAAGAGCATTTGATTATGCGTGTTACATGTACAGTTTATTACTCAGCGACTAAATCCTTAAAGATCTACTTATTATAAAACATTACTAACTATTTGGCCTGTTGTTTTAATTTCTCAACGCGACGCGTAAATGTCTCCCTCAGTGTATTAAGACGCTCCAGTTCGGAACGCATTTCAATATATTCCAGATAGGACACCTCTGATTTAACTAGGATTTCATGTTTGAGTTGCAAGACGCGAGCCACTTCCTTCTGTTTACGCTGCATGGCAGCAATCTTAATTGTCAGCGAAGCATCTTTTGCTTTCTTGGGCGTCTTTGATTTTTTCGATTTCTGTGAATAATAGCTATTAAAATTAGTTTTAAAATGTTATTCTTACAAAACTTGCCTCCATTATTATTCACATGCACGTGTGTTTGTTTACAAGTTGTTGTTTATTTTTCTTCAGCGTTGCCAGCTTTCAAGAGGAAAAGATCATAAGTTGCCACCCTACAAAATTTCCCTAAATGGCAAGCCGTACCATTTTGGCTGTTTCTGGCTAGAAAGCATCTGAAAAGAGCTGCAAAAAAATACCAACCCCCAATACAGGGTGTCAGTTGCAAATGATAACAACTAATCGATAACAAAGTCAGTTGTTTTACCGATAGCCATAAGCGAAAAGAAAACATTGCGACTTTATTTGATTATTAACCAAATTCTTAATGAATGCTCTCACGGATAAGGTACTTGTGGCCAAGGAGGCACTGTCGGTCGCCCTCGGTGACAATTGGGAGCTGTACAGAGGAAATATGAAAAACTGGTTTCGCAATCGCTGGACCAAAGAGGAATTTGATTGCGAGTCTCGGAAAATCATGACGCCAGAAAAGCTGCATTTGCACAATCAATTTCTGTTGGCGCTGCTTAATAAAATAGACGCCTTTGCGCCTCCGGAAACAATTGCTGCACTGCAGCCCAGTTGCCGCAGTGGGGGCAGTGGAGGCGCCTCAACCAGCAGCAGCAGCAATCGGAAACGTAAACGCAGTTCACGCACCTTTGCGGATCGCATCACATTTGAGCTCTGCGATGTGCTGGAGTTCGTTAAGGAGGACAATATGCAGCTGATACGTCCGCCCTCGTTAGGCGGAGATCAGGGGTTGCAACAACAACAGCAGCAACAGTTGCCCACGCAACGTTACTGTGCACAGGAATTGTTTCTGCCGGACGCTGGCTTCATTATGGGACGTTTTCTGATCGGTGCCTGGGAGATAGGCCTCATCTCTGTGGACGACAATGTGGCAGAGTATGTGGCCATGGCTGTGCAGGTGCTGCTCAAGGATCTGCTAGCCGCGATCATTAAAAAACGCAAGCATTACAAGACAAGTGGCGAGGGGAACTTTTATTATGATGTGGGCGCCCAGCTGCGTGATCCTTCGCTGCGGAACACTGTCACCCGCCAGAAGGTGGACGACACTCCGCTCGAGCACGACAAGGAGCTCAACACAGCCAACTTTATGAGGAGACAGAATGATGATATTGTCTTTCTCTCAGCCTGCGAACAAGTGCAAGTATCTGTTGGTTATCAACTAATGCTCTAGTTTATAATATATATATTTCCTTTATTTACTCCACAGATTGCCCTGCGAACGTACTGTGATCACACTCAAGGATTGCCAGCTTGCATTTCGGGATCGCAATCTCATTGCCTCCCACGCCGTACACTCTATAAACATGGAGCGTCTGAATATGATGATGCACTAAGCAATCAAATATACATTAGTTTTTTATTATTTAAATTATATTTATGTTGACATAACTAAACGTTTTTTATTATGTTTAACAAAGCTCTCGTGGTGGCGGCTTAAAAGGCACTTGGCCAGGTGCAAATTGTGCTGCTTTAAATGCCGCAATCTCCTCCTGGGTCAAATCTTCCATGCGACTGTATATAGATGATGCATTGTTGGCCGCCTGCTGTTGTTGTTGTTGCTGTGGCTGCAACTGTTGCTGCTGTTGTTGCATCTGTAGCTGCTGTGGCACTTCTGCTTGCATTTGCAGTTGCTGAGCTTGTGGAAAACCTGTTGTCGCCGCTGCTTGTCCAAAAAATCCACTTGGTGGCTGTTGTTGTTGTTGCTGCTGTACGGCTTGAGCAAAAAGGTTGCCTGGATTTGGAGCAGCTGCAGCTTGTGAAAAGATGCCGCCCGCCTGTTGTGGTTGTTGCTGCTGCTGCTGTGGCAAGAAAGCATTGGTTTGGCCAAATGGCGACGGATTCGCTGTAAAAATATTGCCACCGCCGCCTGAAAAAGCCGATGCTGCTTGTGACTGTCCAAAGGGATTAAGCTGTTGTTGTTGCGGCTGCTGTTGTTGTTGCGGCTGCTGTTGCTGCTGCTGCGGCTGGGCAAAGATTGAGGGCTGTGCCTGTGCCAAAGGCTGTTGCTGTCCAAATGGATTCGCTTGCTGTTGCCCAAATGCTTGTGGCTGCTGCTGTTGCTGTTGTGGTTGTGAAAAGAGGTTTGCATTTGTTGCTCCACCAAAGATGTTGCCTGCCGCATTGTTTCCGCCCACACCGGCTCCGCCAAATATACTATTGGCCGTGGGAGCAGCTGCAAAGCTGGGCGTGGCAGCGGGGCCGCCAAAAATGTTGCCTCCACTGGAACCCAAGGCTGGTTTGCTGAATATGGAGCCAACTTGCTGAGCCGCATTGTTGCCGGCAAAGCCAAAGGGATTGGGATTGTTGCTGGTCGCAGATTGGCTGCCTTCAGGTGCATCATATATCTTGATCATCATATCAATTATTTGGGGTGTCATCTGAAGCATAGCCTTCATTTTGTTGATCGTATCGTGGACTTCTTTGGTGAATTGCTGATGGAATTGATCGAAGCAGTTTAGGCGACGACTCTCGTACGCCTGGAATCTCACCTCCTCGAATGATTGATCCTCTATAAAGTTCGGTATGTTACCCTTGTCCTTAAACGGTCCGTAGACCGAGAATCGCCACATGTTGCTATTTATGCAGGATTCTATGTCCGTTTTCAGGTATTGTCTAAAACCGAGCAAGATTAGCATTTCAAAATTAACCATTATCGATGATTGCTTTTACTTACTTAACATCAAAGTGCTCATTATGGCATTTGGTGCCAAAGCGACAGGAGCCTTGTTGAAAGAAACGGCAAACCCCCATTATATTATTTTATAGCAATATAAACAAATTTAATCAATTTCTTTTTATTTGTCTCTCGTGCCGGTGTCAGTCAGTGTTACCAGCTATTTGCAAATCAGCTGATTATCCTATCGATAACATGTTGGCAACATTTATCCCGTATAGCCAGCAATTGGTATTTTATAGTTGCAATAAAATACCAAAGGAGTTTTTAGCAAATTTTAATTTTGCGAGAAATAGAGTTTATCAATTGATATATATTCTGCAAGCATACTATTATTGAAAGAGTTTTAGAAAAATAGTTTATACTTTTCTGTAAATCTGCTTAAGGAAATCCTCTGATGTTACAAACATATGCATATTTCCAGTATACTCTCTTTAGAAAGAGAACTCATTTTATGACATTTGTCCATTTTTGGCGCTTTTGTCTTGTTTGTTGTCTCCAACGGATAAAAAAAAAAGAAAACACCCTTAACACCCTTAACGGGAAAAAGCGAAGGGCGATAAAGGACACTGACATTGTCGGCAAACAAAGTTTTAAAATCGTTAGAAATTAACTAATTTTTGTATAAAATCTGTAAGACAATTCAATTAAGACTCCCAATACAATAATATAAAATAATTGAAAAATATACAAATCTCGTTCGCTTATAGTGTTTTATGAGCTTTTGCAAAAGTCGATATTATTGGAGCTGAAAAATAAAATGTTCAAAAGTAAAAACGAATGCAATATTGTGTATAAGTGCACAGTTCGTTTACTTGATGATTCCGACATTTTGGAATGTGAATTCCAGGTGTGTTAACATAAAAACTAAATGCAAATCCCTTTAATGATTATAAATTCCAATGTATATTTGTAAATATATACAATGTATGTATGTACATATTTACAAAGTTTTGTGTAGAATTTTTGTGTCTAGAGAGTTACAAATTCAACTGAACAAAGCTTTGGAGAGTTAACATGATTTATTCTTATTCCGGATTTAAAGTTTATTTTATTTTTTTTTTATATTAAGTAGTCGAAACATCAGTATATATTTATCTTATAAAAAATTAATAATTAACAATTCATGTTGGAGTCAAAAACAAAAATAAATAAGTGTATTTTTTTGATAACATTAATTTTAGCCATTCCATAAAGGCATTTATCTAGTCGAGCACATATGCAGACAATTAGATATTAAGGAAAAGGATTATTTTGGTTTGCGTTACGTTGATCCAGGAAAGCAAAGGGTGAGTTTTTTTTTTGTACGGGGGTATTGGGAGCTAAACAACTGATTGTCATGACTTCAATCTATATTTAAATCTTTATAGCATTGGCTTGACCTAGCCAAATCCATATTAAAGCAATGCAAAGGTAAATAATACACAAAACTTTCTACATGTTCTTGGTTAACAAGCTTAACATACAAATTATTACAGATATAGATCCAGTGCTGTTTTCCTTACGTGTAAAATTCTATCCTGCGGATCCATTTCGTCTCACTGGCAATGGCCGTATCATGCTCTTCCAGCAGTTGAAAAGGGACCTTCGACACGGTCGATTGTACTGCTCTATGGGCGAGGCAGCCGCATTGGGAGCATTAATCGTCCAGGGTAAGTAAGCGGCTTAAATTTTATTATAATTTTTAGATTATGTATTTACAAATACAAAGGGTCTATTAACTTATTGAAAAAAAAAATTACAATCATTACAATGCAATATTAAAGCTATTTCCTTGAATTTTGACATTCAAAAACAATTTATTAAAATATTTTTGTTAAAGTACAGGGTCTCTGTCATGTATACCTTTTTTTTACTAATTTATTGTAACATGGGTTTTTGTTGCAGAGGAACTTGGGGATTATGACGAGGTCATTCACATTGGCGACTATGTGTCATCACTTGACTTGGCTCTGCGACAAACGGAGAATCTTGAGAAGAAGATTATCGAGCTGCATAAAAAACGTAAGCCTGACCAAGATCCAACGGTGGCTATGGATGAGTTTATGGGCATCGCACGTGGCCTAGAGACTTATGGCATTGATCCTCATCCCGTTAAGGACCATCGCGGCTCGCTGCTCTACGTTGGCATCAATCACGCCGGAATCAGCACCTATGTGGCCGGCAAACGATCGCAACATTTTCGTTGGAATGAAGTTCATAAGATTAACTTTGAGGGAAAGATGTTTATTGCACATTTGAGCTTTACGGATCAGAGTCGGGAGCCCGTGAGTAATGCCTACATGGTACTAAAACTATTTTTAAACTATACACAAATTTATTGTTTGCAGAAAAAGCACACAATTGGATTCAAGTGCCCTTCGGGACCAGCCTGTCGTTATCTGTGGCGATGCGCCATCGAACAAATGCTATTTTTTACGTAAGTTGAAGATTCAATAACTTAACGGACAAATTTGACCAAAATTTTGAAAATAAATTCGATTTGGTGGCTCAAATCAAAAACAAAAATCGTATTTAAACAATATTCGTATTTTTTAAAGCGTCTTAAATTTAAATATAAATTTTAACATTTGTATTATAGTATATTATTATATTTTAATAACGAAACGAAAATATTGTACTTTCTACAGATTACCGAATAGCCAACATGCGGCTGTTGTGTCGGGCGGCGGTTTCTTTTCCTGGGGCACCAAATTCCGATATACCGGACGAACTGAACGCGAGATATTGACTGAGAGCATTAATGCTTTACGTGAGCAGAAGATGACGTATTCAAATTCAAGCAAACGCAAGGCAAGCAGTGTGCCAGCGACTCCATCCAGTCCGCAGGGCGACCTAGCACACATCCGTAAACTATTTCTGCATTTTATTAAATTCTCAGTTTATTTATAACAATATCATTCGCTAGGTTATAGCAGTTTGCCGCGATCAACAATGTCCGAGCCGTTGGGCTGTTCCATGGCTCCGAATATACTTATCTATGGACAGGACGTTGGTGTCAATGGCGGTCTTCAGATGCCTAGCTTAGAACCCGTTTGCGAGGAGGCGCGTCTACGTTCGTCGAACATAGATAGATTGAATCATATGGGAACAGATCTCTCCGGCTATGCATTCCGAGACTCAATCGAGCATTCGTCTACGGAGAGCGGACTTACAGCTAGTGGCTATGATGTTGCTGGCAAGCCGCGTGGCAATCACAACGATTCCAAGCAACACCTTTACTATTCATCCAAGCAGTACTATGCGCTGCCCAATCCCGCCTTAAATTCGAGCTCTTCCGTCGGTATTTCCAGTGGGAAACATATAGGAAAATTTTCACGTACACACTCCAACTCCAACAGTGGCAAAAACTTAAGAAAATTCCATTTATTGCACGCTTTTATACCATCCGTAATTTTTGTTATTATCGCAATGGCCGGAACTGCAATTCTCATTATGGAATCAGACCTGGATATTTTTGAACGCGTTCGCAACTCTCCCGAAATGCTTAGTTTGCGCTATCAGTATTATCAGCCATTAAAAGAGTTTGTATTGGAGAAATTGGGCCGAAAAGTTTAAATTAAATTAAGTACTCAGGCATATTTAGGTTGGGTTAATTTATTTTGCAATTTTTTATTTTTATTGTTAATTGTTCAATTATTCTTCGTTCAAAATAGCATTACACAAATCCAAACTTTGGGCAGTTAAGCGTAATATACGAAATTATTTTGTGGAAATGAAGAACTGCAATGCCAAAATAATTCACCTCTCTCCTATTTTTGCAGCTTTTAAAAAAAAACTATAAGTTGTTCATAATTAATAATATTGTGAGTTTGATATAAGAACGTATGAGTTACTATTGCACATTCCGAAACATATCATATAGCTGCTATGCTACAAAGGGTTGCTCTACGTTGTAGAACAATAGTTTAATAATATATTACTATATTGTTTGAATACTTTTGATAGAATAAGTGAATTAATTAAATATAAGGTTATTTAAACTGTGCAATTATTTAAATTTAATTTTTAAAATCTTTTTAATAAAATACTCATATAATTTATAATTACTATTAATAATATATTTTAAGTTATTGTAACATTTAAATAGTTTTTATTATGGAAATCAAACTGTTCCATTAGCAGCTATATGATTGATAGCGGTCTCGATCTAACAATAAAAATAAATATTTTGAGCCAAAAATGAACTGCATATTTTAAAGTAAAACTCTTATTCTTAACGGAAAAATCTATAAATCTTCATGGCAACTGTACCATTTTTTAGTACAAAAATTAAAAAAATTTCTAAGAAACAGTTTATTTTTTATTTTTGTAATAATTTTTTTTTAAATTTCTTTTAGAAGTAGAAATTTTGGAAATTTATCACAATTTGAAAATTGGTTTTAAATCCGCTATCCAATCCCGCCAACTTGTTTTTTAGTGCGACAAGCTGGCAGTCGTCTCGGTCCCGCGGTAGGTGGCTCTTCTGCAGGCTCATCACTGATAAAAAATTTAAAATTTAAAAAACGCTAAAAAACTCAATTAAAACTAATAAATTTGATGAAAATTAACATTTAGAAATTAGACAAAATTAAGGTAAGCTTTTAATGAAGATTTGAAGTTCGGCCGCCCTCGGGAAATGAAGTAAGTAAATTTAATTCTCAAAAAAATTTATATAAAAAATATCAAGAAAATTCTAAACAAAATTATGCAAAAATAAAAACAAATTCTATAAAATAAAAAAAGATCCCGAAAATGAGTACAAAAATGAAGAATACCCAATATTCAAATCAAACCAGATCGAAAACTTTTACCAGATGGGCAGCCCCAAAACGCCGGCGCCAAAAAATCAAACCAGATCGGAAACTTTTATCGGATGGGCAACAAATTACAAATATACAAAGTGAAAAAAATACGATCGCAAAGTGAAAAATCGCGAACTGAAACCGATATAATTTCGATCAGTGCGCATGCGTGGAGTCGGCAATGAAAATTACAGGTTTGTTTCTTATTGTACTTAACAAGTTCTTAACTTAAACGTAGATAAAAACTCACTAAGTACATATAAATTTATGCTCTTTTTTAAAGAGTGTAAGAGGTTGACGTCTATAAATTTGTATGTACGTGTGTACGCCATTTTTATTAGTTTGGATTGTATTAACTAACAAAAAAGGCAAATTATTATTTAATATAATGGTTGCAAGTATTGTGCTAACAACGATGTGTGCAATTTATGATATCAATAAGTTCCGGAAATAATACACATTACAAAACATTTCTTTTCCCCGGACGAAACTCAAGTTGACAAATTACAAGTGCATGCATATACATATTAGTAGGTGTATGTATGTGCGGACATTTAAAGGCTTACATATGTACGTACGTATGTATGTCCGTATATTAATTATGGGTTTCAAGTGTGTATACTTCTTGTACTACTTGTAAAATATGTGCATACATACATAAAATAGCATGCATGCATGCACATAAGTTGTTGTAAATGTATGTGTGTCGGCTTGCAGTGTGTGAGAAGCGATTTCTAAAAGTGCATGAAACAGATGACTTAAGAAGCAAACTGGAAATGCGGATGATGAAATACCATCCATACATACATACATACAGTATGTATGTGTGTATGTATGTACGAGTATGTACTTAATGTATGCGGATGCGTAGGCTGTTGCTGCATATACCGTTAGACAAGTAACTGTTTTGACAAATTTAAACAAATATGTGCATATTTTATTTTGGCATAAAAATGAATTAACTGATTATATTTACAATTTTAATAATTCCTATATTTATTTACTTTCAGAAATATATTTATCTATAAAACAGCTGATTTAAAACAATAAATCCAAATGAGTTTTTAATTTGTGATGATTTGAGTTGCGAATTAAAATCCAATCTATAACTCGATTCTTGTACAATAGTCAACGAGTGGCAACCGTATAATGGTTTATCCTGAAGAACCTTTTTGGGCATTGCCAATGGTATCCGGATTATATGAAGATAGAGACTATAGGGGTAAGTATATTTTAATTTAAAAAAACAAATTCATTTTAATTCAATTTCTAATTTAATAATTTTCAGTTAATGTCGTCGAAGCCTTGCAGGAGTTCTGGCAAATGAAACAGACTCGAGGTGTTGAGCTCAAGAATGGAGCTCTTGTAATTTACGAATCGATTCCATCAAATAGCCAGCCTTATGTATGCTTTGTTACATTGCCCGGAGGCAGTTGCTTTGGAAGCTTCCAGGTAATAACATAACTCAACTCAACAAGTAATAGACTCATAATTTGTGTACAATTTCCTTTTAGAATTGTCCGACTAAAGCGGAAGCCAGAAGAAGTTCAGCTAAAATTGCTCTGATGAACTCTGTTTTCAATGAGCATCCGTCCCGTCGAATAAGCGATGAGTTCATTGAGAAGGCCGTACAGGATGCACGCGCTTCCTTTAAGGGAACACCCCAAAACAATGAATTACCCGAATCTGGAATTGGAGCATTCAGGTAATTATGCTCAGCATAATTAGAAACTACAATTACAAGCATATCGTCTTATAGATTCATGTTGGAGGCAAATAAGGGGCGAACAATGTTGGAATTTCAAGAATTGATGACCGTTTTTCAACTTCTACATTGGAATGGATCCTTGAAGGCAATGCGCGAGCGTCAATGCTCCAGGCAGGAGGTGGTGGCCCATTATTCCAACCGAAGTCTGGATGATGAGATGCGTGCCCAAATGGCATTGGACTGGATAGCGCGTGAGCAGGAGAATCCGGGAGTACTTAGAAGAGAGTTGGTTTTGGCCGAACGCGAGTTGGAGACAGCACGCATGGCAGGCCGGGAACTGCGTTTCCCCAAGGAGAAAAAGGACATATTAATGATAGCACATAATCAACTGGGTGGCAGCAACTTGGGCGCCACATCCATTGAAAACTGAACATTTGAACTGTGGATATATTAACATCGCAGCCCGTTCTTAGTGTTGACATCATTATCAAGTAATCATCAAAAACTAATCGACGACCTTAAGCGTTCAGATATAACCCGCATTACACTAACAAATCTTACAGTTTATTTTATTGGCATACCATATGATCTCGAGTTCTGTTAAATCCGTTAAAGCTCATTTGAAGAAAAATAATCAGGAAAGTCAACAACGATGTGTCAAAGAAAGTATAATCAACAGTTGCTGAATACCCGACCAAGTTAACATTATATAAACGACAAAACATAAATTATGAAAACCGACAAAACTGGAAAACTGAAAGAAATTCGTTAAAGCACTGACAAGTGCAAAATACTTTCGGAATGAAAATTGTGATTTTAAATACTGCATTTACGGAATTATTTTGAGACTAAACTTAAATAGAATAGTAAAATTTTTATACTCTTAACTCAAATCTGCGTATCGAATGTGTGTATATGCATGTGTATTTATGTCAATCATTGTCTCCGCGCCAAGCGCACCTCATCGAAGGCAAATGCGATTTAGATAAATTTTTTTTAAATAACTTCATCAATCTTAATAAATTGAATTAATTTGGCAAGCAATTATTTATTTGTGTTTGGAACTATCATAATTGACTGCGTAAATAAATGTTATTATCAAAATTTAAATGAAGGCAAATAAATCTAACTAATCTATTCCATAAAATATTTTCCATTTATGAACAAAGATTAGATTTTATAAAATAATAAAACAGATTTTATTCAGAATGTTTCTTAGATGTTAAAACAATATTCATGAGTGCTATATTTAGTTTTTGATGAGCCCTTAATTAGATACTTTTTAAGAAAAATCTTGTGGGTGTATTTGTATTCACAATGTGCGGGAATTCCCCAGTTAGCTGGGGAAGGTGATAGCCTATAGATTCTTTGCGGGCAAGTCTTTGGACAATGAGAACATTTAAGTGATTTTTTTTTCGTAGATCGTGTTACATTTTTTAGAGCGTAGGTACGTGAGGGCAATTGATTTTGGAATTTGGGTACGTGTTTACAAACTCTAGTAAGTTAGACACTCGAGTGTGTTTAAGTAGTCTCCTATGTTGCAAAAAGGTTTTTGAACATATGCAATGGTATAAATTATCGGACTTATAAACCCTCTTGTGACGCGGTTGACTCTTATACCGACGTTTTTCATAGCTTCGTGTACGCCTAATGAGACTTACCTGATGATTGAATTCATTAACGCAAATCTCACATGGATATTTACTATTGATTAAAGTGCTGTGGGAATCAGCATTATCTTCATTTTTAGGAAGCTTATTAGACTTAGAATCCTGAGCATGGTTGTCCTTGCTAGTATGAATCCGACTGTGGTCTTTTAGTGCTTTATTGCCCGCAAAGGTCTTTGGGCATTCGGGACAGTTCAAGGGTCTTTCCTTGGCATGAGCACGAAGGTGCAACTTAAGGTAACGGGGGATAACAAAAGTCTTTGGACAATAGAGACACTTGTAAGGGAGTCCTTCAGTATGTGTATTAATGTGCTTTTCAAGATTTTCTATTTTCTTGCACTTTTTCGGACAGTGGGGACATCGGTACCAACAATCCGTTTGTATTAAAGGTTTCTGTGAAACATGATGGCTGTTTTCTGGATAAAATTCAGTTAAACAAGTCTCTTCCTTGATGATAATATCTTCAAATAGGAACTCATTAGTATCCAAGGACTGCTCATCTAATTCATACACAATGAACTCTTCCTCCTGTTCAGTACTGCTCTCATTCTTAATATTCCCTATGATAAGACTCTCTCTGTCGTCATACACTGTCCTGAGCATATCATCGTTCTCATCAACTTCTGTAGATTTCCAACTCTGTGCAGGGTTGTCTTCCTTTTCCAACTTGATGTTTACGACCTTGTTATCATCCGGTAGAATGAGTTCTTCGCTTTGTTTTTTATCAGTTATCAGGCGATTATTTTCTTCGCATTTACGTTTGAATTTAAGCGAATCTTGTACGATGGGAACGCATGAGAGGCATATCCTTCTTGGGACTGTTTTGCTGCTTGTAGTCTTTATTCCTAGGCATTCGTCCAGCATCTCTGTCAGGCTAAGTTCCTCCTCCTGTTGTTGTCTTTTGGCGAATATATTTATTAAGTTAATAGAGCTACTGCTGCAAACACAGCGAAACTCTTCCATGTTATTCAAGGATTGAAAGTTCTGTTTACATCCTTGCCTCCATCGGAATGCACATTTGGCAGCTAGAAGACAAAATTCACAAATATGCTTAGGAAATTGATCATTTTGTTTTATTTGACAGTCGGTGCACTCGTTCAACATCTCCGCCGGACTGGGTAGCTCCTCCTCCTCATCCTCCGAATCTTGCTTGTCGAATATGTTCACAAGGTAGCTAGATATATTCGAGCACACTCGACAAATTTCTTCCATATTTGCAAATTGTCGAAATGCAAATCAATTTTTGTTTGCTATTCTTTAGTGATGTGAATAATTTCGATGTACCGATATTTTCAAACGCGATGTTTTTTAATTTGATGTTTAATGTCGTTTATTATCGTTTTTTGTAATGCGATAAATCTATTGTTTTGAATTTATTTGGAAAGTAAAGATAATTGTTTACATATTTCTGATTCTCCATTTAGCCCACAAAAGCTCCAGACCCAACGCTAGGAGGGAGAGAAAGCTACCACCTGAAAAAGGTTTAATTTAGTATTAAAAAATAAAAAATAATATATTTACAGCTAACTTAGCAATATGAAAAATGCTGAAGTAACGCCCGATATAGTTACTGGGTAGACGGTATACATGGACTGACAGGTTGGCTTCTTCATTTGTCGCTGTCGCAGAATTCTTTCGATTAAACCAGCTTCCCGAGCGTTACACATTCTAAATAATAGAATTAATAAATTATAACTCCATTGCATACAGATTTGTGTTGTACTTAGAGCTAGGCATGCTGATTAAAATTTTATTTGATAAAAAAAGTAGTTGGGATAAGACCGAATTTTATTTTGACTGAAATACTCAACTAACTTTTTTTTTGCTTCAGTATTTAAAAATAAATTATTTATCAGTCCTCCCAGCTCTGGTTATACTTACGCAGTTCGAAACAATTCGGTATATTGACTATTTTTGTGTACAATCCAATTCATAATCTCCGTTTCCATTAGGCCGGATACCTCGCGAAGATCACAAATTTCGTTTGCATCAAAAAGTTCAGCTATAATGGGATAGGCATCAACTACCTCGCAGTGAAATGCAAATCCGCCACTCTTCAGATACGGAATCGCTTCCTCTATATGACCATAAACACCCATTTCATTGGGTCCTCTTGATGATGATAATTTTCTCTTTATAAGTCGGCTCACTACTGGACTGCTGCTTTCCTAATATAATAAAAATATTAAAGCATTAAAACCAAGACACTTTATCTTTAGTTCTTAAGTATATACTTACTCGAAATAAAACTTTATAGTAACCGATATCTTCAAAAGAAATTTTAAGTGGACTGGCTGTTATTTCATCGACTGTAGCTGGTCCTTGATCTGAGGAACTTAGTAAGCCTCCAACCACAGATGAGGTATAATAGTTGTACATTACCACTGAGAATAGAAATATGGTTACAACAACGGAGCGAGTTGGTAAATCCGTTGGAATTGGATCCATTCCCTGCTGACAGACAGCTCCAAAGGTGTGAAGTGTTCGTTCTGCCCAATTACAAGTACTTCTGGTTGTCAATGTATCTTTAGAAGACTTGGTCTTGACACGGCCATTCCATCTATTATTTATATACTCAAGTAGAAACCAAATAAAGTTCACTAAAATTAGGGTAAGCATGGTGAAAAACCAAACCTGTCCACTAAAAGGTGCTAGAAAATTTCCACTTTTACCCTGAGTATCGAGATCGGGCGTAAATCGAAATAGAAACGCCGTATCGAATTTCCAACTCTGATGAACTGTATCAAATTCAGCAAATCGATTGATTCGATTGAATGCACCTGTGGCTGCAATATCGGCTTCATTTCTCATTATTGTTCCCAGTAATCCTAGGCGAAATGTTGTATTTCCTAATCTGCCGGCCCAACCCCTCGAGTTTCGAAAATTAACGGTAAAGTTAAAGCGATCCCTGAGCAGACTTAACAACTCATAATGATATTTACTAAATGCTGCAACTCCGGAATCCTTTGTTGACCTTGACAAAATGGCTTCAATCTGTTCGTTTGTCAATATATCCTCTTGGTCAATCTGCATTAGATGAAAAGTATTGAAATATTATGTTATTCAAATATTCCATTCACATACAACACTAGCTCCTCGTAAGACCAACCCATTGAATTGACTACGAAACTTGATGCTTTGCAACTCGAAAATATTTTGAATTATATCGAGTTCCTTGCTGTTATTTAATGATATTGCGATTAAATGCAATTCCAATGATGATTTCAATTGACGACCCTTGGAATGAACATCCCATAAACAGTATCCTTCCCGAGTTTTATTAACATAGGTCAATTGGGCGTTCGGTCCCACGTAATCTAACTCAAGTGGAAGCAAGTCATCAATATTTTTATCAACACCCCAAAGCATCCATTGATAGGTCTTGTTGAAATATCTATTCGATGAAGCCTCCTTGAGCAGGCTATATGATCCATCACAACTGGTGTCCACGATTACCAAAGTCCTTGCGTAATTTTTCCTTGGTAAAACGGAAATCAGGGAATACGAACTATTCATATGGATTGGGTGGACAAACTGATTGATTTCCATCAAGGCGATAGAGTTTAACAGAAGATCTGTTTATTTTAAGACACATGAGAATTAGCATAAATACTTAAAAGAATTATGTAAGAATAGTCAAGAAATTATTTTGATATAATATAAATTAAAAAAATAAAACTAATTCACTAGTTTTATTATGCAATCATAATATTTTTATCCAAAAAAATTATTTTGAGTATCATATTTGATCTAAATTAAAAAGCTCTAAAATAATTAAATTATTTTTACTCAAATTAGATAAAAGAGTTAAAGGTAATTTAAAAAAAAAAATATATAAATATTTTTAAAAATTATAGCCGTTAGGGTTCCTAATCAAAACAATTACTTGACGAGCTGTACATACTATATGTACCTTTCTCAGAGCATGCAAATATAATAGTCTCTCTCGTTTGAACCAAACGAGCTGTAAATTCCGTTAAAATATATGTTTCCATAAAGGAACCTACTCCTCGCAAAACACCAACTAGAATTAAAACTAGTATTACTGACACTTTCACAGAACTAAACATTTTAAATAAGTATTATGTCGCTGTGAGAAGCAAGCTCCTTTTATAGGGGAAAACTTGTGAGTTGATTGACAGTTTCAATTGTCGCCATCACTTAGAAAATCAAATTACGGAATTAACGCACCACCTAAGGAGCAAATTACCTTTTCAATCATAATAATGATCAATTGAAGACCCTTGATTATAAAAAAAACATACAAACTTACGTAGGAATAATTAATAATGACTTTAATATATTTCTTTCAAATTTAGTTATAATTTGATCTAAAATTAAACCACCTGTAATTGCACTTGCTTTTGCATTAAAGAATCAATTGGATTTTCGTAACGAATCAACTTATTTAGCAAAAATGTACCATCCTGATGGTAATCAGCATCGACAACAAACACTTCCACAACTTTAGACATTACGTATTGCTCGTTTTTAAATGTGTCGACGATTAATAAAGGCGATACCTTTATAAGACCCAGCTTAGATGGACAAATGGTAAGTGGAAACTCAGCCATTTCGCCTGGCTGCAATACATCCAATACAAAATCCGCAGAGCCAGTATATGGACAATCGGGATACACTTTAGTGTCCAGGGAAACATGCAGCTTCATCGCATGCTCGGCAGTATTAGTGACTCTACATTGGAATGTGAATATTGTTCCGATTTTGACAATATTTTCAGCATCGATTACTTCCAAGCGAATATCTTTGTATTCAAAAGGCTGCAAGTTTATCAAATATTATTACATGAAAATTATAATAAATTAAATATTGCTTACCAAGCGTTGCAATTGACTCGTCTGCAATCTGCCTTTTTCCCCAAAATTCGATCTCCAGACAATATCTAATTTTCCTACATTGTTTGATTCACGAAGTGTCTTTATGTCTTTGGCGATTTCTGGCTTAGGCTTTAATTTAAATAAAATTGTATTACTTTCACAACAAATCTCATACATTCAGACAAACCTTTATGCAGTAGAGAAATTGACAGCTATTATTTGGCTGCAGCATATTTTTAGAGGTAAAAACAGATTCTCCATTGGGCAGAGTATTTAACGAGGTGACTGTGTATTGCTCAGAGCTATCCAATTCCACTTTTTCCAGACAAAATGGTCCGGTGGTTACGTTTTGAATTTGCGCCTCTAGATATATTTCATCCATTTCAGCATTGTAAAACTTGGTCTTCACATCCAGTGGCTTTAGAACTTGAAATTTGAAGAATTTCCTCAACGATTGTGCAAACCCAGCTGGACTTGTGTAATTGACTTCACAAACGAGTCTGAAAGTAAGTATATAAGTATCAAAATAAGTAAGTATTACATAGCTTGAGATCCCGGTTATAAGATATCGATTACTCTACTTTAATATATATGATATCCCGTTAAACTATGATAAGATTTACTGGGATGACTAATAATATGAAATGGGACTGTTCACCATCAAATAGAGCGTCTTATCTTAAAAGCTGTGTAAGTACGGGAATTACAGCAAAGATTTAAGTTACGTACATATGAGTGCCAATCTCCTTGACTTCATATCTAATGACATCATCCAGAGTCTCATCCGCCGTTAATACCACAGATGATTTCTTGTTTTCGTGCATCAACAGATTTATACGTGACGTGTTCGACTGTAGATCCACTTTAACCGTAACGCCTTCAACTGGATGAGTTGTACAATTGTGTACACAGATGTAGCTTGAGAATGTTTCCCCCAGATAGATATTTCCAAATGATTGGGGTAGAAGCATTGTTTGGCCAGCTCCCAAGGCTTCCGCACTTGTCCTGGCTATGCCATCATTTTCCACCGAACGTGTAAAACTTTGTGGCAAATCTTTCGGCTCGCAAGTAACAATTGGCCCAACTCCTACCAACGTTGGTCGGGTCAATCGCATAACTGGAATTGTTTTAGAATTGAAAATAAACAAAGTTCATATCGTTGAATAAACTGCGAGAACAAATACCTTTTAAAGCCAATAAATGGGCTTCTGAGTCGACAGCGTTCATTTCTACAAAATATTGAAGCAAATCCACAAATTGTAAACAATACAGCTGTATAGCAATCGATTGTGTTATCGATTGGCTATTATTAGAGATGCACCGAATAAACGTACATCATATATCGTTAATATCGCACATTTCAAGTTGGCTCTTAATTTTCGATAGCTTTAAATTTTAAAAATAATTACATTTTTAAACATTCCTTATATTTTATTTCGACAGAATATTGATGTTTTAAACCAGATATGAGATGTATTTTGCATGACTTTTGTGAATCAAGATCTATAAATGCAATATCTTAAAACCAAAATACTACCTATTATAGAGAATAGTTTTCGGTTGATCTAGCTCTCCAAGGAAACCATATCACGGCTTATAAAGAATGCAGACACCAGCGCTGCAGTTTGGGCGATCTCAGAGCAACCTTTGGATAATCTTTCTTCTACTTGTGCCAGCTTCACGATCAGTTTATTCATCACCGACATGGGCAACTCAACTAAAGGAAAATGAGAGAGATTTAATGATTAAAGATTGAATGAATCCTGTAATTTGCTTACGTCTCATGATAAATAAGTGCAATTCTGTGACAATATCCTCCAATGCCAGACCCCGTCTACTCTTGGATTCCTCAATTGCTAGAAAGTAGTAACAATTAAAAGAGATATATGATAATGAAATCATTATGTATATTACTCTACTCACTGTCAAACGCTGATTCAAATGTGGCGGCAGAGAGCAATGTTTGTAGCATATGCTCGATTTCACTCCTTAAAGGATATCCCACACACATGTACACATTATCCTCGTTGACTACGTCGAATGCCATGGAAGTGCTCTGTAAGACATTCAGCACCTTTCGCATATCACCTTTGGACAGCGTCACTAGCGCGTTTTTGCCATCCTCCGTAACATTTACACTTAAAGAATATTAGTAAATATATTGACTCATATAAGCTGTACTAAATACATACTCCTCTTCTTGTATAATCTTATTGAGACGGGGTAGCATCTGATCCGTTGATAGGGGAGCAAATCGGAAGCGAGTGCATCGAGATTGAAGTGCTGGTATGATTTTGCTAAGATAATTGCAAATAATGCAGAAGCGTACATTTTCCGTATACTTCTCGATGATGCGGCGTAGCGCATTCTGTGCATCGTTGGTCATGGCATCCGCCTCATCCAAAATGATCAGCTTGAAGGTTCCACAGAATATTGTGCGTGTGGAAGCAAAGTTAAGTATCTGACCGCGCACAATACCAATTCCACGATCATCAGACGCATTCAACTCCAATACCATTGACTTGAAATGTGCGGCTGAGTAAAGTTGACGGGCACAGGCAAGAATGGTGCTTGTTTTACCTGTGCCAGGTGGTCCATAGAAGAGCAAGTGTGGCAGCTGCTTCTGATTAATAAAACGATTGACTGCAATCCCAAAATAAAGTGTTAGTTGATTCTAGTATCTGTTGTTTGTTTTTGTTGCAAGATGAACTTACTGGTGGAAATGATTTCCTCGTGCGATATTAAATCATCCAAGCAGCTGGGACGGTATTTTTCCACCCATGGCATGCGCACAACCGTACCGTTGTTTTCAGACATTCTGGTATAATTAATTTCTACAGATTATTTGTTAATTCAGCAAAATTACTCTGCGCGTTCGCGCCGTTTTCTAAGCGACCACACTTTATCGACAAATATATCGATACTATCGCATCATTGCTCGATAGCAGCAATTTTAGTAATTAACATCGATATTCTAAAAATATCGCTTAAGAATATCTATCGATATATCAATATTTCATCTATGAAATAGTGAGCGCATAAATTTTTATTTCGAAAGTAAGTAGTTAAATAGTTGATAGACCAATAAAAGTGTTTATATTTATAATGTATTTGTAGTGTTCGGATGGATTTCTCGTCACCCAGTATATGGCGTACTCACAATTGGAGCTGGAACCGTTGCTGCTTCCGAGGTGCTTTGGTTCTTGATCAAATATGTACGCAACAAGATTAAATATGAAAAGTCTCAAATCCACGAGGTTCTCATATTCAACGAGTTGGGCTACACTTGCTTCGCTGCTCACAGATTGTGCATCAAGGATTGTAATAATGCTCACTGCGCACAGCGTAATATCGATCGCATTGTCCAACTGATAAATCAGGCCAAATACAGCATTGACATTGCCATGTTCTCGATGAGCTTTCCAGAAATGTTGAATGCTCTGAGACAAGCTCTGCTTCGTCACGTCAAAGTTCGCATTATTATCCATCCTAGAACATATTCACTAAGTCCGGAGGTTGCAATCCTGTCGCACAAAGGAGCCCGGATTCGCATCGTGTGCTCTCCAAGGAAGATGATGCACCATAAATTCTGTGTGATCGATGGATGGAAACGCAACGAAAACTTGATGCAATCGGGAGTTATTTTATTTAAGCCGGACAACACGTACCCGGTGGCGATCAACGGCTCGGCCAACTGGACATCGGGGAGTATGGGTGGAAACTATGAGAACATCATCATCAGCACAAACAAGATAATTGTCACAAAGCTTGAAACAGAATTCGAGCGTATGTGGAAAATTTTTATGTCTAGATGAAAAACAATCTTAAAAATAAGATGAATTATAAATCAATTGTTAAATTGATAACATGATTTTTCATTATCATAATGTGGTGATAAGACCCATGACCAACCTGAATCTGTTTCTGTTATGAATATTAATAATAAAATTCAATTTAATATAATACGACTGATATTTTATTTATGCCAATTCATTTTTATCAAGATATTCAATTCTGTTGGTCGAGAGAACCGAACTTATCATTATCAGAATATATCATTTACATTAAGTTCTGAACTAAGCCTACTCAATGAATATCCTCAAGGGTCTCTTGACCTTTTACTATATTTAACTGCTTCCAACAGCGATATAATTACAATATACAGTATATTTTAGTGTTGTTAATTAACGACAACAACGACTTAGTAATCTAAAGACCATTCATTCTCAGCAATAAATGAATCGACAACTTCCTTCATTGAGAAATTTGGTATTAACTGATCCTGGGTGAGTTTGACTCGTGTCACAGGATCAAAGTGGCCAACACGCTGCAAATGCTCCTCAATATCCTTGCGCTCGTATGTGATTCCCGATGGTGTAATCACAGGATCAGTTAATATTTCAAAACTTATTTTTCCACACAGAAAATCTGGCACATCACGTTTCTGTAAATAATCAAGTTATAATTAAAGCAGTGGAATATTTTTAAATATGTTTTTACTTCAATTCAAATACTCATAATTACATACCCTTCGACGTTCATCAACTTTAGCAAATATATTATTCAGCTCTTTGATGTTGTCATCCTTTATAAAAATAAATATGAGAAATCAATGCAGGAAATAAAATCAGTAATTTATCGCCACGCATATAAATATAAATATTTATATAAAATAACTTACACTTTCTTGTTCAATCTCCTGCTGTTTATCCTTAAGATTTTCTTCATTCAAATTTTCATTTAACTTCAAGCTGGCTAAACGATTTTCCATATCATCTTTGATTAAGCTGAAAATAAATAGAATTTGTAAATGAATATTTGTGTTGCTGGGAATCGGGAATTGCAATCTACCGATTCAAATAGCTTTGCAACTCGATCTCCTGATGTATTCGCTTTTCTTCCATAACATTCCATCGCTTTTTGCGTGCCAATCTCAGCTGCAATGTAATATCATCTCCAAAGTTCTGCTTTTGTTCCTTTGACAAATCATAGGCTTCAAGAATAATACAATTAGATTCCAGCAGATTGATAACAATATTTGCATAGATGATTTTTACCACGCTGTAGATGCTTGATAGCTTCATCATAGCTGTCAATCTCCATCAGACCTTGTCCCAGGAAAAAGTGTCCCTTTAGTAGGTTCCCATCAATATCCAATGCTCGTCGACAATCCTGACAGCAGAGCTCCCAACGCTTCAGTTTTAGATTACATAGGGCTCGATTTGTAAAATAAGTTGCATTTGTTGGATTCTTAATCTGTAAAAGTTTGGTACACAATTGTATATTGTTTTCAATCTAATGAATCGAACTTAAGATTGAACTTACTATGGCCTTGGAGTAACAAATAATAGCGTCGTCATATTTGCGAGCTGCAAATAAAATATTGCCCTGCTCTTTCAATTGCAGGTCAGATAAATTTGTGGTTGAATAAATATGTTTGCTCGTCATGCTGCGAATACGCGTAGTTTTGCTTTGTTAATCGTATTATCAGCCTGAGAAAACTGTTAATGTAGTTATAGGAATTGTCAAAAACAGCTGACACGATATTCCTGAGTAGTAGTAGAAGCACTACGAACTTTTCGTATCATTTAAACCGAATTCCGATGCACTAAAAATAAAAGAGCTTTGTTTTTTTTTCCCTTCAACATAAAATACATACAGCAGTGTTGCCCAATTTTTCTAATGAAAAAAACTGTTTTTGGCTGGAACTTTTTTAGCATCGGCACAGCTGATCGATAGTTTCACATTGCTAGTGCAGTTACTATCGATAAGTTGTATGTGCTTCCAATCATTTCTATTAATTGAACTAAATTTACGGTAAATGCTGTAAAAATTATCACTTTTTTTTAAATAATGCTAAAACCATTTTTGAGATGAAAAAGAGCGCAATAATCTAAGTGTGCGCTTCAAAATAAAACTCTGCGTTGATGCTTAAATGCTGTACAGTGAGAATGCTTTGATTGTAATATTTAATCGATAGATTCTATTTTGTTTCTCAGTTCATCTCTAAGCTATTTCATTTGCAGTTGTGTTTTCCAGCGTTTTTACACAGAATATTGAAATAAAATTAACGAAATACGAAAAACAAATATTAAATGGCTTCCACATCAAGGTAAATATGTTACAATATCACCTTTGCTCGTATATTTTATTAAATGCATTGTCATTCCGAAGACTTGAAAACAACAAGGTGTGCTGCTATGCACATCCCGAGGCTGCATTAATCGAGGATTATCGGGCTGGTGACATGATATGCTCCGATTGTGGCCTGGTCGTTGGAGATCGCGTCATTGATGTGGGCTCCGAGTGGCGTACGTTCAGCAACGAGAAAAGTGGTGTCGATCCCAGTCGTGTTGGTGGCCCGGAGAATCCACTCCTCAGTGGCGGTGATTTGTCGACTATAATTGGTCCTGGAACTGGCTCGGCATCCTTTGATGCCTTCGGTGCCCCAAAGTATCAAAACAGACGCACAATGAGCAGCTCAGATCGTTCCCTGATATCGGCATTCAAAGAAATTTCATCAATGGCCGATCGAATTAACTTACCAAAAACTATTGTTGATCGTGCCAATAATTTATTCAAGCAGGTGAGGCTAAATCCTTGGTAATCGTTAGTGTGTTATGGTGACGCAGTTCTTGTTAGCTGTTAACATTATGGCAAATTTTCTCCATAACATATGTTAACATCAACTGGTGACAAAGTCTACAGTAGAGCAAGCCCGACAATGAAAGACCCTTTACAATAGGGTGCATCGATTTGTATGAGGCAAAAAAAATTGACAAACGGTACCCCATATTCGTAATCTACGGTCAATTCTAAGATGTTTTCACCAAGCAAACCTAGTTCTAAAATCAATTCCAAATCCCCGCTTTTTGAGTTGAAAAACGTGTTCTTTTGATATTTTTATCATGGAATTTTACCATATTTTGAGTGTTTTTAGTCCGATTCTGACAATATTGGTATCAAAGCACGTGCTAGAATCAGGACTCTAAAAAAAAGGCAAATTGTCATTAAAACATAATTTTAGTCCTTGCAAGGACTAAGAACGCAAAATGTTACAAATGGTTTCTTGGTGAAAACATCTTAGAATTGACCGTAGATTAAGAATATGATGTACCATTTTTTTTTAAATCTTTGCACGCTAATTTTAATTTATCTGTTGATTAACATTTGTGTACATTAAATGACGGGTCTAAATATGCATGACTTGCAGAATGTACAACTATAAATAGCTAATCAACCTTTTTGTTGTGATCTTTCCTATATAATAGGTACATGATGGTAAGAATCTTAAAGGTCGCTCAAATGATGCCAAGGCATCGGCATGTCTGTATATTGCCTGTCGCCAGGAAGGAGTTCCACGCACATTCAAGGAAATCTGTGCAGTCAGTAAGATAAGCAAGAAGGAAATTGGTAGATGCTTTAAACTGACACTCAAGGCACTTGAGACAAGTGTTGATTTGATTACCACTGCCGATTTTATGTGTCGTTTCTGTGCCAATTTGGGTAAGACGATTAACATTCATATGGTATATTTAATTTAATGATTTGTATTCTTAGATCTTCCCAATATGGTGCAGCGGGCTGCTACGCACATTGCGAAAAAAGCTGTGGAAATGGATATTGTACCTGGTCGTTCGCCAATCTCTGTGGCAGCTGCAGCCATTTACATGGCATCCCAGGCATCGGAGCATAAGCGCAGTCAGAAGGAAATTGGTGATATTGCCGGAGTGGCCGATGTAACAATTCGTCAATCATACAAGTTAATGTACCCGCATGCAGCGAAGCTATTCCCAGATGACTTCAAGTTCACTACACCGATCGAACAGCTTCCACAAATGTGAAATATTCCACAAGTGAATTATCGATGCTCAATTATCATTTATATACATACGTTCAGAAATATTGATTGCATTGTTAGAGCAACATGAAAATACTTTTATAGGGCAAGTCTAGTTTATAACATGAATTACTATATTATTATATATATTCGCAAGACAAATACGATTTTATTCATATTAAAATGCATAAATGCAAATGAATTCGCAACATTTCAAACGATCATCATTCTTGACAAAGTAATTATTTATTTAGGCAAAGGCATATATATATATATAGTATATAGTATATTTAAAAGCACTCGCTTGAAAGCTTTCATCAGTAACACATAATTGCAATATATATAAATAAGATTAACTCGATATACAACAGTAGAAGCCACATAAATTAATCAATACCCAAGGAGCACTTCTCATTATCGGTATGACCGACACACTCCAATGCTGGTCGATGCTCCGAGTCCCACATGCCAGGTCCACAACGTTTGCACAAGCCACTGAGAGTGCATGGAATCTTTGGTAGTTGTCGATATTGATACAGTAATCCTCGTGCCTTGCGCAAAATCAATTGGCCATCCATATACATGGCCAGGGAGCTAAAATGTAGGAGCATCTCGTCGGCACGCAAGTTCTGAGCAATAACATCATCAGCATAGACAGCTATAATAGCCAGGCAAAGGAACAGATGAAAGTAGTCGGTGAGATAGTTTGACCAGCAAGCCTCCCACATGCGTATGACCACGGCCTCGGTAAATTCACGTTTAAAGCATAGCAGTAGCCATCGATGGCAAAAGAGTAGCTCCATGGCCTCGTTGTGTCGTTCCAAGTGCTCATAGAAACGCGGCAGCATGAGTCTTATCAACTCGCGAAGATAGCTCAGATTATGGTCGACATCGTTGTCAGTTGGCGTACAAACGAAGAACGCTCGTTGCATTAGACCCACAAAGCACCAGAAGGTTTCCGATTCGTTTTGCACCTCGCACAGCACGGGTGCCAAGAGATCACTCATCCCCTGTAAAGGATTCAAAATAGATACATATTTATAACAGTCTTAAGAAAAGGATGTGCTTTATCATCACCTGTGAGTAGGATAAACTCGTATTGTAGATGGCGAAATTGAGTAGAATGTTTTTCATCATCTCGGTGTTGGGATTGTCGTCACCACAGAAGAAGGGATTTGTACGATCGGTGCGAACCACGTCCTTTTCAACAACACACTGCACGGTTCTCCAAAATTGTGCCTGCTGCTCCGGCGACATGGAATACAGACGTTTGCGTGTGATTTCATCATATTCCTGCCGCTTGATATCCATGAGCACAGCTCGATCCTCAAAGGTGGATGAGAACGAGTAACATTTCAGGATAAAGGGCCAAACGGTTTTACGCAGACTCTTCTCCAGGCCGCCAAAGAAGACGCACTTGCGCAGCAGCAAATCATCATCGATTTGCCCCTTCTCGTTGAGCAGTGTGCCGTAGAAGAAGTTTGTGGTGATTCGCTTCACATTGCCCTCATCGGGATGCATCTCGGACTGCTTGACTTCGGGGCGACAGACCATAAAGTGTCGATATGGCAAATTCATCTTCTCCTGTCCAGGTGCCAAGGTAATGTTGTGCAAAAAACAATGCCACTGATGGAGCACCTGGGCCAAGTGATCCAGGCCACCATAATGAAAGTGGAGTATCTTGTATTGTGACTCCCTGGAGGCAATCACCAGCTGACCCGAAGTGCATTTATCATCATTGAAGAAGAGACGCAAGGAGCGCATTTGACTGAGATCAACGGAGAAGCGACGACCCCGGATAACAGCTTTACGGCGTACAGTTGGAGTGGCATTGGCACTTTCTGGGAATACCAGGTTATGCTTGAATGCCAGCAGTTCCGGGGTCATCCAATTGGGATTGTTATCATCGGACACTGAACCATCCGAGTTCAGTTGATGTACCGTCTGATCAGATCTTCCAACTCCAGCACTTTGGCTGCCATCGCTGTCCGGTGAGGAAATGATGCAATTGTACGACTGCGAGATGTTGCTATTCTCGATCTGTGGATTCGAAATGGTAATGTTTACCGACGTGATGGGATTCTTCTTGAGCAGGGCCGTCAAGTCGCCAATCGATGCAGTCTGTCCACCCAACAAGGGCTGCAACTCATTCTTCAATTCCTGCATATCCACAGTGTTCTCATCCTCAGCCCTCGATCCCAACTCCTGCTCCTGTTCCGTGTCATCGATCATCTTTGGCGCCGGCACCGCAACTTGAGATGTGGGTGAGAAATGTCCATTTGATGGCAACATGTCCTGTGTTCGATTGTAAACAGCCTCATTCTCATTATCATTGCACTTGCAGAGTGATGAGTTTGGTATCCAGGTTAACAGCAGAGTTGGCCTCTTCGCGCTATTGTACTGATCGATAAAGGTTTTCGTGGTGCACGTCAAGTAGCCGGGATAGTGCAGAATGTCCGACTCCTGTCGAGCCACAGTCGGCGGATGTATGCACACATTGTTCTTGCAAAAAAGTATTTCGTTGTCTTCGTAAGCGATATCGATTTTTTCATCGCTCCTCTCTTCGCCGAGAATAAAGTTGGATGCCTTTTTGATAATATTTCCAATTGGCATTTTTGATTTATGTTTCTCGTTCAACCGAACGTTTATCTTAATTGCAGCCTTTTGATTCGTTATATATTTATTTCAAAATGTGTGCAAAAAAAAAAGTGGGTAAGTCTTTTCTGAGGGTTATCGCGCCTTATTATTTTTAATTTCGACCGGTTAGCTCTTCCACACAAGATGAATTGTACCTGTGACTGACCGTCCTGAGTTATGGCTCATCAGATTTGCATTTTAATCCGGTTTAGGCTCTTAATTTATTTACTAATAACTATTTTAGCTGTCCACAACGGACTAAGAAGGAGTGAGTAATCCTGCTTACGGTATTTCCTGTATTCACTGTTGCCAACTCAGCTATTTCATAGCTAGATTTGGTTATTTTCAGAATTCGTTTGGTCGAAAAATTTCAAAATTGCTATTAGCTGCAAATCTGTTAATTTTAAATATATATTCAGCAAAGTTTTGCCATTAATATTTTTGGTAAATACTGTGCAATAGTTCTCTATAGCAAATTTAACAGAAACAACTATTGTTCCCTCCCAAAACTTGCCAGCACTGTTGTGGAAGACTTGTCCAAAGCTTGCCATTTTGCAAAATTTACCGATCTGGCAACTTGTTCTAATTTAATCAAATTGAAAATTTGGGTGCACCCAAGGAAATTCACCCAATTTTAAATTTTTCGTAATATTAAAGTTTTAAAATTTTTGCAGGATTTTTGTTAGAATTTTGTCAAATTTCTTATATTTTTTTTAGAGTTAAATATGTAACTTCTCCCTCCCGAGGGTTGACGAACTCACAACTTCGAACTTAACGGTTTTGTCATAATTGATCGTATTGCTTTTTAAAACAATTGTTAGTTGTTTAGAAGTGTGAATATAATTCGCGCTTATTGCTTGAGGACTCGAAGCCATTTGTAAGAGACAAGTTAACTTAAAACAATTTAAAAGTACAATTAAATTTTAATTTAAAATACATTTTAAAAAATATCGAATGACAGTTATCGTTATCGATAGTCTTACAACTATCGCTCGATAAGTGTGTCCCTCAATTTTTATTGTTTAATTAAGAGGCAAATTAGTGATTGTTGGCGTGGGGTCACACTGAACGTAATTTTGGATGTATTAAGTTTATTTGTGATTCATTCATTCGGTTAAACAAATTTAAAATAAGTTGCGGACAACGAGAAAAACATACGCTTATCTGCGTCTGTTGACCAATATCATTCGCACAGACTCACACACAGATAGTGTCCCAAGTGTTTGCTATATACACATATATTGTAGTAGAGCTTTCAACTCTCTCTCTCAGTGAAAGAATGGCAGCCGAGATAAAACCAGCACAGCGCAGCAACAATGACCGCTTTTTGTCCACTAAAAAGCCGGAATTGCTCAGTAAACTCGAAGGCAGCGGTGACGATGTAAATGCAGCTATTTTAATACCTGGCGAAAATGGAGTAATTAGCGTTTCAGATGATAAGTAAGTGTACTTAAACCACACACAAAACAAATGCAAACAGTGAATTCATTATAATTGAATTTACAATTTACAAATAGAACTGTGCGTGTGTGGCTTAAACGCGATTCCGGCCAATATTGGCCCAGTATTTGTCAGTATATGCCCTCTGGCTGTACGGCAATTGAATACGTTCAGGAGCTGCGACAATTGTTCGTTGGACAAGACAATGGCACCGTCACGCAATACACACTCTCCGAGGACTGCAATCGGTTATCGTTCATCCGTGATTATCTATCGCATCAGGGTCGAGTCGTGGCCGTTGTGTTCTCGAAAACACATAACTGGATACTCTCTGCTGGCAAAGATAAACAGTTTGCGTACCACTGTACGGAATCGGGAACTCGGGTGGGCGGATACAATTTTGAGACACCGTGCACAGCTCTTCAGTAAGTATTTGTATAAAACTCTAATCTCCCGACCTTGAAATGGGATATATAGTATAATTATTTGAAATGAGATATAAGATATAAATGTTGATCGGAGATATTTTATTTACTTTGATTTAAATATATGGAATCATATATATAGATTTGTATAATATTTATAAAAATATAAATATCTTTATGATAGAAAGAGCATTTTTTTCGTACAACGCCCTAAAATATGAATCAACTCTTATCAAAAACGCGATAAAATCGCTTTAAAAAAATGAATATTAATATTATTATTATTATTTTAAAAGTGACTTATCATGATTAATCTGTGCTCTTTAAAGGTTTGATGCTTTGGCGAAATACGCTTTTATTGGAGATCATGCCGGCCAAATAACGATGCTACGTTGCGATACATCGGGCGTGCAGCTAATCACAACATTCAAAGGCCATACTGGTAAACTGGAACATTACTTTATTTATTTACATTCAAATGTATAAACAAAGGTCTGTTTCAGCTGGCATTAGGTGCTTGAGATGGGTTGAAGGTCCACAGTTATTGTTCAGCGGTGCGTGCGATCAATCCGTAATTGTCTGGGATGTTGGTGGCAAACGTGGCACTATCTACGAGTTGCAAGGACACAAGTAAGCAACAATTGCAATCAGTAGCAAATTGTTAACCTTGTCAATGAATCTCATATTTTCGTATTTTTAGTAACAAAGTCTCGGCACTGGCATACGCAAACCACACACAACAATTGATTACTTGTGGCGAGGATTCTGTGGTTGTTTTCTGGGAAATGAACGCGATGCGAAAGGAGGTGCCTGGCTGGGTGGAGTCCAATAACTGCCAGCTCTGCTCCAGGCCATTTTTCTGGAATTTCCGTTCAATGATGGATCAAAAGCAATTGGGTAATTAGTAGTGCCAACTAAATTTGATAAATATTTAATCATTTTCCTTATTTGTAGGCATACGACAACATCATTGCCGTCATTGTGGCAAAGCTGTTTGCGACAATTGCTCCACCAATCGCATCAATATACCAATAATGGGATTTGAATATGATGTCCGCTGCTGCGATCCTTGCTACAAACAGCTACAGACTGTGGAGCGTCCTTCATTGGCATCCTTCCATGATGCCAAGCATTGCATTGTCCATATGGATTTAGACGAGGACCGAAAACGTCTTTTGACTGTGGGACAGGATCGACTTATTAAAGTCTGGGATTTGTCTACTATTTGGGTGTAATATTAATATTACCATGCTTACGTAAACTTGGTGTTTCAATTTCTGAAAACTAACGAAAACAAAAAAGGATAAACTATTATGTTGTATTGTATGAAACGAAATATTAAAACCAAATACGAGTAAATATGTAAGTATTGAAGAAAAGCGACGGCATGACAACGCCGAGTTGGAGCACTTCTACAATATAAGCAATGTTTAACATATAACGTATATATAACTATTAAATATATACACATAAAGTACATGCATAAGTTACATTTTCATCAGATTGAAATTGATGTAAAACTAAAAACCATGGATATCAATAAAATCAAATATTGTCTGTATTATTCAAACTAAATCACTAGTGTGAAATTCACAATCATATGTAAATTCAGAGCTCCCTAATAAAATTGATTTAACTATATGTATATTAATACAAATTATTATTTATGAATGGGACTCCATTTAATTAATACAGAATGACAGTTATTTTCGGAAATTGTTTATTTACTAAAAAGATAAGCGCAGAATCGTTGTTAATTAATAACCACCTCGACCTGGCGGTGGTGCACCACGCATCATTGGCGGTGGTCCTCTCATTGGTGGCGGTGCACCTCGTCCCATGCCGCCTGGCATCGACGGCATACCGCCGGGAATTAGACCCGGTGGAGGGGCGCCCATCATTGGAGCTCTGGGTACACCGCGTCCCATGGGCGCCATATGCTGTTGGGCAGGACCGCCCACACCTCTAACCGGGCCTTGTAAGCCGGCGGGCACTGACGATATGTTCATGGGCACACCACGGCCAGCGACACGACCCATACCCGGACCGGGAGCAGCACCTGGTATGGGTACACGGGGAAGACCTTCTTCTGGTGGCGGTGGTCCCTCGACGGTTAGTGAAACAATGTTTTCACCTCGCAAAAGCACAAATCCTAGTACTCGCTTCTCCTCCCGTTCCGGCACCTTAGAGTTCTTCGAGCGAATCTTACGGAATTCCTCACAGTCTCCCAATATGAGGTTCATGTGCTTATCAAATGCCTTGAATGTTCCGATGAACGTCCGCGAGTCCTGCAGCACTATTCGGACCCGGTAATTCAGGTGCTGAATCATTTTATTATTCTTGCCAATTGTCTGCAAATGGAAGAATATATTAATAATCATTCAAAAAGTAATAAATATTTTGGTATTATAACAACAAACAAGCATGGCCGGCATAAATGTGTTATTTGCAGACCCATTATAAAAGTTATAAATCGTTTGTGTTTATCAATGCAGATGTTATTTATGCAATTTGTAAAACTTACCATTTTGGCAGAGCTTTATTATTATTTATTCTGAAAGTAATAATATTGCAAACACGGAAAACGTTTGCAGATTCTGTGAAAATAAAATGGCCAATCAAACTTCTGCGTCCCCAAAATAGAGTTGTCGATACAAAGACAAAGCGTTGCCAACTGGCCTAAATGTTGCCACCCGAACGAAAGGCTGCCACCCTGTTAAGTTGCAGCAGCCCTGGCTGTTAAGAACTACAATCTTGTGCTCACAATTAAGACGCTCATATATGTATGTGGCCACGTCACTTTGGCTCTCTTTGTTTCTCTCTTTTGTGCCGACATTCTACGTACAATATAGGCGGCACAACACCAAAAAGTTTTAACTCGTTGGCAAAACAAGTGAAAATTAAACAAATACAGTAGACTGGTAAAGTACGGTATATTAAATATTTAAACAAGTCGACTTGTGGCAATAAAATAACCAATTTGTTTTTTCGTTTCGTTCAATTCAAGGTGTCAGCGCAATAATCAAGCAACAACAAGAACAAGAACATTTACACTGCAAAAAAAAGAACCTCTGACGAATCATTCAAAATGAATATTTTTCGGTTCGCTGGAGATTTATCGCATGTATTTGCCATAATAATACTATTACTTAAAATATGGAAGACAAGATCATGCGCCGGCATATCTGGCAAGTCTCAGATATTATTCGCTATCGTCTATTTGACACGCTATCTCGACCTGTTCACCACATACGTCAGTCTCTACAATTCGGTGATGAAGGTGCTCTTTTTGGCCACATCCGGCGCCACGGTTTACTTGATGTATGTGAAGTTCAAGGCCACCTACGATCACAATCATGACTCTTTCCGTATTGAGTTCTTGCTGATTCCATGCGCTCTACTCTCATTGGTGATCAATCATGAGTTTACCTTGATGGAAGTGCTCTGGACATTCTCCATTTATTTGGAATCCGTTGCCATTCTGCCGCAACTGTTCCTGGTGAGCAAGACGGGCGAGGCTGAATCTATAACAAGCCATTATCTATTTGCTCTCGGCTCGTATCGTGCTCTGTATCTGCTGAATTGGGTATATCGTTATATGGTGGAGTCACATTATGATCTGATTGCGATCTTTGCGGGAATCGTTCAAACCATATTGTATTGCGATTTCTTCTATCTGTATATTACCAAAGTGCTCAAAGGCAAAAAGCTACAGCTGCCAGCATAAATATGTAGCAGCAATTAATTCCATGCGTGTGTGTGTGCGTGTGTCGGTGCCGTCGCTTCAGATGCAGTGGAGAGGGGAGGCAGAGGAGTTTGGAGAGGACAGCTATATTGAAGATGCGGACCGCTTGGCTAAGCGTTATTAGTAGTTCTTATTCACATAAACAAAAAAAAAAAAAGATCACAAAAAAAGAAAAAAACTAAAAACGAAAATATATATATATATTAAATGATATTGTATATCGAAAGGGAACATTTTTGTGTTGCATTAGTTTAAAGAATATAAGAAATTTAACTGTGGCCCTATCTAATATGCAAATACCAACTCATGCAAATTATTAAAGTATACAAATAATGTACAAATTCTATTTATTCATTATGATTTCCATCTTCCTGCCTATACATACTACATAACAGCTTATCAGCGTATATCTGAACGTCTGTACATATGAATTTAGGTACTCACGTACATACATATATATGTAATTATATGGTAATTTGATTATCTTACCTCGTTTATTCCTACAACCAAAATCAAAATGTGCACTAATTATAATTTACTTTACAAATTAATAAAACCAGCAATTTGACTCGAGTTTCTGATCGAATTCGATAATGTGCTGAAGTCTTTTATAACCCTTTAGATATAGATTATTAATGAGCATATACATATGAATTCACATTATCAAAACATAAACATTCATTATAGTTATAGTAAAATCATAAAACTTGCTATTAGCCTGTCGATTTTGCAATTTTAATGATCTTAAATAATTTGACCGCTACACTGAATTGAAAATATATTGATTAAGCCAATAGTATTCTTCCGATATTTGTGAATATAATTTGCTTAACTAAATATAATATATATACATGTAATCATTTTAAATGTCTTAGACGTGTTCTAAACTTGACTACCAAATTGTGGATTAAAACAAAATTTTTGAGATATTTTAATATTTTGCAAAATAAAAACTTAAAAAATGTATTCCATATGTCAGCATTATCGTTTTTTGTTTGTTTACCTATTTACTCAAGTGTGACGCATTAATAATTGTAAATTTGTTGCGGTTTTCAGAACATGCAAAATTTGCAAATCTAATTTAATCAAAATTATTTGGTTCTGTTAAAGAAAACCTTTTTTTTAAGGAGTTATTAAATGTTAACTGTCTCTGGCTGGAAATCATCCAAATTTAATTTAGGGTGCACTTTTGCATAGTTTTAAACAAATTTTAATATCAAAACAGCAAATTGAAACTTTAAATATAAAAAGCTAGCTATAAAATAGTTAAGCTGGCAACACTGACCCAACATACCTCTATGATATTTATAAACGATAAGACACAGCTCATCTCTAAATGAAACTAGTTCAATTGTATCATCGAACTGAACAAAATCTGCAAAAAAAGCAAATATAAAAAATGTCTTCAAACTTTCGTTATCATATTTTAAAGAGCGTCAAGCCTTATTCTATATATATTCCACAATTAACTAAATCAGCACTACGAGTATTAATCCAAGTATCTGTGCATTATATAGAAACAAAAAAGTCATCTCCAGATGTCTTAGCACTTGCAATAAACAAACTCAAAAATGCAGGTCACGAAGTACCCAAGAATTTTTGCGAGTTGTTTACAATGGTCTTGCTAATAATGCAAATCTATTTGCGATATCCAAAAGGCATAGTAAAGGATCACGAGCTACGTCAATGCTTAACTGACGATTTGAGGTAAATTGGTATTTAAATTGATTTTTATGCTAAGTTCACACTACGCAACAATCCGTTTTACTATCGTAATTCTAATTGCATTTATTCTTTAGCCTGCCAGATACCTGTGTTGATGATCTTGCCAAGGTACTTCTCAACCATCGTACAACGTTGAGTAAAAACTTTGCAGATACAAAAATGGAAAGAGCGAAAATGCTGGACATGCAATGGCGAATTAATATTTCATTGACATCCACGTAAGATTCACACACTTCCCTCTATGCGTATATAGTTGATAATCCATTTTTAACTTTTCAGTATGGCTCAACTGGATAAACCTACCATAGTACTGCACTTTAAATTAGTTAATGGGGAATACCGAACTTTGGAATTGCCATTATCCATGTTCCAACGCTTGCGATACAATGTGGCCATGTTATTAAGCGAATTGCAATCCTTGCAGAATCGGCCTGTATTGAAACAGTTCTAGTAAATTAATTACTCGTATATTTATATAAAATTATATTCCATTTTTACATGTGTAAGCATCTAAATATCAGTTATATCAGGCTCAGACAACGGATAATAAATTATATTATTATTAATTGGTATGTAGATTTCTTTGTTGATTAATAATAAACAATTAAATAAATTTATTCTTTCGAAATTCCATAAATGATCCCACAAAATACGAATAGTGTGAACCTCGATGTGATTATACCATGGTGTGAACATCTCAAAACTAGTTCTTTTAATAGAACTGGAACCAAGTGAACCACAACAAGAAAGACAAACAACAAATCAAAACTGAAAACACAAAAATTGTTAATTATCTCCTCGCGACTCAATAAAATAACTAATAGAAGTAAACTTTACAATTTATAGCTATGGCATCAAAGAGAAAGCAGAATTTTGGCCTTGCCGACAGTGAATTGTTGAAAAAGAAGCACACTCTTGACTCGGATGAAGAGGACTCCGATGACTACGAAAGGTGAATATTATAAATATTTATTAGAGCAGCACTTTAACCATTTAATATCCTTTGCAGAGACAATCTAAATGATAGTGACATCGAAGGTGGCGAGGAGGGTGTTGGCAAAGTGGAGGACGATGTCAAGATAACTCCTTTCAATATGCGTGAAGAGCTGGAAGAGGGACACTTCGATAAGGACGGTCACTATCATTGGAATAAGGAATCGGAAATTAAGGATAACTGGCTGGATAACATTGACTGGGTTAAGGTACGTTCGTTATATACTAAATAAACATTTAAGTCATTATCGATTTATATACGCTATATAGGTTGAGAAAGACAAGAACTACTTTGATCCAAACAATGAGGAACAAAATTCGACAGATGCTGGTCTACCCACATTTAACCTCTCGGCATCCTTAAGAAAAATGGTTGAGTTCATGAAACCGGGTGAAAGCGTACAGATGGCCTTGCAAAGATTGGGTCGTAAGCGACCCAAATTAACGACGCTGGAGAAGCTGAGGCAGAAGAAAGCGGGAATTGAAAACAACGAAACACAGCAAATATCGAAGCTCACGGAAGTGGCGAATGAAATACTCTCAAACACTGGAAACATGGATATTTATCAAGAAACATATGAGAAGATTATGCGCAAGCTGGAGGATTTGCCAAGCACAAGCAAGCCAGCCGGTGAATCCTTTGATATGTATGCTGATGATTTTGAAGAAAAGGAGTCGAAACGCTTAAAAACATCGGAAAAGGAGGAAGAACCAAATACAAATGAAATAAAGTGGGAATTTAAATGGAAGCAAACTGATGAAGAAATTCAGGGACCGTATAGTACAGAGAAAATGCTAAATTGGTCAACAGGCGACTATTTTAAGGATGGTGTTTATGTACGAAAAGTTGGAGAAAACTCCAATTTTTATTCAAGCAATAGAATTGATTTTGATTTGTACTTGTAAATAAAGAAGAGACCTCAGATCGTTTTAAATCAATATGATATAGCAATTGTTTTTACGAAATTTACAAAAATTTGTCTATTAATTATAATACATATTTATTTTGTGTTTCTTAGAAATATCGTTTCAATAAATAAAAGGTAATTTTAATCAAATTGACCAACATAACTTAACGATAATAATAACATTTAACGAGACATGCAATCGTTATATCGATATTTGGGGTGGCCGGCAATTGTTAGATATGCGATAGATTTTTGTTCTACTCTGTTGTTGCCAGTGCTGCCATATTCGCATTTTTCCCGTCAAATCTGGCTTTTTTCAAAGGCCATTTGCTATAAAAATTTGCAAACAGCGGGTAATTCTGGCTTTTTTTTTTTTGAAACGGTTTATTTCAGATTTTTTTTGTGCTATAAACAGAAATGTCAGGACGCCTGGCTATAAAGCGACGAATTCAAGACTTGGTTACGTAGGGACGACACGGATGAAAGGAGAGTTTTGTGCAGTTACTGCAATGTACGATCACAGCAAAGCTTTCTGATTAATTATGAATTTACAGATATGGCTTGCGCAGACTCGACAAGTGCTGCTACTCGTATAAACTTCCCTATAAACTAGCTTTTTTTATGGCTTTTTTTTTTTTTAATTTTTTAGCTTTTCAGCTGTTTTGGATCGTTTGTCCCGTCAAAAACTGCTTTTTTTTAGACAAAAGTTGGCAACACTGGTTGTTGCCAATAGCAACACATGTTGTTTACAAAAATATTGACTTGAGATGAAAAATTAGTATACTTTTGTACTTGTGTTCGTAATTTTTACAAAATCCGGCTGCGCAAAATTTATCGGCCAGAGAAGACGACTGGCCAAATAATAAATTGCTAAAGCTCGAGTTAACGCTGACACGGCACACAGTCCACATACACATAAAAAATTGCGCGAAATGTTTAAAAACACGTTCCAATCTGGATTTCTTTCGATACTGTACAGCATTGGTTCGAAGCCTCTTCAGCTATGGGACAAGAAGGTGCGGAATGGCCATATAAAGCGCATTACTGATAATGACATCCAGAGTTTGGTTCTGGAAATAGTGGGAACCAATGTGAGCACAACGTTTATAACGTGCCCGGCAGATCCAAAGAAGACATTGGGCATCAAGTTACCCTTCCTGGTGATGATAATCAAGAATATGAAGAAATACTTTACGTTCGAAGTGCAGGCAAGTACAGGATCTGCAATTGCAAAAGTTCATTGTCCCTAAACATCTATTGTATTAAACAGGTTCTTGACGATAAGAATGTGAGGCGTCGGTTCCGCGCCAGCAATTATCAATCCACCACTCGGGTAAAGCCATTTATATGCACAATGCCAATGCGTTTGGATGAGGGTTGGAATCAAATTCAATTCAATCTATCAGACTTTACACGAAGAGCCTACGGCACCAACTATGTTGAGACTTTGCGGGTGCAGATCCATGCAAATTGTCGAATACGTCGTGTTTATTTCTCTGATAGACTGTATTCGGAAGATGAGCTGCCCCCAGAATTTAAACTATTCCTGCCGATACAGAAGCCCGTTCAAAAGTCAACTGCTATTTGCAGTTAACCACTCAACCGTATAAACAACCTTAAGCACGGATATTTATTCGATTATTCCCAATAACCAAGCAACTGCAAATTATTTAACTTATAGCAATCACCTGGAAACAAATTTTCATGCAAGCCGGCATAAGTATTTATTAACAATTCTATGTCAATATTCGCTTCACTCAACTCTGCAATAAAATTCAACATTTATGTGTACATTATTCAATCGGCATTTGTGAGTATTTCAACGCCAGAGTCTGTAATTAAAATGGTATGCTCGAATTGTGCACTGCGCGAATCATCCATACTAACTGCAGTCCAGCCGTCCTCTAAAAGTCCTATATCACCACCGCCTAGGGACAGTATGGGCTCGATGGTAAATGTCATGCCTGTCTGCATTTCACCCGGATCATCATTATCTGTATAGAATAATGAGTTTTCATTTAATTAGTTAGTTTATTTGATATAAAGCTCTTACCATAATGATATATCTCAGGTGGACCGTGAAAATAGCTTCCAATGCCATGGCCAATAAATGCTGCAACTGATTCTAGCTTATGCTCCTGGCAGAATCTTTGAATGCATTTGCCGATCTTATTGAACGGCACACCGGGACCACAGAGTGCAATACAGCTCTTCAAGCATTCGCGTGTTGAGTCCACCAGGAAGCGTCCACGCTCGTCCACGTCGCCAATGAGAAAGGTCTCGGAGCAATCGCCATGAAAGCCATTCTGATAAACGGTGACATCAATGTTGATAATGTCGCCATCAACCAACAGACGATCATCGGGAATCCCGTGGCAGGCTACATTGTTAATAGAAGTGCACACCGATTTTGGGAATCCAGCATATCGCAGTGGCGATGGATATGCATTGTGGGAAAGGATACGACTGTGTGCAAAGTCGTCGATTTCATCAGTGGTTAATCCTATTTTAGCCATATTGCCGCATTCACGGAGTATCTGTGCTGCCAATTTTCCACTGGATCTCATATGCTCCAGTTGCTCCACATTCTTTATCTCGGGTGTTCCCAATGTGTTGCCCGCTGCCATATGCTTAAAGTAGTATGGAGGTTTCTGTATATGCTCAGGCACAATCCGTTCATCCGAAACTTTGCCGGCACTCCTAATTAATTCCCATTTGCCCTTATCTCTGTAATGCGAAGATGCATTAGAAGGGGAAGCATATTTTCCCATTTTTCATCAGTTGAATAGTTTCTGTGTCTTACATGCATATTTAAAACTCAACTGTCAAAATAACTATGAAAAAATTGCATAATTAATAAACCAAATTTTAATAAGAGCAGGTTGTAAATTATCAGAAAGTCTTCAACCGATAGAATATATGGAAAGTATTTTATATTGATATACACCTTACCGCTTGTTCATTTGGAAAAAATTCCGATGTAAATATTGTCCACTGCCATTAATGTTTTTCCACACATTTTGCGCTATTCTAAATTGCATTTTGCTCTTAAAAAATCAAAACAGAAAACAGCTGACCGATGGTCAAGGAACTGTCGCATTATCGATTGCAACGAATATCGATGATTTGTATTGTTAAAATTGTTTTCGATAGTGTTACTTTTCTTGTAAACAAAAAAAAAATGTAAACAATTTTTCACAAAGCTATTGGCCAATAAAATACATTTAAAATGAGTTGCAATTATGCAGAAGGACTGTCAGCATACGAAAATAAAGGAGTTCTTGGCATTCCGGAAGTAAGTAACCATTATTTAATACAGCATAGTTATGCATTTTATATGTACAAACGCATGTATAAATTATTTCTCAGAATTTCGACAGCGAAGAAACTGTTACCCAAAAATGCAAGGAGTTGGCCAATTTAATACAAGAGTCTAAACATGTTGTGCTGCACACAGGGGCAGGAATAAGCACATCAGCTGGTATTCCTGATTTTAGGTAAACAAGCATTAAAATATGTTCTATTTTTGTTATTTATATTCGTATCGGTATTTCAGGGGACCCAAAGGCGTCTGGACACTGGAACAAAAGGGCGAGAAACCAACATTTAACACATCTTTTGACGAAGCGAAGCCTACTAAGTCGCATATGGCGCTACGATCCCTAGTTGAGCACGGTTATATACAATATATAGTTTCACAAAACATTGATGGCTTGCATTTAAAATCTGGACTAGATAGAAAGTTCTTGGCCGAGTTGCACGGTAATATGTTCATTGAGCAATGTCAAAAGTGTCGTCGACAGTTCGTTCGAAACACGGCTGTGGAGACAGTGGGTCAAAAGCAATTGGGGCTTCCATGCAAATCTGCTGAGTTTAGCAATAGTCGCCGTTGCCGGGGTGGAATTATGCATGACACCGTACTGGATTGGGAAGATGATTTACCGGAGCGTGACTTAGACATGGCATTTATGCATTCCACGTAAGCTATGCTTCGAGTTGTTAACTATTCTCTTTAAATGCAATGTTTTTTGTTCCAAATCAGCATAGCTGACTTAAATATAACTCTGGGAACCACGCTTCAAATTGTTCCAAGCGGCAATTTACCTCTTAAAAATCTCAAGCATGATGGAAAACTTGTTATATGCAACCTGCAACCTACAAAACATGTAAGCGAATAATTTTATATTGTACCTTATTCTAATTTAATACATTTTATATTATTACAGGACAAGAAAGCACATATCATTATCTCCAGTTATATTGATGAAATATTGACAAAAGTCTGCAAACGGCTAGGTATTGAAATTCCAGAGTACTTGGAAGAAAGCGATCCTACAAAACAATCTGACATTTCCGAATGGACTTTGTCTCAGGAACATGTAAAAGGATTGGATAAGCAATTTAAGGATTTCCAAAAAAGTAAATCGAAAACTCGCGAAAAGTTTATACCCTTAATTAGAGAGAAAACATTAAAAAAGCGAAAAAGAAGTGAATAAAAATTTGTAATATTAATTGTGTTTTTTATTTAATAGAAATCGTTAAATTATTATTTATTTAATTTCTTATTTAAATCTCTCTATTGGCAGTGCTATTATCGATAGGCACGGAAATTCTCTCAACTTGCGATATATCTATCGATATTTCTTTTCTCTCAATTACTCATCTCTAGTATACTTTGCATGTTTTAATAAAAAATATTAAAGAAAAATGGTAAGTAATGTTGTCGTCGCAAACAATAAATAAACACGATAATAATGTTGTATATTTGCATTTCCAGTTGCCACTGTCGCTTTTAAAAACAGCTCAGAGTCACCCTATGGTAAGTGGACACGGATCTTGTAATGTGTAAACGTATTAAATTAATGTTATTGTTTTATTTGGCAGCTGGTGGAGTTAAAAAATGGTGAAACTTACAATGGACACTTAGTAAGTTGCGACTCCTGGATGAATATTAATCTACGCGACGTAATTTGCACTTCAAAGGTGTGTAAAGTCTTCCCTGTAAACCCAATTTCACAGTATTTACCGGCATTGACTACTTTCCCATATCAATGAATGAAATAAACAAAAAGTCGGAGTATTAAACTATGCTAAGTAATATTAAACTATTTTGTGTTATTCCAGGATGGCGACCGGTTTTGGCGGATGCCAGAATGCTATATACGAGGAAGTACAATCAAGTATTTGCGAATTCCCGATGAAGTTATTGATATGGTGAAGGAAGATGCTCAAGCCAAATCGCGTAATCGCGCAGAACTCAACAAAAACCGTGGAGGCAATTCGTCACAAAACCAAAATCAAAGAGGTGCCCGAAGCGGAAACAGAAATAATTTCGGAATTCGCAGTGGTCCAACTGGCGGAGGTTTAGGGAACGGCGGGATGCGTGCTGGACCTTCAGGGCAAGGAAATCGGCCTTTAGCACAGGGAAATAAGCTTAGAAAGTAATGTATTGTAACTATTCGTAGACATGATTAAAATTTCGACCTCATCCTTTTATATAAATGCGAATTTTGTTCATTTTAAAAAAGAACAAAAAAAATGTCTTGCTTTTGTTTACAACTCTAGGGAATTTTAATACTATTTGGGAATTCATCGGCTAGCCATCAGTATAAAATTTCCTAAGTATCGATATAAATTATACTATTGGGAAAGATTTGCTATCGATAGGTCTGCGCTTTATTAGAAGCATTCGACATTGCTGCCATAAATAAAATAATATTTGGATAAATATTATATATAACGAGAACATGGACTCAACTCAACAGGAAGGCAATTCCGAGGAGAACGAGCGTATTATAGAGTTGCAAGATTTAATTGAAAAAAATATCCAGATTGGTAAGTATATAAAATACATTTGCTTTGCATTCGCGATGCTTATTTCGCAAAATTCTTTCAGAACAAAAGATTGAAACCTGTTCCTTTGGCGAGTCAATATCGGCCATTCAGGATATTTTGAGCAAGGCCAACGATATAGTACAAGGCTATGAAGAGCGTAGGACAAATTCCACAGAACTTGTGCTGGACACGGAGCTGCTCCGGCGTAATCATGAAGTTGTTGGCAAGGCCATACAATATAATACGAATTTTACAGACAGAATGTTTTGCACTGCGATTGTAAGTAGAAATAGCGAAGAGAAACCTACTTACACACCATGTAGAATAATCTTGTTTTTCAAGATAATTCGGAAAATTGGGATGCACTGTGCAGTCTCGCATGTCAGCATGGAACACCATTCTTTGCTAGCGCTTCAATGCTACCATTTATTGATGTCAAACCAAAAGAACATGTTCCCAAACAACGTGCGGTTCGCAAATCCACGAAGAATGTAAGTCTATTGACCTTATATAATAAGTCAAGTAACTGTTTTGAAAAGAGAAAAGAAAAGTTGATTTCTTTTTTAACTATGCATATAAAATTGAATTGATATTTATTCATATTCTAGGTTGAAGAAAAGCGTCCAAAACAAAGCGATAAACTTGAACGCAAGGGCGAAGGTTCAACGGCTGTCAATCATGTTATGAGGCAAATTAAGAGCATTTATCGGTCTGGGAATAATCAACCAATTCCCTATTTTAAACTGATCTGTAATCCGCATAACTTTATGGATAGCGTGCAGAATGCATTGATTATTTCATTTCTTGTCAAAGAGAATCTGATTTCGATTGAGGATGGCACCGATGGATTGCCTCATGTAACAGTCAACACTGCACAACAAGGATCTAATACGGATGATTCAAATCAGGCCATTTGTCGCCTAGATGTTGAACTCTGCGAGGTACATACTACCATTCAGTATTTTATGTTATAGTTATTAAATATTGTCTTTTTATTTGCTTACAGAAATATGCCAAGCATTATAATATCACGGAACCTATGCTAAAACGCGCAGATCTCGATTAACACTGAATAACAGTTTAATTTAAATATAGATTTATTTTATTATTACTACATATATGAAGTTATAGAACACATCTCACATCGGCCAAATCGAAATATAGATATACAGCCTCCCACAATCGATTTTTTCTGCTTGCTGAGATGCAATGATTATGTCTAGGCAAGAGGGCTTTCAAATTTTTAGAACGATTTAGTAGCGTTTCGGTATTTTCAGCGGTACGAACAGTCTACGCACAACGCTAGAATCAAATATTATTAATTTAGTACAATCGACAACAGAATGCAGTTGATAAGGTCAGTGAACGTACTTATTTGAATAATTAAAATTATACTTTTATAGCATCGTCTGATAATCTGTTTTAATTTATTACATGTATATATGGTATACAAATTAATATACGCCTATATATGTAAGGGGAACAATGTTCGTTTTTCTATTCAAATTCTAGTATGATTACATGAACGCTTGTTAAGTAATCTTAAGTCGGTTCAAAGTGGTTTCGTCACAGCATTAATAATTTAATCACTGTCAAAAGTTGACCTTCGCCTGGGCAAATTTATGATTAATCAGTCATATTTTGAATTATTTGTCGGGCTTAGAGTAATACGGTAGTGTATGCCGGCTAGAAATATACCCTGTACCTGTGTAAAATAAACATAAAATAAACGGATTAAAGAAATTTAATTACATTCATTTAAAAAATATAATGAGAACTTTTTGTTCCAGTCTATTGTTGAATTTGGCACTATTGTACCGCTGCAGTGCCTCCACTGAGGATATGGGCAACATAACGGATATATTGGTTAAATCGGAACTAAGTGAGGATAGTGACGATGATTATGGGGACTATGCGGATGAAGGTGAAGTCAACAAGCAATCACGCCAGCGAAATCCGAGTACATTCGAAAGAGTGGGAACCTTTTACTCTTGGGATCGCTGGGAAAAGTGGAGCAAATGTTCTACAACTTGTGTGCAAATAAAAAAGCGAAAGTGCATCGAGCGGTATGAAAATTAATGTTGTTTCCAAAATCCAAAATGGGAAACTCCAACTGAATATCAAATTATTATTGATTCGCAGTTCCAAGAATTCTACAGATGAAGCAACCGTGGAAAGACGGTACTATCCAGGTAAGGGCACAGTGGGCTGTTCTGGAGTATTGAAGCGATATCGTCAATGCAAGGAAGAACGCTGTAAAGCTGGCAAACAACGACTGCGAGACGAGCAATGCGAAAGATTCAATAGTGTGCCATATCGGGAAGTGTTCTACAATTGGGTCGGATACGAGAAAGAACATGACGAATGCATGCTGTTCTGTCGTCCAGTTAATTCTGATTTAGTCATTAGTATGAACCAATCTGTCACCGATGGTACGCCGTGTAATCGTCCGGCTGTCTATTATACGCAATTCTACAGACGCCAGGCAGTGTGTGTGGAGGGAATATGTCGGGTAAGTGAGATGATAAAGGCCTGTTCCCATTTCCGAAACGTTATTCCATTGAAAATCGATAAATATCTTTTAATTAAGGGAAACATATCCGGCTTTGTATTCGGATTAATCAACTGATATAGGAAAAGTGTACCTATACACTCACAGAGAGCAATATAACTTTATTAAGAAATTTGTAACACATTAGAAAATATACATGGCAGATTCTTTAAGGTATGTTTATATTTTAAAGATATCTTAACGATCTACCACGGAAACGACCGTATTAAAAATCTACATTTAGTCTTAGAAACAAACATTACTCATAAATTATGTGATTGGAAATGTCATATATTTCCTGAACAATTTTGGTCATATCATATAGCTGTCATATAAACAATCGTTTGCAAGTCAGTAAAAAATATTAATTGTTTTCAACGATATCTCAAGAAAACATACCAGCATTGCACTTAAAAGATCTGATAGGGTAACAACTCATCGGCTTGCCGAAAATAACTTTCCTTTCCTATTTATAGACTTGTTAGAGTATTCCGTCTGCTGTCTTGTTTGTTAGACCATCTGTAAATAATAACTTTGCCTCTTCCGGCCTCTGTGAGGATTTAAATTGCGTAAATTTATTCCAATTGCAAATTGATTTCTTTTCGCGTTGAATTGGCATCTCAATAAAATTTCATTTCGACTTGTTGTTTTGCCTATGAGTGATGTCATCTGATGTGTATCAGAAATTTGAGTATTGCTGACATTGTGAAAGCTTTCTAACCTTTGTTTTAACCGTGTATCCATAGATAAAGACTTGAAATTATATATGTGTAATCTGTAATGTACATGAATTTAAATATATATTTACATATTTGGACTTTAATAAAGGCTTTCGGGCAAGGGCAACTGCAATTCAATGCTGAATTGTTGACTGCGTTTGGATTCTGTTTATGGCCAAGTTAAATTGGCCAAAGCCAATTTTCACCATAAGCATGCAAATTGCCCAAGTGCTTATGACACATATGAGTACTCATACTGGCTCATACCTAAGCCAGCATGAGTATTCGTACTCGATGAGTACTTATTGTCCGTTAAAATGCTTTATGTGGGGAGGCCACACACATGCAACTGGTTCTTGAAATGCTGCCAAAATGTAATAAATCTTAATTAATATCGTTTGCCAATGATTTCCATATTCATTTGGCTTTCGGGTCTCTTCAATTTATAATTTAATTACTTTTCGTAAGCAACGACCAGTGAAAATCGCCCAATGTAATCTACGGTGGGGGGTGTGGGAGGCAAGTAAAAGAAAAAGTATAGATAATGGGACTATGCTTCATGGGCTTTCTGTTGACATGACCCCATTATCGCCTGATAATTACAAATACTTACATACATATGTAATTAGCCCAGATACAAAGCCTTTGCATTGTTTTTATGGCCTGCGCTAACGCCTCATACTCCCCGTACACCCCTCGCACGCACCAAACTCTCCCAAAAACTACAAATATTAAAAAACTGTGTCAACAGATTCAAGTGGCACTTAGGTGTCTTAGATTATTAGTTGGGAAATATTCGCTTAGCGGGTTAAGAAATCAGTTCAAGTACGAGTATCTCAGATGTATTTAGGCATTAAATCTCTTTATTTCAGGCTGTTCATAGCAGCGGCCTCATTCGTCCTGTGACAACTCGCGATAGTCAACTGAAATGTGGTTCCGTATTGTGTAAACACGTAACCGAATTGTTTAACCAGACAAATCTTACTAAAAACTACAATTACATCGCCACAATACCCATTGGAGCCATAAATCTATCTATAAGGCAACCTGTACAACAAAAGGGCAGTTCCCTGGGTAAGTTAAACAGCCAGTGAAATAAATATTATTACAATATTAAAATCACATATTCGTTTTTTGTTAACAAAAAAAAAAAAATGGTAATCTCCATGAATATCAAACTTTTTTCTTTTAAATAAATCTGATAAGTTGTAAAATAACTATGATAAATAATGATTACATAATCAAATCAAATTAATAATTTCAGCACTGAAAAGTCCTGCAGAAGTTTTTCTACTAAATGCTGATCGTTCTAAGATGGCTGACAATGGATTGTTTTCTTTTAATGATGATATCTATGAATATGATCTGCAAAATAGTTTGCTTACTTCAAGGGGTCCCCTTTTAAAACCTGTTATCCTAATGGTAAATACAAATTATAAAAGATTTTCTATAAAAATATTTGTAATCAGAATAAATTTAACTTTTTTCAGTATTTTTGTGTAGATACCAAGAGTCCTATGAATGATATACAATATAACTATACCATACCCATATCATCTGCACCCGTAATCGAAGAAGAGGAACTCCAAGCAGTCTGGGATGAGTGGGGAAAACCCATTAATGATACGGACTCAGGCTATGGACAACGCATTCGGGAACGTAAACGACGTCGATTCAGTTGGAAACTATTGGGATTTGGTGAATGTAATCGATCCTGTGGTCCTGGCACACAGACACCCATATTCCGTTGTGTTTGTGTGCGAGAATCCTCAACGCGTTATTATTCACCCCGTCGTTGTGCCTTCGTCGAGAAACCCACATTCAATGACGACATCTACAACTGCAATCGAGGACTCTGTCCTGCTTTTTGGCGGCCGAGCAATTTTAGCAGCTGTGAATGTCCTGAAGGAAGCTCCCTCGGACATCGAATCCGTCATTTTGAGTGCATGCAGGAACAGATTAAGGGCAACGTGAAGCTTGTGTCTGACAATCTGTGTCCTGGACGTGAGAATCTTTCAGAGTCCTGTCGTTGTCTGGATTTTAATCAGAACATTAAGAACTCTACCCAAACCAAAGTGTCTATCCTTAAATCCGTGGGATCAAAAACTTAAAACATTTTTTAAAACATACAACTTAGTTTTAGTCAATTGGTTTTTGCTATAAAGCTGTACGAATATCCCGTTTGTGATCCTGAGAATGTCATATCCAATATTTCCATCAAAATGATAATATTTCCAACTCAATTCAATTTCTGACGTAATAAAACCAAATGCACAACTACAACTTCAATAATTCCTTGTGTGAATTGACTCTAATATATTACACTGATGTCAGGGAAAGGGTCAATAAAGACGATTATCCATTTAAAATCTATGGCTTCGTTCCGCAATTAATGACCCACAATCCAAGAAGAAATTGTTGTGTGTGTGTAAAGGCTTCTTTTAATTTTCAATTGCCCGCAATAAAGAATATCAAATCAATTAAAGAACACTTTTAATTAATGATGAAATCAAATGAAAATATTCAATTTATGTTTCTCGCTCTTTCGTATAGAATTCGGTTAAACTATCAAATTACTATCCAAAGTTTTTATTGCTTTTCTACAACTGTTTTCTTATTAGCTTCTGTAAGTTGGTTTTCCTTCATTGAAAATAAGAGAAATGTGTTTATGGCTTTACTTAAACTTCTTCCTCTTATTAGCTTAAGTTATTTTTCTACAATATGCTGAATAGTTAAAACCCTTATAGTAAACCTGTCTTTAATACGAGTGGGATTCAATAAATAATAGGCTTAGTAACGCGATTTATTTGTTGCTGCCTTCCTCAATGCGTTGCAGATTAAGTCATAAAGTAATTATACTCTCTTTAAGAGTATTTGAAGAGTTAATAATTTTGGCGTAAAAATTCAAAGTGAAAACTCGTTTCAAGGCCCAAACAAAATTAATGATAATGTGTATGGAGAGCTCCACGATGCATGCAACTAATTGAGTGCAACATGCATTTCTATAGCTCAAACATTTATTGAACTTGCAGCTTTAAGTTTCTCCTAAAATATTGTATGTAAAGAAAAAACCAAAGTAACTGAGGTAAAACGAGATTTACAAATATCTAAAATTAAAATCTATAATCAATTAAGTAAATGTATATTGTATAAAACCTAAATTTATGCATATTAAATTGATTTTAAAGCGTGTTCCAGTTATTGCAATTTGCAATTCGCCTAAAAAGCATTTTAAAAGCGTGTTCCAGTTTTTACATTTGACAAAAATTGGCAATTATTTAATTGTTTATCTGTTCCGGTTTCTGTGCACTTGGAATATTTTGCGGAATTTGTTCACTTGACATTAAGATTGTCAAATTAAGAACTCATCAAATTGTCAAATAAAAAAATATTATTTTTTTTGTGACATTCTTTCATATTTGTTGAACCAAAAAATATGCCAACTGCTGAATTTGATGAATTTTTCTATAATTTCATATCATCTTTTATTGAGTCATATAAAATTGTCTGCTGAACTCTAGCCCAAGCATGAATTTGCGAAAATACTATGACATAACTTATAAATATGTGCTTAGGATGAGCTTAAGTATGAATTGGTTGATAAATGGTCTAAATATACAAAAATTCAAAAAAATAGTTTTTCAATTATGTATTATTTATTTATTTTTATTTATTACAAATTTAAATAATGGAAATTTTAGGTATAATCTGCAAAGGTATTTAAACAACATACTCAAGAACTATCTTCTTCTTTCATGTTTTGCCTAATTTTGGATGCTGTTGAGGAGATAGGCGTTGTGAAAGACCCCAAAGGCGATTAGCATAACAAATATTTGACGAGACTACCAAATTTTTTTTTGAAAAGTGCGTGTAATTCTAGGGTAAACTTACTGAATGTGTATGTGTATGTGAGTGTGAATGTGATCGTGAATGTGAATGCACCTGTTTGTGACTCTGTTGCTCACAATTGCGTGTAGCCAACATTTCCGCTTGTGATAAAACAATGTGTGTTTTATTTACATATGTACATATGAATACTCTTATGTAGGATTACGAATATATGTACATGTGTATTTGAGTGTTGCGAGCGAATGTTTGTGATTTTGTGAGTGCGTAACAACAACAACTACAGTTTCTATGATTCCTTCTATGCTCTAAGCATTCACATTGGCACTCACACTCACAGTCACACTCACACCCATATTCAGACTCACTCTCGCCCTCACACTTCCATGAATGTAAGCACGCATCATCCAGACTTTTTGGGCGCACGCCGTCAGCTGCGAAGCCATCGCCATCGCCATCGCCACCTCCCACCGCCCACCTCCCCCGCAGTTTACAGTTCTGTGTCGCCAGGCAGTAGCTGGCCTCTGCTGGCGTCTGCGTCGCCATCGGCAGCGGCAGAAGCTGAGGCTGTCTTCATCGCGCTTCAATTCCCAAAACGATTTTCCAGCGATTTTAGTTTGGATTTGCGTACCACGCGATGATGACGGCGGCTTTAATTGAATCGAAAACATTATATCGGGAGCAAATTCGTGTTTGACACTTTTTTTTGGAGGCGGTTTTTTAAAATCAAACTGAACGCTATCTATTCTCCCCCTTATCATCCCCGTTATACCTCCTACTCCTTTGGCGGTTTTAGTGAATATATTATCATACCATTTATATTATGATTAATTGTGTGTGCGTGTTTCAATTTGATTAAATTAAATCGATTGTCAATGAATAATTATTTATGAGTTATGAGATTTATTCAAAGTTACGCATATCAAGTCCATTTATATATATGCACGTGTATGTATTCATGAATACTCACCGATTAATTAAAAATCTAACAACTAAATAATTTATCAACATCTAAGGGTAAGCATTTTATTAATTGTAAGTCTGAGACAAGTACATATTTTAAAAATTAAAAGCCTATTCAGGATTCTCAAAGGTTTTTCCGATTTTCTTATTTAGGAATATCGCTGTAGATTGACAGGTTTATTTATAAATGTTATTTAGTTTGAAATATGTTTAAATAACGTTTTCGAATTTCATATTCATCACACTTAAATGTAATGGTAATTATAAAATTTTTTATTAGAATATTGCAATATTATTTATAGCACTAGTTAAAATTCATATATAGGAAAACGTATAAAATATTATTCTATGATTATTGTTTTTTTAAGCTGTTACAAAATGTATATTTCGTAAAACAAGCATTATTATTCTTAAACCTGAAAAACGCTCTTCTTTATAGTTAATATTTTAAAAAAAGAAAAGATATTAAGACTTAGATTTTCTTTATATGATAATCATAAAAAAATTTAATGATTTCCATAGTTACAAGATTACAACCGGAATTACAGTAATAAATCTATAATGAAAGCGAATTTATAGGGTGTGACCAATATTTTAGACAGTAAACCCATTCCCAAAAAATTCCCGTAGCATGCCACGCGTGCCCCTTTGCAATTGTCCGATGTGGTTGTGGCAGGGGCAACTAAGTTGAATTGAAAGTGCAAGAGTGCCAAGCCACATCGAAAGAGATATGGGAAAAATAAAAAAAGATTGAAATATATTTGATGGCTATAGGCATTTCATCGCAACGTCACAATTACAAAATGCACTTATGGCCCAATGACATTACTGCCTTCTGCCATCATTTTCATTTTCAAGTGCATCAATCAATCTTACAAGTTTATTGTCTTCGCGAAGACAATGGCACCCAGATCAATGTGGATACACAATCAAAAATGAAGACATTAAGTCTTGTAGGTAGCATGAGACCTTTTTTTGTGCCTCATACCCATTTAAATGAATGTGAATGGTATGATGAATTTGAGGAAATAATGGAAATCGATAGTGTAAGAAATCTAATTGATTAATTCTGCTTTTCCTTTAGAAGATTTCTTAATTTTTAGCAATTTTTGAATTAGTTTTATAAATTTTTTTTCAAAATTTAAACTTGCAGGATATGTAATAGTCTTACACCCTTTTTTTTTAAATATTGTTACTGTTTTTTTTTTCCACGAATATTAACTGAATATTGACTGAGTGACTTTACAATCTTTTGATCAAAAACTCGTTCAGATGTAACTTCCAAAAACGCAATCGAATAAAATTTTTTAGAGAATCGTTTTAAAATGCGACGAATCTGCCACATACAGTTCTCATTACAAGATTCGTTACAGTATTTACAACAATAAATTATAATGTTTCATAATGATATAGGAAATGTTGAGGAACGATTGCCGGCTGTTTTGTTTTTCTTCTTTCATATTTGTTTGTTTATTATTATTTATTTAAATGTTTGCCGGGGATCGATTAAAAAACAATGTTCTATATTTGGGTCATTCACAAATTATTCGCAGAGTTGTGCGGGTACTCATGGGAGCTGTACACACATGCTTCAAGAGATACAAATATGACCATAAATAATCGTAGATATGAATACATCTGAATGTATATGAATGTATGAGCAAAGATGACTTAAGAACTTCAAATGCAAAAGCATTTGTTCTTTTCATGCGAATTAGATTCAAGTGTCTCAATTTCCGTATGGATTCACTTTAAGTATATCCGATCTATTCATATGCCGCTCCTATTGAAGTGTTTACAAATGTGTGAATCTATGTATATATAGTTAAGTTGGTACTTTTCACAGTATTTAAGTTTGTAAGAGACCGTTCCAAACTTCAAGTGCCACTGTATGTTTGTAAACACTAAAATATGCATATGAATATGACCACACATACTCATAAATATATTTATGCATCTATCTGTCTGTCTCTCGGTCTCTCCGACCGCCTGTCTGTGAGTCTATTGACAAATGAATGGAATGGGAATGGGTCGATTGACACATATTTGAGAAGTGCGCGGGTTCATTAATGTTACTTAACATTGATGCACTCTCTGCATCTCATTTAGCAACCCAACAAACATATGAATATATTCAAATGCCTACAGCTGTCGTGGTTTTGAATAACCTTCTAAGTAAATACATGCCACTTATTTAAAAAAATTGCTTAAAATGTAGAGCTCCACTTTTTTTTAGTGAAAGTAATTAAAAGATTTAATGATTACACTATATTAACTATATTCTACATAGTTGAATATCCTTTTTTCATTATTATCGTAATAGTTTATTTGTTTATAAAAATGTAGAGCTTACCTTACATCCAAATTGGGTTGATAAGAGGAAACTTTAAATTTTTTTTCTTCAACTTGCAAATAATACAATAAAAAAAGTTATACTTATTTTAAAAATATCTACTTACGCTTCTGCAAATAATATTGGAATATATATATGAAAAAGTAAAAAACAAAAAAATAGCAAATAACATTAAATCTATTGTCGCTTTCTTAAAATAAACTTCTTTTAAAAATTGTTTGCAAATATTATAAAGTGGGAGCTATTCGTCATCTTGTCAAAACCAAATTTGGTTGATCTTTAAGTCATCTGAGAGACCACAAAGGTTATTTGTTCTGCTCTATATACCAAGTCAATGTATGCAAGATGGTTCTAGTTGATCGCTGACTGTTCCCAAAAACTTCTCACGTAACTGCATGAATATGCGAAGAATTTGACAATTCCCATTATGGACAAACTGGGGTATAAGTAGCAAAACCTAATTTTGAAACATTCACTTTGAAAATTAGTCACCATGAAGGTCAATACTACTATGACAATTTCAGACAAATCTATTTATCCAATATATATCACAGCTGGGTGAAGTTCTCAATGAGAACACACCCTTCTCATGTGAACCATACATACATATACAATTAGTCAAAAATGTCCAAATTATTTAACGATACCAACAAACTGATTTCCTCGAGCATTTGCTATCGCATTTGTTTCTATTTTTTGTTGCATGGTCACGGGCGATTTGCTTGGATCTACAATGTGAATTGTTTAATATGAGGTATAGTATAAAATACACGAGCTACTAAATATGTGAGTAACTCATATGAGGGACTGTTATTATTAAATGGTAGAGCTTTTATAACTTTAAGAATTCTTAGTTTGGATAAACATCTTACGATTTAAGTTTCCACATTATAAATTTTAATTTAAATAAAATGAAAAAGTTTTAAACAATTTAATAATGAAAGTTCCCCCAAGAAACAATTTATTTATAATTATGTACAGATATATGTGCTTATTTGTTCGTACAGAGAATAGGCCAGTCTATTCGTTCTAACGACTTCCGATGAGCTTGCGATAATATTTTCTTTTCATCCCGAAAATTTCAGATGCTATCGCAAAAAGTCAATCTACGCAGTTAATTCGGTCGCACCCGACCGTTGGGAAACGTTTGGGGGACCGTTCGAAACATAGTACATAGACAATTTGCCAATGTAAATGTTTCATTACGTTTCGTATCATTTCGTATCGTTTCGTTCGTCTGAGCCGAAACTCAACTGAGCTGAGCTCATTATAAATGAGGGATGGGCGTGTCAAACTCTGTCGCAGTCGGCGCAAATTACGAGCAGATTAATGATCACATGTTTCAATGCGTTCTTTCTTCATTATTATTCTTTTTTCTATTTTTTTTTTTTTTTTGGTTAAGCTCAGCTATGCGTAAAAGCATCCGCAAGAGAAGCTACTCATGTACTCGAAACTATTCATATGATTGGTATACTAACAGACATGTTTAATAGCGGTATACTAATCGCAAGCACTGTATAAATTTTAGTTATTCTAAAAGTTCCTAAAGCACAGCTTTATTATTTTATTGAGTTTCTGAAGCTTTGCTTATTATTTTGCTTGTATACAATTCATAAGTTAGCTCTGAAATATTTCAATAAAATCTAATTATCGAATATTGAAATATTGTAAATTAAATTATTATGAAATATTTTAAAGGGTATATTCCCATGTGTTATAAAAAATAAATGAAAAAATGTTTAAATTTACTATTGTAAATTGTTGTTTCGCAAAACTTTTGATTAGTCATTTATACTTTAGCTCGGTTCGCATTTAAAGTGTAATTGAATTAATTGATTTTATTTAATCGCAAGTATTTCACGAGGGAAACCATCGCCTGTGAATGACTCGTTAAGAGCTTTAACAATAACGTTTTATTCCCTTAGCTACCGTTTAGATTAAAATAAAGAGACACACATTAAGATATCGAATGAAAGTAAAAGCACTCAATTCACATGGAATTTAAGGGGAGGAAACTCTTTAAATCATATCTTAATGATATTTGGGTTAATAAACTGTATTATCAATATATTAAAACCGTCAACATTTATATTGATTTAGGTGTGAATTGTAATTACTAATAATTATGATAATTGTAAACTAATTGAAATGATTTGTTTCTGTTTATTTTTCAGATTTTTAATTAGGAACTTTCATATGTAGTCCGGGAGTTCATTAAGAGCAATACAATGGCAAATTATATTTATATATTCACGTAAGTTTCTGTTTGAAGAAAGTGCTAAAGAAATGTTGGAATGAGTATAATTTAAATTGTACAGCATTACAGAAAGGGTATTCTATTTGATTGATTAAAAATGTTTGAAAAGCTACGTAAAATTAAAATAAAATATTTGTTTTTCATCATGGAATAACTTTTTGGTTCATGTGCATAGAATTTGTGTTAATTAATAAATTATATATTTTAGGATTTGCCTGGTTGTTGCAGCCTTAGTACAATTAATCGTGGCGGATACATCAACTATAGAACGTATAAAGGTATAACATCTATACAATTTATAGCTAATTAATAATGATTTGAGTACTTTCTTTTTCGTGTTGTAGAAACATAAAGAGTGGCTAAATACGCACAATAAACTTAAATCGGATAGAGCAAAGTTTACAAAGGGGAAATCATCTATAGAGTTGGCAAATTTATGGCGCATAAATAAGCAACCGATAGAAAAACAAAATTCCAGTATAAATGAGGTTTACGCAGAGAATGAAACTACATCTATGAAGGCCAATATAATTGGGGAGAGTTACGATGAATTGGAACCAACGAAAGCATCGCAAACACATCTTTTACGAAGTCTTAATAATATGCAACAACAGTTTAATAATATCACATCATCTAAAATACCAGAGACTACGACAACGACGACGACGACGCCTTCAATACCCACTACGGCTATATCACTGACCACTGAACCGATCTTGCTTAAAGCTGATATATCTACAACTAGCGCTACGAGTACGTCGAGTACGACGAGTACGACAACCAGGAAACCGAAGCTTAAAGTACGACCTTATCCCAGATGGGCAAGTTGGAGTTCTTGGAGTGATTGCTCCCGGAGTTGTGGAGGCGGTGTAATGCATCAGATACGCAAATGCATTGATCGGTAGGTATACGAATACTTGATATATATACACAACTTTGCTAGAGCACATAACCTTCGTGTTTATCACGAGATTTGTTCTTTTTGACCAATTTAATTAGCAATTCTAATTTAACGACGCCTCTTCATTATTAATGCCCATAAACAAACTGACCTCTACTAAGTAAATCTTCATATATTGTAAATCGGCTACTCAAGAGCTATTTAAGAGCCCGATCACGCTGTCTGTGATTGTATTATCATAATCTGCGTGACGTTCTGAACGTTACGTTCATTCAATCCATCCAAAAACAATGATCACATTCTCTTGTAAAGGAAATTTACTTATATACTTTGTAAACAAATGGTGTATGATTTTTTTTAATTACCTTAACTAGTGATCTATTATTTTAGGGTATATGTACTTCTAAAATTATTAGAACAAATAATAAATCATTTCATATTTCTAGATTGCTTAATGATTTTGAGGGTACTTTAAGTATAGTTCATATTGTTATGCACGTATATCTCATTGAAAGAGTCTGCAACTGTTGATTTTTAGTCATCTTAAACTAGTTTTTGCCTTGAGCTTGGGTTTTTTTTTTAATACTCTTCGCTGAGGGAATAAAAATGTTGTCACGAAATGTGCATTTCCGTCCTCATCAAATTTTGCCATTTTATATTCCAGGTGGGCTTCTGTAGCCTACCCATTTATCCCAGTTTATGTTAACAATTAAATTATAAAAAAAATAATTGAATTACCTTAATCCACTAAAAAAAAATATGTACTTTGTCTGCTTATGAGTATTACAAATTTAGTTTTGTATATGTTTTTTCCGGATAACAAATTCGAAAACTCTGTTTAAAAAAGTTTATACTTAAGATTGATTAAACAAAATTTGTTATTTGTTATTAGTTTTCTAGGGTATTTAGTAGGCGACATACCTTCAGATAGCTATAGTCGCTGTTTTATGATCTTTTGGCTAAACGTCTATCGCCTTTTTTACCTGAAAAGTAATTCATGCTAATTATTTTGTCAACATTTCAAATATATTTACGAAAGAGATTTGGAAACTGGGATAAGTTTTAACCGTTGATTTATTACCCTAAGGTTTAAAAAGTGTGTTTAAAATGTTTCTAGACTACTATATTAATTTATGTCAAATAGTGGACGAGATTATTTTAAATACAAAACTGTTAATCATTGATACTTTAATTACCGATTGTTTTTACCGATTTTGCTGTGCAGGGTATTTTATGGTCATGCTAGCTGATAGTCTGCAGAGGCTTGATTGTATTTTTCCATCTAATGTACATAAAAAATCAATTTTGTGTTTTTATTTATCCAACTCTGAAATAGATAATTATTGATTTAACTAATCTACTTTGTTTGCGAGCCTTAGTTTGTCCGACTTGACTCATAAAATAGATAGAAATATCATATAATCGAAACCTGTATATGATATATTAAAAGAAATTGTATATATTTGCCGTTAGAAGAAATTAAGACGATCTTCTGTCGGGCCGTCTCATCACCCTTAATGAGGGAATAACTGAATATTTAAACAAAACCCAAATACATATTCTTAAATATGATTTTTAATAGCGAACAGCGGGTATTCTATAAAGATAAACAATATATATTTAAGCTATATATTCGAGATCAATGTTGAATGGGAATAATAATTATTTTTTTTTTAGTACTCGACTCTCATCATTATATTGGCATAAAAGTATTTACATAGTAGTGATGATTAATGTTATATAAATGCATATCATTCGGGGTGGGGGTGTAGGGTATTTTATAGTCTACTTATCTTGATTGCATGACTCTTACTTGTCATACTTGTCTCACACTACTTTTTGGACTTGTTTTGAGTTAAAGAGAAATCACAACAAGGCAAATCTGAACAATGCCAGACTTTGTACGCTTGTGTTGACGATCGACCAAGAAAAAAAATCCCCAATGCTGAGAACAGATTTTGCTATAAATACGAGACCTGAGTTTTAAAATACTGTGAGTTTCCGGCGATCAACGCGTTCGGTTTGTTGTGCATTCAAGTTTGATTCCACAATGTCAAAATTATTTCAAATTTGCCTTCTGTCGCTGGCACTTGTTGTGCAGGTAGGTCAACAACTGGATAATCATTAAATCTCTCTGAAACTAGGATTATTTTCATTAAAGTGTGTGCTCTCGGAGGAACCTGTGGAGGGATTAAATAATCACATTCGCGACCAACTCCAGAAGTACGAAAAGTTCCTTGCCGCTGACGATGGTTCCCATAAGGAAGAACTGAAGAATCTGATCACAATCTACGAATCCGCCTTGAAGTCCGAAAATTTTGATGAGAAACAACAAATTGTTAAGGAAGTTCCTACGAAATTCTCACCGGAATTTGGAGCCTTTGTCCAATCAAAATTGCAGGATGCCCAGCTAACTGAGGATATTACCGCTGCCATCGCCTTCTATAAGAATCTGAAGGGTGATGAATACAAGTCCGACATTGAGAAAGTCGTTGCTGAGCTTGACGGTTTCCTGAAACTGACCGATTTCGAGGCTAAGAAGGATGGTTTCCTTAACATCGAAAAGACCTTCCGTCCTGAATTTGTCAACTTCCTCAAGAAGGACTCTGTGCCAAAGATTAACCACGATCTGCAGAGTGCCGTTGAGTTCTTTACCAAAGTCCTGGCCGATTCTGAGGTTCAGTTTGCCACCGAAATCAAAGCCCTCAAGGCTCAAGCCGAAGGCGCTCTCGCCGATGGAGTGTCCGTCGAGGATAAGCAGAAGGCCCTCTATGAAATCACAAATCCCGGAAACCCACCATTGACTGATTTCTTGCAAAAGAAATTCGTCGAAACTAACTAAATTATGATTTCATCTCTTTCTATCAATCATTATTAATGTTTATTCGCATCAATAATTGTAATAAACAAAAATACTTAAAAAAAAAAACTTAATAGATATTTATTTGGGGGTTTTTTTAGTATGATTATTCTTTGATTATGGTAAAATCTGGATATAATTGATTTGATATATAGATAACTTGTGAAATATATATATTTTTTTTTTATTATATATACGATTGCTCTCGTCACTCTGTTTCTGATCTTCACTTTTTATTTAGTTAAACCTTTTTGTTATTTACGATTTACAGAAACTCAGCAACAGGTAAAACATATCAGAGTAACACCTGTGTGGGACTCTCTAAACGCTATCAGGTGTGCAATGATTTGACCTGTCCAACGGAATCTAACGATATACGAGCATATCAATGTGCTGCTTACGATCAAGTTGATTTCCAGGGTCAAAAATACAGCTGGGAACCGTATATAAAAGGTAAGCAATGTACAACGATATTATTTACGATATAGGAATTTACTCGGTATGATACGATATATGATTTTACTATATTAGTTTATACGATACAAGATTATACGATATAAGCATTTACGATATTCGATATTTGTTTTTAGAATTAGCTGGTTTTAATCACAAATAACTTTCATGTATTGCTCTTTATCAGACGATGCCGAGTGCGAACTGAACTGCAAACCGTTGGGCATGAAATACTTTGCCACTCTGAACGATACCGTTATTGATGGAACACCTTGCCAACGTCCGGCGGAATATTATCGAGCCAAGTCCACTTATGCGAGCCGTGCTATGTGTGTCGACGGCATTTGCAAGGTGAATGTTAATAAAAAATTAAGACTTAACAATTACGAGTACCCGGACTAGTCAAAGATAAAACTCGCTATCAATGTAAACCGCCCAAGTAGATAATACAAATACATAGATCCATTAATTAACAAGTAGACCCAATTGTATACTCGTTCCATTAGTATTTAGCATTTTTTCTTATTTTTTTTCTCATAGCATGTAAATGCAAATGAATACAAGATAGTCATTAGTTATTCGTAGTGTTCAAAGACAGAAATCAAAAAACAATCTCAATTACAAAAAGTATGCATGTATCTTCAATTCTGCTGTTCTTCATTAAGCTTTTTATACCCTGTGGACTATTGCAAATGGGTATCATAGCTTGGTAAAAATTCATGTAACTATGTAACTGGCAATATCTGCAGTTTTCGAACTTATAAACCATATATATATTTTTCATCTACATCAATTGTGGATTCTGTATTTACATATGGAATTAAGTCTGTGGTCAATTTTTAATTTTCAAGATATTACATTAACTTTAAGTTATCCAGAGGGTATCTTCTAGTCTATCATTCACCTTTGAAGTATTTATTCATATTCTTTTTCTGTGGTGTAGGTATATGTCTATGTATGTGTGTCACCCACATATATAGTCGTATACTCGATACTAAACTATCCACACATACTATTCTACGCATCGGACAAAACAAGAGTGTCGATTGTGTACAACCGCACACACACTCACACACACACATTCGCACACACGCATACTAAGTTATGAAAACTCTTTAGAAATAAATGGATCGCTTTGCCGAATATTTAGTAAGCAACGCGAATCGAAGCACGCAACACACGCCAATCCGTATCTTTTGGTAGAATCGCACACGTCGCCGTAGAACAATCAATAGGATCAAACTAGTTCAAATAATTTGAGTGAATCGACATGGGTTTCGAATAAATTATGACCTATGGCTTCAAGTACAGCATATTTTGAAATCCTTAATTAAAATATTATTGTTCATTCGAAGTTACCGTGTTTATTTATTTTGTGATTATATTATAATAAATATGTGTTTGGTTAAACAAATTAAAATATATTGTTATAAATGATAACAATTATTTAAACCCGATCTTATGTCAAAGCAGTCAACTTTACGATATTCGTCAAGAATGTGTTCAAGAAACTCTTAATATCTATTTCATTATGCAATTTTTTTCTTTTTTATTGCAATGTAAAACACTTGAGAATTTCAATTGAATCTACATAGGCCTACATTAGGCGTATATCTAATTATTATATGTATCTTTAATTTTTCAGTACGTCATGTACGGACATGCCAAAATTGTAGAATGTCTTTAATTAGATCCATTTGCCACATTCAGTACAAAATGTAGACAATTTTTTTAATTTATTGATATCAAAAACTACGTCAGATCTAATAGCATTCTACTTTCAGAATAAAGCATTAGCATTTCGTAATACCAAATAAAATACATATATGTTTATATTTTATACTTAGCCATTGTAATGCCATTTTGATCTCTCGATTATTTTTACAATATATGCTTTTAGTTTTATGGCTATTTTAATGAAATTGCTCCACTTGTGGGTCAATGTCTCTAGCCCCAATACGATTTCTATATCACAAGTCTATTCAAATACTTCAAACTGGTGAAAGATTTTTAAATAGGTATTTTCTACATCTATATAAAGTTGGTACCAAATTAGCTGATAGAAATGTTTGTTTTGAACTTACAATCTTAAACGATTACCAAGCTAATCAGAATTTAATTTATGACCCTATAGCAACTGTGTTCAATTGCCTATTAGCACGTTAATCTGTCACTTAAAAGAATTACAATTTATGATTAGTTTGGGTATAACTTAGTCAGTCAGTTGCAATCAGGAAATCTCTACTTTGTCAAGATAGTTAGTTAAGATCAGATTATTTAAACGTTTTGCTACTTGTTCAATAGAAACATAAAAATTAATAGTGCGCAGAAAAAAATGTAACATCTTGACTTTTGCATACCCTTTACTTTTTTTAATTAAATTCCACTAAAGCCGTTCGAAAAAAAAATTGAAAATAATAAATATTTTAAAATTTAAATAGATAAAACAAGATATGATTTTTTCAAGCTGAGTATCAGCTAGTTCAGCATTCTTACTTGTTCTTTTCTGGAAGCATGTATTAAGTGGTAAACAAAGTTTAAATCTGGCAGGAGTTGACAGGCACAAACATGCACATATCGTAAAAAACAAAGTATACAAATTGGTGGGAAGCAAAAGAAGACAAGACATTGAAATTTAAATCGAACAGATGACTAACTTTCAGATACTCCTTTTTAGAAATTTATGGAACATTTTATGCTAAACACGCTCTAAAGTATGCTACAGAAAGAAAATTGTATACTTTCCATCTTTCTTTTCCAAATGAACTGGCAATTAGTTATTTATTTTTGTATAGAAATTAGCATACCCATTGCATTTGTGATAGAGGGTATGGAAAAGCACTTTAATCTTGAGCTGGTCACGTCGTAAACAACCAAGTGAATTGTGGCCATCGTAAATATGCAAAAGTGCGTCAAATGCTGCCGTTGCCTGTTAGCCATTAAATAGGAATTATCTGTCGGCTCGTAATGGTGTTGTACAGACTGATGATAGTCGCACAGCACTCAACGATCAGCTAGTTACGGATTTATCACAGCTTCAGTTTAAAACTCGCCATATTGCCAATTTGCACTTATCCCGGAAGCGTCTAAGACTCGTGTACATAAAATTCAAGTTCAAATGGAACATTAACAATTCATGGTTTGAGTACTTGATAGTTTTGTTTAAGTTCGAATATTGGGAATGCGATATCTTCTATATTTATATATTGTATGTGTATTTGCAGTATGCTAATTTCTTAAACCAATCAATAAGTTCGATCAAGCAATAAACTATTAAGATTTAATAGGCCACACGATTAAATACTACAAATCATCTAGCATACTTTTAAACAATCTATTGCGACATGCCTTGGTTCTGGCATTTGACGTTAACGTGTCTGGTGAGTTAATTTCGTTATTTGCATTAGAGATGGGCACTTGCTTTAAATCATTTATCTAGTCACGATCCACACACAGTTCATTCACAATTTTATAACACTTACAGTTAGTCTAGTAATTGTTCTGACAAGATAAGATATTTTCAGAATCTATTTTGTATATTTTTTTGGATTTTTTATTACTTCATATTTGATTATGGTTCTTAAAACAATTTGAAAAATGTTTACATTTTAAGAATAAAATGTAAACCTTTTGAGCATATTTTTTTTCTTCAAAAATATAATTTTTTGACTAAATTTATGTATTGCAAAATTTAGGTATTGTATCTCAGTTTTGATTTTTTTTTTCCTGTTTGCTCTTGAATTCTGTAATCCCAAGGCGCGTGCTTTTCTAGATTGCAATTGATTTTTTGATTTTTTAAAAACAATTACGTACAATTATGTTTTCAGGCCGTGCTTAGCAGTGGCTCCATAAAGGGCTTATATGCGAATAGTGGATCTGTGAGCTGCGGTGGTTTGCTTTGCCGTCCAGTAACTGGAATCTTTACACGTGATCCACTGCCGGAGGATGCATACGTGCATGTGGCCACAATACCCGCTGGAGCTTCGAATATATCTATAACTGAACTGAAAAATAGTGCAAATTTACTTGGTAAGCCATAACTCAATTAACTAATAATGAGATTGATATTTTTTTTTTTAAGTTTTAACTAATTACTTATTGAGAATGCAAATATTGAAATTTCATTAACTTCGTTAAAAGAAGGTTTATTTTATGCATTTTCCCCCCTTAGAAATTTTGAAAATTTTAACTCTAATCAATTTAATTTAATTCTAATTTTAGGTCTCAGATCATTTAATAAAACTCTTGATTCCCTAGCTAAATCACTCATTTTAATCCCAATTACCAGCTCTGATTAATAACAATCCATTAAAATAATTCTAGTACTGCGCACAAGCGAACAGAAGAGCATTTTTAATGGCGAGAATGAAATATCCGATAGTGGGTCGTATGAGGCTGTTGGAACCACTTTCGACTATCATCGTATCGATGGGGTTCAGCATGGAGAAGGCGTTACTGAATGGATTACAAGCACAGGTCCCATTAAAGATGCTATTGAACTTTGGGTATGTAATTCCAAAATAAATATCAGATGGTATAAATAGACTAATATCTCGTACCTTTCACCACTTAGGTATATAGCAATATACTCAATCCGGGCATTAAATATGAATACCTGCTTCCCATTGTCTCTGATTCTGAGGAGAATGAGTTGTCCCTGGAGAGCAGTGATGGCTTCTTGAAAGCTGGCGCTGGAAGTGAGGATGGCGGTTCCGTGAGCAGTTCGCGTTCCGGCCGTAGACGCAAGTTCAATTGGAAGGTGGTTGGTTTCAGTGCCTGCACGAAATCCTGTGGAGGCGGCACCCAAGCTCCAATTGTGCGTTGTGCCCGTGAGAATCCGGTGCGGTATTACTCCCAGCGTCGTTGCAGCCACTCGGAGAAACCTGTGCTGAATGAGAACCTGCTGCACTGCAACACACAGCCTTGCCCCGCCTACTGGCGGCAGGAGGAGTGGGGAGAATGTCGCTGTCAGCATGGCGAGTCTGTCCGTCGTCGAGAACTGAACTGTGTCCAAGAGCTGGCATCTGGAATTGTGATTCATGTCGATAAAGCCGCCTGCATGGAGGAACAGCCGCCCAGCGAGAAGCAATGCGAGTGTCCCAAAGATCGTCCTCGTAAATCTGGACGTTATCGAATGCATTTGCATTCGAATTCAAATTCAGCGAATGGCACTCACATCAAACGCAATCGAACTCACAAGAAGGTGGGCGATGCGGTTTGGCTAATGTCCGAGTGGAATCAATATTGTTCGACGTCGTGTGGACCTGGTGTCCAGTATCGCACCATATTTTGTGATCGTCCCAAGACAAAAGCGGAACGATGCGAACCCCGAGACATACCCGAGAATCGTCGGCCTTGTAAGCAAACAGCCTGCGAACTGGGAGATTGGTTCACAGGTCCCTGGTCACCCTGTAGTGGTGATTGTTTCAACCTAACCCGTAGTCGTCCTGTTCTATGCATTAAGAGTCAACTCATCACGGATGATGAAGAGTGTAATGCGGACTTAAAGCCGCAAATAATGGAGAATTGCTCGCATGAAGAGATCGCTTACTGTGCTCCTCGCTGGCATTACTCGGAATGGTCAGAGGTTAGTCAACAGATTGAAAAAATTAGATCATTTGGGGGAAAAATATAATACCCTCTTAAAAGTGATTTTTGTTTTGTTAAAAAAATTAATATCATAAATTATGAAATTATTTATTGCCAGTAAAATCATTAAATTCATAGCGAAAATATAAATATTTTTTTGAAAGTATCATTCTGATAAATTTCTATTCCTTGCATGTTTATACCTTGTCGTTTTTAATTTGTATTCAAAGTTCCCTGATTCAAAAAGGTTACTTTTAAAATATTCTTTATTATTATTATACTTAATTATTTTTTACTTTTCATTTCTGTAGTGCACCAAATCCTGTGATGGGGGAACTCAGAGACGCAGCGTAAAATGTCTGGAGTACGATGAGAAACTGAATGCTCTACGCGAATCCAATAAATGCAGATACGCCCTACGAGAACCAATCTATCGTAACTGTAACACACAGAAGTGCGAAGGTAATACCCACCTGTATTAAATAATTTTAAAATTTTCTAATGATGGAAATTCTTCTAAACAGATCTAACTAACGAACTGCTCCAAAATGATCAAGCTGCAGAATGCTCGGATCATTTTCCAAACTGCAAATGGGCTGTAGAAGCGAAGCTTTGCAGCTATGATTATTATCGGGAGAATTGCTGTATTTCTTGCACAAAGCTCCATTAATTCGAATACAAAAAATTTTAACGAGCTCTGTTCAACAAAGTGTAGCTTTATTTGTTGCGAAAAGAAAAAGAAGAAACGAAATCAGTGATCTTAAAGCAAATTCTTAAATTCATTCATAAATGTTCATTAGTTCATAATACATACATATGCATATATCCATATATTAAGCATAAACTTTTACCTAGCTGCAAATTCTCAGTATGGATTCCAATTTAACATACGAGCGCATTTAAATTTATTAATACATACTATTTAAGTACTGAAATACATACGTAATAAAACTTAATAATAAATAAAAAAGCAAATTTACTAAAATTATCTCAAATACGATAAATGCTGAACCTGATGTTGTTTAAAGTGCCACAATTAAAGATATTATACACTTTTCACCAACTATACATATAATAAATTTCATATTACTGACTTAATTTAAAATTTCAAAGTGTATTAGATTAACTTTGAAGTTATGGGTTTTTTTCAGATATTAAACTCTGATGAGCACAATAGGTTCCATAAAAACATATCTATAAATAGATTCAAGATGCGATCAAAAATTTATTCGGATAAGCTTCGATACAGTACAACTTTCAAAGATATTTACTTCAAAATAAAGAGATATAGAATAAATATGCAGCACTTTTGTAATTATAATCCCAAGAGTAAAAGATGCGTTGTCTGGTTTAATAAAGTTTGTACTCAGTGTCGGGAACAGTTCCCCCGAAAAGATGTTGACCAAGTCTCAGAAGAATCGGAGAAGGGTCTAATAACGGCTGAAGAATGTTACAGCTCGATAAGGAGAAGCGCCGAGTCCGAGCAAACTAACAATTTTTTTCAAAATGACATTTGGTGGAAAGTTCCGATAATCTTACTTATTTGCGGTTCCATTCTCGTAATATTTATGTCATTCTGTTTCGTTTGCCAGAGAATTGTAAACAATCTACAGAAGCAGGTTCCTCCAAGTCTTGATGTCGACGTTTGTGAAAGGGAATCAAATTTACCTAAGCGTCGCAATCAATGCTGTGATTCAGAACCTACAGATCGGATAAGTTCCTCAACATGCAGAACAAAAGCAAGTAACCCCCAGAGGTGCCTTTATAATTAAATTATCTATCTTATCTTCTTCATGACATTGTTTAATAAAATATATATGAAATGTATTAAGAAATTAATAATACACCCACTGTAAAGAGTATTATGAAGACAATATTGAAGACTGCACTTAAGGCAGGAAAGAAAAATTGAAAAATAAATCAACAAACTCTCTACATAAATCATGTCACCTTCGACTTGCCTGTTTTAAAAGAGAAATCAGAGTACATAAAGTAACAGAACCTCAGATTACTTGCAGTTGGACTCTGTGACAACACACACAGACACACCCGACTCATGTACTTGAATGTGTGAGTATTCTTAAGAGTTCAAGCCGCTATTCTCGGAGAGCGCTTCAGAAAGAGAGCGGCACAAAGAGCGCATGCTAATGCTCCATGAAGATTACTTATTTACACACAACAGAACTTAAACCGTGACGTATGTACTGGACATTAAAAAAGCACACAACGAATCCTAGATTTAATTAATGTATTTTGAAAGCAAATTCAATTAATAAATATATTTGAAATAATATTCTCAATTTGGCAAAAATGAGAAATGTCTAAGTGCATGCTTGATGTGATTAAATAATTGTCATTTTCTTGTGACGTCACTTGCGTCTCTCTCTCTCTCTTGTGTGGAAATTAGTAATCTGCGCAGCTCAACAAATATTTCTCTCAGTGAGCACCGCGCTTAAGCCCTCAAATCGGCAATTGGAGTACGCTTTGAATTGTTCACCCGACTGGTTGTTGCTGACGGTGCCTGATAATCATACAATAAAATATTTAAAAAATTCTATTTTCCCTTATCGTAATTTGAGCACACACTGGATGCGTATAAAACCAAGAACTACGACTTGAACACACTTAGTTGAACAATAGCAGCAACATCAAGTTGCAATGTCTAGCAAAATTCACTTTTGTCTAGCATTAAGCTGTATTCTCGGCTTTGTTTTACAAAAGGTCGAATTGAGAAATATTGGAGACGTTCCGAAATCAAATGAAGGAGCACAATGCGGTTATCTGGTAAGTTGATTGATATCTTAAAGCAAAAATAGATAACAGCAATAAATGCATTACACATATCGACGCATACGCAGTTGAAAATAAATACACTATATGAATGTGTGTATTACACATATTCACATATGTATTTGTATATGCCGGTCAAACGAGCCCACATTTAAAATTTGTTGTTCTCTTTATAAGTACTTAGTATATATGAGCGCTTGATTGATTAAACCTATGACTCTACAGATTTCATCTTATCAGCAATATTTATTATAAGAGAGTGTTAAACTAAGAAAGAAAAGAAAAGTTGCTCCTAAATTATTTTGACGGACTTATCACTGATTAATAATATATACAACTTACATATGTATAAAATATATAATTGTTATATTTACTAATTGAGTCTCTATTATGGAAAGTATCAAATTACGCCAATTTTGAAGTGTTTTTTATTTGTTTATTCTTCTAAATTATTTCTGACTAATATTGAGAACCAGTCTAAAAGATAGAACTGCAGCTTAGTATTAGAAAATTAAAAAAAAAACATGTTTGTTATAAAAATAATAATCATTAGTTACAAATAAAATTAAAGTAGTATCCGATTCGTCACTGTTCTCAAAAAGAGCATGCTCTCGAATATTTAACGTATGATTAGTAGTATGAAGAACCACCATTAAATACAATTTTGCCAAGATCATGCATGTTATAAAAATAATCATGGATTTCAAAATGAACTTCTTAAGTAATTCCAAACCCCAAAGGAATTTATATTCCTATTTGAATTTTTAGATTAAAGATTTGTTGCTTTGTAGCCATATTTGATAAAAAAAATACTATTTACAGAGCTGTCATCCAACGAAACCAAATATGCTGAATGTGCATCTTATAGCCCATACCCATGACGATGTTGGATGGCTAAAAACTGTCGACCAATACTATTATGGAAGTGAGACCCTTATACAGAAGGCTGGCGTGCAGTATATAATTGATTCCGTGGTGGAATCCTTGTTAAAGGATCCTGAAAAACGATTTATCTATGTGGAGTCGGCGTTTTTCTTCAAGTGGTGGAAGGAACAGACAAAGGAGCAACAGGATAAGGTCAAAATGCTGGTGAATGAGGGACGATTGGAGTTCATTGGAGGAGCCTGGAGCATGAATGATGAGGCTACAACTCATTATCAAAGCGTTATAGATCAGTTTGCCTGGGGATTGAGGTAATACAAACAATTATGGCTGTTTAAAAAGATTTTATAAAGACAAAATTTTTATAGGCGTTTAAATGATACTTTTGGAGAATGTGGAAGACCAAAGATTGGTTGGCAGATCGATCCGTTTGGACATTCCCGAGAGATGGCTTCCATGTTTGCCCAAATGGGATTCGATGGTCTGTTCTTTGGACGCTTAGATTATCAAGATAAGGACGAACGTTTGATGACACAGAAGGCCGAAATGATATGGCATGGTTCAGAAAATCTGGGTAACTTTCTCATGCTTCGAATAAGTATCTTTAATTTTTAAATAATTTACATACACTTTTTTAGGTGAAAAATCGGATTTGTTTACTGGAGCTCTATATAATAATTATCAAGCACCGAGTGGATTCTGTTTTGATATTCTATGCGCCGATCAACCCATTATCGATGGCAAACATAGTCCCGATAATAATGTGAAGGAGAAGGTAAATGAAAAGCTCTATTTAAATGGTTTCCGTTATGATCTATCCTTTTTCCTATCATTTAACTCTTGTCTTTGTTTTGTCTTACCCCCCATTTTAATTTCTGGGACTTCATCAGGTTGATAAGTTTTTGGATTACGTTAAGACTCAAAGCACCTATTATCGTACAAACAATATCATCATAACAATGGGTGGCGATTTTACTTATCAAGCTGCTCAAGTTTATTACAAGAATCTCGACAAATTAATACGGTAAATGTTGTATATGTGTTTCCTTTTTTTTTTATTTTTCCCCCAACTGTTAACGAAAGCCTCTTAACTCATTTAATTTTGGTTCATATATCCAGTTAACCCTAATTATAAGAAAATAAGTAATAAGAATAAGTGCAGTAATGTCACACTTTTTCGAAATCTTTAAACTGTCATAACGTTGTCAAATCTTCACCGATTACCTCGATCAAAGTCAGTTTTATAATTATTTGTCCTCTATTTTGATGCTGCGCTTAAATTTTTCGAATTACACTTTTTTCCATCAGTATTCATTTTTCACATACTTTCCTCTTTTCGATTAAAAACTATCATATAATATTCGATTTAAAAGTTTTGGACTTACATTACTAGATAAATGGGTTTTTCTTTGTATAGATTGATTCGTTCTTTGAATTTGTCACAAAAATGGCCAAAGGTTATCGAACTCCTAATGTACTTATTACAATGGGTGAGGATTTCCATTACCAGAACGCTGATATGTGGTATAAGAATCTGGATAAACTTATTAAGTGAGTAGTGACAGAGGCTTTCCTTAATGTAGAGAGAGAATTTGAGAGAGAATTTGAAAAAACCCCAATGTATTATCTGACTTTAGGTATGCGAATGAACGCCAGGCAAATGGTTCAAACATAAACCTGTTGTACTCGACACCATCGTGTTATTTGAAGTCCCTACATGATGCTGGCATCTCGTGGCCTACAAAGAGCGATGACTTCTTTCCCTATGCCTCCGATCCTCACGCCTATTGGACCGGTTACTTTACATCGCGGCCAACTCTAAAGCGTTTCGAGCGAGATGGCAATCATTTCCTACAGGTCTGCAAGCAGCTAAGTGCTCTGGCCCCAAAGCAGTTTCCCGAGTTTGATCCCCATCTGAATTTTATGCGGGAAACGATGGGAATAATGCAGCATCACGATGCGGTTACAGGAACCGAGAAGCAAAAAGTTGCCCTGGATTATGCCAAGCGATTGAGTGTCGGCATTCGTGCTTGCTCTACAAATATAAGATCCGTGCTGAATCAACTGTCATCCAAGCAATTCTCCCAGGAGTCACATCGAAATTATCCTTTGGAACTTACAACGTGCTCTCTTTTAAATATTACCAGTTGTAGCATTTCAGAGGAAAACGATCGATTTGCCGTAACACTCTATAATCCACTGGCTTATACTACCAATGAATTTGTAAGAATACCCGTTCCAGGTTACAGATACGTTGTCATCGATCAGACAGGTAAGCAAACGGTACCAGGATTTTTCTAATTTTAATTATATCTATATTTCTAGGTCAAAGTTTGCAAACTCAAGTGGTTCCCGTGCCGTCTGCTGTGTCTTCTATCAAACATAGGAATTCGAGGGCCGCCTATGAACTTATTTTCTGGGCGTCCAATTTACCAGCCGTTGGCTATAAGACCTATTATATTGAGAAATCAAATAGCGATACTGTTAAAATAAGGCCGGTTTCTGCGCCAAAGAAAACATCAAGCCATACTGTTATTGGATACAAAGTAATTAACAATTTAAGATGTTAAATATTCATCATTAATAATATTATTTATTTATCTTTACAGAATATCAAATTAACATTCGATACCAATGGTTTTCTCTCACAAGTCACAGCCGATGGCATGACAAGAATGATTTCCCAGGAATTCTTATACTATGAAGGTGCTATTGGAAACAATAAGGAATTCCTTAATCGTTCATCAGGCGCTTACATATTCCGTCCAAAGGACAACAAATTACATTTCGCCACCGATCATGTGTCCATTGCAGTGTTCAAGGGTCCTTTGGTCCATGAGGTGCATCAACAATTTAACGAGTGGATTAGCCAAGTGGTGCGCATTTATAAGGACAGTCATCATGCCGACTTTGAGTGGTTGGTGGGTCCCATTCCCATAGATGATAAGGTTGGCAAAGAGGTGATTAGTCGCTTCACGTCTGACATTAAATCGGATGGAATATTCTACACCGATTCCAATGGTAAGCATTAGTATCTTTAATATTTGGAGAGTTTCTAAATTTATTTGATAAACAGGTCGTGAAATGTTGAAACGCCAGCGAAATCATCGCGAAACTTGGAATCTGAAATTGCATGAAAGTGTTGCCGGCAACTATTATCCGGTTACCACGAAAATCGCCCTGGAGGACCCAACGGCTCGTATGGCAATCTTAACCGACAGAGCTCAGGGTGGCAGCTCCATGCGGGATGGCGCCTTGGAGTTGATGGTTCATCGTCGTTTGCTACACGATGATGCATTTGGTGTCGACGAAGCTTTAAATGAAACTGAATATGGTACAGGATTAATTGCCAGAGGTAAACATAATCTATTTGTGGGTGAATCCTTCCTTCGCCCGGTTATCTCCTTAAAGGCAATGGAACGCTTACTGCAGCTGGAGACTCTGTTGCCAACTTGGAAGTTCTTCAGCAACATGAGCGCCTACAGCGACAAAGAATGGCTAGCTTCCTTTACGAATAGCGTGAGTATATTCTAAACTTTTAACTGAATACTAAGGATTCTCATTACTATTTTTTACAGTATTCTGGTATTTCATTGACCCTACCAAAATATGTGCACATGCTTAGCTTGGAGCCATGGCATGAGAATGAACTTCTAGTGCGATTTGAACACATCCTGGAGAAAAATGATGATTACAACGATTTGCAGTTTGTTCAATTCAATGTTAAAGATGTACTCGGTGGCTTCAAGATCGTGAACATGCGGGAAACCACTCTAGATGGCAATGCTTGGTTAGATGAGCATAGACGTATGGAGTTTGTTCCAGATCCTGAGGATGAGAGCTACAATACATATGGCATATTTTCGAAGCCTTCGAAGAGCGTTCATCTGCTGGACGCATCTAAACCTATGTTGGGCGTTAAATACGCAAAGGAAGCTTTGGAAACTGGGGAATTGGGTGCCGAAAGTAATAGGATTAAACGTAATGCTCGCACAGGACATTTTACCTTACACAGAAACCGGGGTAGACAAATGGAGAACACCGATACCCTAAAAGTACGTCTACCACCTAAGGAAAATGATAAATATCTAATCGAGCTGAGCCCCATGGAAATTCGCACTTTTGTTATTTATCTAGAAAAGTAATTTTGTGTAAAATGCAACTGATGTAACTTACATCAAGTTCTTTTTGAAAATTACCAACAACACTGAACTTTAAATATCAACTTTTAAAATACGTATATTATATATTTATATACAAAACTGTGTTAAGTAACCGAATTTAAAATTATTAAAACGTTTATTTTATTCCGAGAAAATCAGAATCACCTAACAGGTACTTGTATATTATATTTATACATTATACAAGAATATATGCATTTAACAGTTGTCTTTTCTCAAGTTTAACTGCCAATTATCTTGATCCATTGTGGCCCAACTTGGCAGATCTGTACTATACTCCCAGTCAACACCCTAAAATTAGAAAGAATTGCCTTAGTCTCTTTAGATTATAAGATAAAAATTTTGGGAACCAACTTGATATTTCCACGCATGCAGATACATCACAAGATCTGCGGTGTTTGGGTCACGATAGTTCATCTTGCATTCTAAACAATGCGGATCTGTAGTTACTTTGCTGGGATCAAAGACACAATCGGGGGATTCATAGCCAGTTTGGGCAGAAACCGTATTCTAAAAATAGAAATGCATTACATAATAAAAAAGCTAAGTAGGGTAACAAATATTTATGTTCTTTTACCTGAAGTCCAGGGCTTTTTTTGGATTCAGTTGGCACTGTAGTAGAAACGTTGCTTGATAATTTGCTTGTAGTTGGACTATCTGTAGTACCTTCGTTGGCTTTCTTGAGCGTAAGAGCTTCGTTGCCATCAATGCCCAACCAATTTTCAGCATTGTGTATGGATATCAAATCGTTTATTAATTGATCATCTGTTTTTCCACCAATATCGCCACCGCGTCCCTTTAAAGGACCAAATACCTCGTGATTATACAAGGGATCGTTTACAATTGGATAGCCTATGAAAGAAAACCTTAATTTAGTAATATATTAAGTTATGATTTAAAATTACGATTTACCTAAATATTGTAAATGCACTCTGATTTGATGCATCCTCCCTGTCAAGGGTTTACATTGCACGATACTATATTTTCCGTTTTGTGATATCTTTTTAAATGTTGTTTTGCAATCTTTGCCCTTTGGTGACACCTTGCAAACGCCAATTTTATAGCTTACGACTTCAATCGGCTCATTGCACTCAATTATTCCACTGAAATTATGATTATAAAAAATGTAACAATAAATACTTTCTTAGCGACTTTATAAACTGCTTACTCGGGAAATTCTCCATCGACACAGCAGACATATTCCTTCTGAACTTGTCTATTTCGTATCTGTTGCTCCATTTGACGAGCCTTCTCCGAAGTGCGACCAAACAACAAAATACCTGAAGTCAATCGATCTATCCGATGTATAGTACGCAAGTTCTTAAGATTAAACTCCTTGGCGAGTATAAAGATCATCGTATTGTGCCTGTATCGACCACATGGATGTACCTAACGCGATTTTAAATCAAATTAGAATTGTTATTAGTTGTTTTTATAATAAGCTTACTGGAATTGAGGCCGGCTTGTTAACAACTAAAATTTCCTCATCCATATGTATGATCTCAATGGGCTGTGAAGTAACTGGAACTTCGTGTCTGAAAAAGGAATCATTTATTATTTAGTTGTTAGTAAAGTTTATTTAATGAGCTATTTAAGTAGCATACCTGTGTACTGTATTGGCCAAAAGATCATTGTGCTTTAACTTGTAGTCAACTGGCACCTTTTCGTTGTTCACTAGCAACGTTCCCGCCTCAATGCTCCGCTTGTATTCCTCGGCAGGATGTGCTCGAAACTCTCGAGAGAATACATCCAAAATCTTCTGACCGACCCAGCGACCCTTTGTAAACGTTGTGAATGTAAAAAAGTAAGGGTAAACCTTTCGCAAACCTTTAGTTGCGTTTGATAATGCTGATCTACATAAAGTACAATTAGTATTTACCATTTTCCGTATAATACGATGTCTCTTCAAATCTTTCCTCGCTAAAACCAGGTCGAGTTAATTTCAAGTCTTTCGTTTCCAATTTTGGCTTCTTCGATTCAACAGTTTCATCTGCCTGGGGCGCCTTTCGCTTTTCTGGTAATTTCATGGGGGATTCCTCGGCAATCGTTGCTAACTAAAAGGTAAATTAACATTTTCAAGTTCTTATCAAGAATGTAGGTTCAAGGAACTTGCCAAACACGCTGAGAACTAAAAGGCTCTAACAAATAAGAAGAAGAAGACGCAAAAAGGATAGAAAGGAAAGTCGTATAACTGCAGGAAAAGTAATAGACGGTTGTAACAAACCCAAATTGTCATCATAAAACAGTGGTCCGCATTCGTATCTTAGAGGAAGGCGGACACAATCACGTTTGCACACCACAGCACCGTCGCTACCCAAAAGGAATGCCCTGGGCATACTTACTGGCCATACCATGGGAAACAGGAGCAGGAGCAGAAGTAGGAGGAGTGTGAGTAGGAACTGCATTCAAAACAATGAACAAGGAGAAGCTTGAATAATAAAAGTGTGCACCAATACATTCACAGATTTGACATCCTCTATTTTAATGTGAAGACTCATTCCTTATTTCAATAGCCCAACAACAAACGACGAACGACAAGTCACACTGCACAGTCCTCACACACACTGAGAGACATAGAGACATAGAGACATTGAGATATCTCTCTATGTACGTATACTTATTGTGGCAACTTTAAATGCAAGTGACACAATAGGCGCATAATGGAAGACAAAAACATTTGGAGCAATTTACTTTTAAGGAGCAACAACGATACCTACTTAAAAGCAGGAGCCACTGTTGCCACCACTGATAATTGCGGAAGCGCCAGGTTGCGCCAACTTGACAAGGAGCAGCTCGTCAGCAAACAAGAAGGAACGACACATAAGAACGCTCAATTTGACGCAGATTACACAACGAGGAGATACCCTGCACTTGCATCGCTCAAAAATACTTTCTTGTTTTAACTAAATCATTTTTCTTTAATTCGTAATAGTTTTTAATAATATTTTACCCTACAAGCTATATTTTGGTTAATATATTATTTTATTTATTCGTATTACTATTATTAAAGAGCCCTAAATATTGAATAAGTAAATTGGATTTAAAAATATATCTCAAAAGTAAAATAACACTTTCGAAAGAGGCATACCCTTTTATATTTATACTATTTATACAGAATATTACAAGAAGCGACAAAAGCACCCTTCAAATGTGCAGAAAGGAAAAGCAAAATGAGAAATAATTATGCCAAATCCGCGGTTAAAATATGAAGGTAAGCGAGACGTCCCACTGAAAGCCATAAGCTCGTGTTCTCTAGTCAGCGTGCAGCTAAAACAAAGGTTAGTTATACTAAACTCCTTGTTGCGGTAGACAAATGAGTATGAGTTTATTTAGTAGCGGTTAACATAAGCTACGTGCTTAGTCCTCACAAGGATATAGATATATATTCAGGCTGCGTGACAAATGACGACAAACAACAACCTGACCAGACAAAAAAGCCCTGAGAATCTTCAACTTTTAAATGCCTCATCTTAAATTCTATCTATTCAGAGATACGGAAATGCATACGTGCCAAAAGCCTCAACTAAAATATTTCCCGTATTAGTGACAAGCGGAAACATAGCTCATAAGAAATTCATAAAGCTTTGATCCGATTTGGTTTAAAAAAAAATAAATAAAACGAATTGGAAAGCGGCTTTTAAATTTAAAGCTTTTGTAAAATATATAAATGAAAAAGAATAGACGTATTTTGTATGTTTCAATCAAAGATACTAATGTAAAAATTAAGATACCATACAAGTATGATTTGAATTTGAAACCTATAATACAATCTTGAAACAGGTATATACGTTAGCAAATAAATAATAGGGTATACATTAGATTTCTATAGATTAGAAAACTAGAATAAAAGAAATTGTAATTAGTTTTTGCTATTCATACTTTAACAATGACATTCAGTGCGATTCATGTCAGGGGAATTAAACTATTATATTTATTGATGAGATTTAAGTTTATCTATCAACACGTAAAGACAAAAGAACTCTACAATAAAGGATGAAAGGATGCAAAAGAAAAATGTCAATTTAATAGCTGTTCCCTTCATTACAAAATTTTAGATGGGAGTACATTAAACATTTTATTAACAAAACGTTGCTAAGGAAAGGATAAAAAATAATGTCCAAAATGGTAAGATTTAATACCTATTTAATCTCCAAATTAGGAAATATCCTTTTATAATTAGTTAATCTCTAACTTAAGAAATATCATAATAAAGGGATGTTATTATAAATGAAACTTTTGTTAAACTCACTTGACTACCGGAAGCTTCATTAGCCTCATAGGTCCATACGCAGTTAAAGGGCTTTGTCTGCTCTGACTTGGCTTTAACATCTGCGTCAGCTGCAGCGCTCGTCTCTGCCTCGGTCTCGTCCGCAGTCGCAGTCGCAGTGGAGGCGCCGCTGGCACTTGTAGCGGCAGCATTTGTGCAGTCGACGTCAGACCGGAACAGGAAAATGTTCTCTACGTCCACCGTGTCGTCGCCGTGTTGCGTTTGCACATGACGCAGGGCCTTAGGTAATGTCATATTTGGCCAACACAGAAAGGATTTACCAGAACTTTTCACTTTGATTATTGGCGCGTTTAGCAAGCGTCTCGTAATGAAACAATTATACCACTGCAAACAAAAACAAAAACCATCAACACGTGTGCGCCAGCAACAAAACCGAATAAATAAATGAATGAAGAACTGATCAATGGGTGAATTAACAAACACCGCTTTTATTGAGCACTTGCCAGGCGTAATGTATTCTCAGCAAACCGCAAATACTTCATAGAGTATTTTAATTTTAATATATATTAATATTTTAGTGCAGTGGACCGCGAGTTCAACAACATTGGTTCGATTAATTTTATGAACGCGTTCAGCAATCGAGCTAATCGAACTGCATGTATCGGTTCATTTGTTCATAAAGTTCAATTTGTATATCTTGTAAACAAATATTGCGGGTTGGGTATATCATTTTTACTTTTAATTGTAGTCTGCTTAAAAAACATTTTATATCACCAACTATAGTACTAAATATTAAATTAAAATATATTTAACAAAAATTATAAGCAGTTTGGCTTACTTTTTGTATTTTAATGCTTACACAGTCCGCAAACCAAATAAGTTCAAGGTGAGTTTGCTAAAAACAATGGAATGGGAATTAAAATCTCTGATTGCTTTTGAAATTACAACAGTTAAAGAGCGTAAAAACGGTAAGAAATGTAATTAGATGATTAATCGAATAGGCCAAAACAAATACAGAAACTGATGGAGCTTTTAGCAAAAGATGTGATCTAATGGAGTTCAAAAGAAAGCTTTTTTTCCGCCATTACAAGTGTAAGCAAATATGAGTTCAAAGCATGCAATGAAAACAAATGCGCATGCAATAGATCTTGAGAAAGATAACAAACTGCAAAGCAAAGAATTTTGAGTTTATAAAATTGACCGGCATTAAGTAAATATTTCAATTTGAAGTCAATGAATCAATCATATGTAATAGTATTTTTAAGTGGAAAGTTCTTATCTATATTTGCTGGAAACTGTAAATATTAAATTGTTGTTCCTCTTTTTTACTTACAAAATACGAAGAGAAATAGAAATATTGCCAATCAATCAAGTAAAACATCATAGCATTGCCATAAAATTAATATGAGAAATATACATACATATGCCTATGTATTCCTGGCTGTTGATGCCACTGTTAAGCTAATGTTATGATAGTTTTAGTTGATTTATAGAAAGTTTCTCACAAATCGGACGCTATAAAATGGGTTTTGATTATGTGAAACACACCTTGAGTAAATATATATATATATATATAATATATAATCTATATATATATGAAATGTTTATTGTATATAGAATTCCGTACACTATATTGTTTGTAAACACGCAGTTGTAGCTGGGTAGGTTTTACAGTTTGTATAATTTTTGATGAGGAATCGTGATGTCGTCATTTCTGACTTTTTTGTCCAGGCGAAAAGTCAATTTACAACTACAACTAAACACACACACACGCATACATACACACGCTAAGAATGGAGAAAAAAATAATGTAATCGGTGAGTGCGCACACCTACAAAATATCGTGCTGATTTAATCACTTTCTTCGTTGGCACTAGCAGCAAATGCCAACTTTTACTCTCATATACACGCACACACGCCCAACCACCCACACACCCACACACATAGAGTTCTGGTTAGCCAAGACCAAGAGCCTTATGGCCAGTGGCCATTAAATGTTGCCCTAAATAAGGGGCAAGCCTTTTTTGGTCGCCTTAACTTGAGTTGTGGGTTTAGAGAAGGATGTTGTAGTTTCGTGACCGAGTGCTTTTCAAGGAGAACAGCAACAGAATCGAAGGGGAGCACAGAGAGAGAGAGAGTGTAGACAGAGTATAGAGCGAGCAAAAGAGACAAAGAGAGCGAGAGAGAGAGAGAGAGAGCAGGTGTGCTAAACTAGTCACGCAGTCGGACATGCAATGGTCGCGCTCATTGTTGGCTATTTTACTCTATACTCGTTTACACGAAATATTCGCCTTGATTCCAGGAGACATTTTCTATGCCTCCACAGCATTGGGTTACGTCAGAGCATTACGAAAATTAATATTCCGGGGTTATGAAGTAATCAACATGTTTACAACAACTTAATGGTGGTCAAAAACTAAACTATAACCAAAATAATCGTTCAAGGCAAACAAGAATTCAGATTTTATGTAGAACTTTAACCTGTTCAATCGAAGGAAGTTCATAAGATATTTCAATGTCAACCTTAACGAAGGTTAAGTCCCAGCGCAGTGACCTAAACGCTCAAACAACGCGTCAAATAATTGCAATATAATTACCCAGGCGAATCTAGGTCAACATAAACCAACTCGGACTCGCATTCAGCTCTACACATACATAAATTATACGTTGACTAACATGCATACTTGCCTGGACATATGTACATAAATGTACATTCATATTAATGTATGTCTGTATGTATGTAATTGCTTTGCATGGGTTTAAGTAAAAATTGAGAAACATTTATAAGTATACATTTCATATTTTAATACCCTTGTTAGGATACTTTAACTTTGTTTAAAAATGTGTAAAGGTGACTTCATAAAGTAAATTTCTCAATTCTAAAGCTCTCTTTTAAAAAATCTTGGTACTCGTCCGCTTTTTTCCATAGCCAGATGATAAGTCAAATCGAATTAATATATCTTATAGCTGTCGTTATCTCAAACAATCTCACAGATTGTTTATTTGATATTTTCTTATCTTAGGAACGATCGGTTGACAATCGAATGCAGTTCTCTGCAAGGGTATTAAATATTTGACATGCTGAAGATAACCTTTCTTTGTTGTCAGTATAAATACCATATGCAATCCTAACTGATTTTTAGAATACGTACATCGATCGTATTATAATTTTTTGTGTTATTTCTTTTGCGGTACAACGACATTAAATAAGCGTAAAGACCACAGCTTATATTATAAATATTTATGTCTATATACATAGATATTGTGTGCCTGAGTCTTATGTAGTAAGAATATCTAAACATCGTGCAGTTCCCGCGCATTGAGATGATTTTGCCCTGTTCAACTAAATCACGAGGAATTTAATTTTTGTTGGGCCTACGCCAAGAATATTCTTTTGTTTAACGTAACAATATGAAAGTTTCATCAAAATTAAGCATTAATATGTATGTGTCGCACAAATACATATATACATATGAATCTATCTATAAGTAAATAACTAAGTATGTACATATATATATTCACATTCACGTTATGGCACGTGTATTTATGTATTTATATTATGTGTGTCATAAGGAAGAGAAGAAAAAAAAACAAATTATTTGAGATTAGGCTGGGAATTTATTTAAATATAAAATTTTAATGCTTTGTCACAGAACACCAAACAAACAACGAATGTCAAATTAAAAGTTCTTCAACATTAACAATTTTTTTTTAAGTCAAATCTTATATTTTGGCATATTATTTTACTTACGCATCGCTTGGCATTTTCTTAAGCATTATATACTTAGCGTAAACTTTTATTGACCATAAACTTTTCCTTGAAAACAATATAATATTATATTGTCTCACTTATGATCTACTCAAAATAGAAGGACAATGCGCGACAATTTCAAAATTAATTATATTTTTTTAGCACTTGGCCGGAAAGAACACATCCACTGTACATTTACGTTTACATTTATGTTTAGCGTAAATATTTATTTTAAATTTAATCTAATGTAAGCACTTGTTTTCAATTGCAAAATAAGCCTAAAATCAAACAAGTTGCAAGTGCCAAAAACAAAATTGTGAAATAGCAAGAGCTTAAGATAATTTTAATAAATAATACACAACTTTACCCAGTATTTTCAAAATCTCATTATGCCTTTCATTAAAAATTGGCGATCACAATTGAACTGAAAACTCTTTGATAAATAATTTAATAGGTTTTTACCAATAAATAATAAATATCTTTATCAGTAATCATATAAACATGCAAATTCGAAGAGAGGGATATAAGAGTTTCCATTCAACAGCATTGTTCTCTCTCTCTCTGCTGTTAGGCTATGCAACTTATGCACAATCGATAACATTCTGCTCAATTGTTGTTGTAGCAGTAGTAAAAGTGGTTTTAGCAGAGCGCGCGCAATTTCAAAATGTAGACGGCCCACAGTCGTGATGTCGCTCTTGGGGCAGCTCCAATCAGTCGGCCGCTTGCTTTCAGACAGTGCAGACGGTTGTCGCGTGAATTGGCATTGTTGAAGACTTGTTAAAACGTGTGCGACACAACGATTTCAAAACGCCGACGCTCGTACACCTGACGACATTGATGGCTTACAATCTGGATTGGATAGCCAGTAAACCGGGGATGTGAGAGTGAGCGGGCGTGTCGCGCTACTTAAATATATAAAACCCGTTCCGTTTTAATATTGTTTTTGCGTGGTAATAACTAACATTCCGGCGCTAGAATAGATTTGTTATCAAATCAATCAAAGTATGTAATGCAAGTCGACGAATGAAGTGAAGTGATTTGTTTAAGACTGTAATTACAGTTATCAATAGGCTTTAATGTGCTGTTCGAAATGGATCTTTATTGTTTATGTGCTGTCATGTCATTTAAAAGCTGTTAAGACATTAAATTTTCAAAATGTTTACTATTATGCATAAAACTGACCTACCAGTAACTTAAATATGTTTCCTATTAATTAAGCGAATGTTATTCTTGTAATTTAACTGAAGCAACTTCAAATCTTACCTTAACATAAGTTTGACCGACACTTGATCTCTTCTGATCCCACAAACACATTTTATTGGTCTACATAAATGTCATTATAATTATAATCAGTCTTTTTAGACATTTGACAAGCGACTAAATAGTAGGAGTGTGCATGAGTAAAGCTATTTGAGGACAACGCTTTTAGAATTTTTCCTTAGCTTGTCTATATGTATGCGTGTGTGTGAGTGTGTGTGTGTGTGTAAGTGTGTGTGCCCGTGCATGGCTCTGTACCAAAAATATGCGCCATTGCCGTAGTCTAACATCGTCCATTTTTACGTACGCAAATAGTTTTTGTTCTGAAAAATTGTTTATTTTTCTATACAAAAATATTTGTTGGCAAGTCTACTTAGTTAGAGGTGACGTTTTGAAATATATCAAGTAATTTCAGTAGCCCTACGCACACAATGGCCTTTAATAATCTTCAGTTCTGTGGAAACGTCAAACGTCAAGAACCCACACATGCCATCCCATTACCTAACATTCTTTCGAAACGGTTTTCCGTTCAGGACCAAATACTTGAAGTAAATATTTTCATAAAATTATAAATGAAATGCTTTTCTTTCACACAAAATTCTTGATAAAATATTATATTAAAGTGGACATACACTTTAAATGGTTAATTTTGAATGTCTTATTGATTCTCATTTTACCATTTTAAATTCTATTTAATATTGTTTATTTAGACTTTTGACATTTTTATTGCGAAATCCTTTGGCACTTTCCCTCTATGCAGGTATGTTTGAATGTACATATGCGAAAGTGTATTATATAAGAGATTAGTCTATTAAAAATAATCGTAAAACAGACATCATCTTGTCATTGTGTGATCAAACAAAAAGAAAACAGCAAAAAGATCACAAAACATTAACGCACACACACGTAGACATATGTATATATAATACATAGACAATACTCGTACATAGAGCTGAAATGAAAATTTGAAATAATTTGTAGATATTTCTTTGTGAACACGAGCAAACCTAGTAATACATCAGACTTATTTTAGCACAAAGCCCCCGAAAAAATAAATACATAAGTAAATAAATTCATAGCCTCACACACACACACACACACACACACACGCACGCACAACAAAAAAAGATAGCAGCAGCTGCTTGAGTAATACGCGGGGAGAAGGGGAGGGACTGAAGTGGGGGTGCTGACTAGGAGAAGGAGAAGGAGTGAGTGTGTGTGCATGTGCCTGTGCCTGTGGCAAGGAGGGGGTGGGGAGCTCTATGTATTAACTCGCCGTTAGACGATCACAAAACGCTTGGGGAGACAACAGACTGCAGGAGAGAACGAGAACCACACTTTATGTGCCATGAACGATATAATTCTAATTGCGAATGAGGTTTAAAATATATAAAAAAAAAAAAAAATAATATTAATAATAATGAGATAGGATTGTTATCTGTGTGTTGTCGAAGCTTAAATACCCTTGCAGACTGATCGTAAGCAAAAATAACTGAATAATTTAAATATATTTAAAAAAAAAATAAATCAAATTTTGGCAAATTGTTCTCATTTCACGAACGAGCAATTTAAATTTCTCAAAAAACCAAGCTATTTTTTACTGTTCCTGCAGATGATATAATAAGCCGATTTAAATTGCTAAAGACATGATAATATTGTATTTAACACTTTAATCTGACACAAATTAGCTGTTATTAACTTATGCATTAGCTGACCAACTTTAAGTACCCACTGCAAGGGTATTAATAATAATAAAAATATTACATATACGCAGCGTTGGCCAGCGTTGATATTCTTTGTGTTGATTCTGTTTTCTAATTTGAACTCAATTATCTTGGTTACAGACGAATATATATCAATATAGTATCAATTCCTTGGCGTGTGACGAGCACATGTGCGTCCCAATTCCTTTGATATCCATATCTTCCACAATATTCATGTTGCGAAGAACACAAGAACGAGTTATTCTTCATATGTTTGTATGTATATGTTAGTAGTACGACTATGTCTATATGCATACTCATTCAGTTGGGCGTACACAAGCATAAAATTCTATTTACACTGTTGGCAGTCCATCAGCCAAAAACCATCAGCTATCAACCAGGCGTCAGTTGTCGAATGTGCATTTAAAATCCATTACGCTATATTTAGTGGCTTTTCTTGCCATTGTTCCATTCCATTTTCATTTATTAGACGATAAACAAGTGCACAACGTTTCTTTACCGCCTCTGTCCCGTCAAGACAGGTAGTTGTAGTTTCGACCATGTCGGCGGTTTCGTGTGTGTATGTGTGTGTTTGTGTTTGTGTTTTGGGTACATTTTGACAGTGCGTCGCTAAAAACAACAACAAATTTACAAATGAACTCAAGACTACTAATTCTGCTCACACTTTTGAGTTCTATATACTATATACAATGTTGGGATTTACACGATAAAATAATATCACAAAGTTTTTACAGAAACTTCTATATAGAACTTTTTGAAGTCATCTCTTACAATAAATTCTTTTTGAACTTCCTTATTGAACTTTATTTGTTGAGAAACTAACAAGTTTATTACCCTGAACATTAGATGAAATGGATACAGATTCTGTATTACAGAGTTAACAGAATATGGATCGATTTGAAATAAAAAGTATACTTAATTTTTGGTTTTATTTAACTTAAAAATTTGGGAACTTTAAAAATATGCTAGAACAAATTAGGCAAAATGGCAAAAGTTTTGGTTATTGGTTATTGGAATCCAGTTCAAAGCCCATTTTAGCTTTCACTACTCTGTTAAAGCCCCACTGTTAATGTCTCATTAACATATAATTGTTAAATTTTTACATAAATATTAAAAAAAATCAACAGAGTTTTTGTTCAAAACCTTGATTTCAAATTGTGCTAAACTTTATTTGATCTTTAGTTCAAGGACTTTTTCGAGTGTTAAAGATTTATTATATTTCAATTACAATTGGTTAATTTTCAGTCTCATTTAAAGCAATTCATTGAACAATTATAAAATCAATTAATTTTCCATTTAATGGTTTATTTATTTGTCTGAAAGTGTATATAGTTTGTAATATATTTGTTGTTCCTGAAGTGCCCTAGAATTTGGACAGAATGTTGGGACTTAACCCATTGTGCGAGCCATGAAATCACAACGATTTGTTAATAGATAAACTAAACAAAAGCAACCGAAGTAAATTCAAATTCTAAATTTCAAATAAACGCGTCGAAAGTGCTAGACAGCACTTTACTGATCCGACCTGTATATAGTATATTCAATTATATATACATGTATATAAGTAAACTCACAGCTTTGTTATGTATGTATGTATGAACCGCAAAAGTAAACAATGGAGATTGTATTTTGAAAATAAATTAAATTCGCCTGATAAAACTGAACAAAAGCTATCCGAAAACTGAGTGGTTATTAATAAAAATATAAAATTTAATTATATAATTCAGATATTAACGCACAGATTGTGAGTGATATATGTGACAATCGACTTTGAAAAGAATTGAAAGAAATAATAAAAAAAAATCAGAATGCAGAATTCAACGTCTTCTTGTGCCTGGTATTTGCCATGGTCGCTGGCTGCCCAGCAACATCATCACAAGCTGTTGGCCATGCAGACGCCCTTTGCTGACAAAGTGGCTGTAACGCCACAAGGTGCAATATACGCGCCACAGCATCAATTGCAACAGCAACAACAGCAGCAGCAGCAGCATCAGCAACAGCAACATCACCACCAGCAGCAACCGCAACATCATCCACAGCAACATCATCAGCAGCAGCAGCAACATTCACCGAACACGGCAGCAGCACCGCCAACAAACTATCAACAGCCAGCATTGCATCCCAGTGCCGGCACCCATTATCCCATGGCACCCGCTTTCAACTTTGGCCAGCCAATGTTAAGTGCCACCCAGACGGCCAGTTATCCGGGACAGCTGGCTCAGAGCACGCCGGCACACGCACATCCGCACAGTCACTCCCAGACGCAGCAGCTGTTGCAATCGGCGATGTTTTCGCCGCTTTCGTTGGGCGCCTATTATACGGCAGCAGCGGCAGCGGCAGCAGCAGCAGCAGCAGCAGGAGCTGCAGGCGCTAATCATGGCGCTTTTGGTGGCGTCTCCTTGTCCGCACAGCAGGCCCTATTGGCGGCTGCCTCAGTGGCTGCCACAACGCCAGCAGGTTTAATGCCACAGACAACACAGGTGCAGGTGCCACGCCCAGCACCACCGCCTGCCGCCTGCGCCCTTGTGCAGTCGCTGAATTGTGGCATGCCACAGGATCTGCAGCATCTCTCTTCCATTAATCTCAATCTGGGTGGCGTCATGGCCCTAAGGAACCATGCAAACGCCTCGGGCCTCACAACCATGAAATCGCTACCAAATGCCGCCGCCGCTTTAACGATTAACAGAAAGGTATGTGAAAGCTCATGTTAAGGTACAGATTGCACGCATTACATAATTTAAATAATACGCTAAGGTCAGATTTTTAATTTACCTATAAAGTTCAGTTTACAGCTCTGTTAAATTACAGTGAACTGTATCTCCTTTACATTTTCTTATTGTCTACCAATTTGACAAAGATCTGTCGTGTAGTTGGCAACATGGGTTGGCTACACTAATCAAGCAGCTCATTCCAATTGTGCATAATTAAGCTGGCAACACTGCAATTACATATTTGTAGAATAGTTGGCTACGCTGATCAAACTGATAATGCAAGGTGGCAACACTGCTATGAAGTCCTCATTAAAAGCACTTTCAATGCAAATAAAGTATACGGCAATTATTCAAGGCGATGATAAAAATTGTATTGAGATGCAAAAACAGGCCTTAAACTTAACGACATTTAATCGAACTGTATGCCCCCCCTAAACGGTATGTCAAGATTTCTGATTGTCAATCGGACAGACGGAAAGACATAAAGACATGCCTCAGCAGCAGCAGCAGTCGCAGTCGCAGCATTGGACGCAGCATGAGGCACCTGCAATCAAGCACTTGGGCGAAGGTCATCGAGACACAATTGATGTCAGTGGCTGAGAGAGATAGATAGAGAGAGAGAGAGAGGCAGCTGCTGTTTACGTTGAAATGAGCCGTGCTCTTGAACCATAAGTAAAGTACTCGTACTCATACATGCATATGTGGAGAGACAGTTGGACAGATAGACAGGCAGACGGACGGACTGGCATAAATATGTAGATTCATGTGCGCTCATCATTGCCCCCGGATAATGATTTATCGTTAGTTGTGAGTCGTCGTGTTCAACTTGAATTGTTCAATAGATGTTTACAAAAAATACTTAATGTATGTACAAGTACATATTTATTTATACACGAGAATCATACACCTATCCGGCTTGTAAGACAACTATTTAAACAATGCGCTATCTCTAACTCTACAAAAAAAAATACATACATATATTCATAGAAAACACTTTTGAAGTTTGTTTGCATGTTGTACTAGGTGCAGCACAAATAATTATAAACTGGAAGCTGTTGTCTTCCCAAAGAAATCAATTCTGAAGTATCTATGGATGCTGATGTAATTGCTCATTTCTATAATTTAACTCAACCGGTTTGAAGAAGCGGTTAACTATAAAAATATCACTGCTACGAGTAAAGCGAACCAACTTATTCAATAATTATGAAAGCTGGAAAAAACCGAGACATTACTAAACAAAAATTAAAATCTATTTATAATAATTAAGCCAATGATCAACAACAATAATTCATAGGGAACCCCTCCACAGAGTCTATGTAGCACCTATTTTCTGGATCTCGATTCCATTCGAAATTTCTTAAGTTTTTCTTAAGTACTCTCTTTATCCAATTTAATATTTTTTATTTTATTTTAAAATTAAATAATAACTTTTATTTGCGAAAATAAATTATTGTTCGAACAGCATTCAGATAATTTAGTTAGTGTTAGTATCTTGCAAAATATTTAAAACCGAATGTAATTAGATTTAAAATTAGATGTTAGTTTCAACAAAGAAGTCGTAATTCGGAAAAGAAAATGGATTTTTAGCGGATGTATAGTGTAAACTGAACACTAAAGAGTTGAGCATAGAGACATGTCGATACACTAACGATAGACTGTTACAGTACGTATGTGTGTCGATTTGTGAATGAAGAAATCTTAAGTGGGTCCAAATTGATGTGGAGAGGCATTATGTCAAAACTGCATCATGAAACCTGACTAAGAGACTATGCGTAATCCGTCTGGAGTCGGTGTTGGAGTTGTAATGTTTTGGACATTCACTTTAACAAACTTCAACTAACTTGTAAGATGTTGTTGTAATTTAAAAGATTGTAATCAGCAGTAGCTTATTACGATTTCAATTGTACTTGGCTGAATGTGTGTTGAGGTGTTTTTTATAATTGCCAAATACTTACTAATAGTTGTACACACTGTGAAGTATGATGATATCATAAATAAAAAAAAAATAAAACCGAAAATATAATTATGTGCTTTGTGTTTAATAAATAAACACGAGTACTAATACTATTTTTAAACACAATCTGAAGCTAACCTGCAATCTCCTTGTGCCTTGGCTGCCTACTTATAAAGACCTTTCAGATTTTCCGCATCGCTACGCATTTTGTTGGTCGTTATTTCTGCAGCGATTTCAGAGTCTTTTGAAATGCAATCACATCACGAGAGCTGCGGTGTAGTGCGGTGCTGTGCGGTGAGCGGTAAACGTTGACTGAGTTGGTCAAGGTTTCCCACATAGCCCCATAAAGTAGTCACAACTGTGAGTTAGAGACAAGCGCTATTTTGCCTTTTCTTTGTTGTTTACAAAAAAAAATTCATAATACTCATGTTAAACGTGAACACACTTCCCCCTTTTAAAGTTGTAATACCCGCAGCACAGCATATGAGATTTATTTACTGAAGAGTTGCGGCCCTTGAAATCAAGTTAAGGCTCTCAACAAGTTATTATGATACTTTGGGTCTGAAGCTATTACAATTTCATTAACAGTTTTGCAGCATTATGATAAATAGATGCCATGCTCATTTAGAAACATTATATAATATTATTAATTACTATTTATATTGAAATCTTGATTTTATTTGTAGCTCATAAAAATTAAAATAGTTTATTGAGCTTAATATTGACGAAAAACATTGCCCGTAAGTTTTTCTCGGATCTTATTAAAACTGTTGTCATAAATATATCAAGCAAACAATCTCATTTGAAAATTCAGTTCAAATTCAAGAATAGAATTTCTTACGAAAAATTTTCAATAACAATACAATTTATTTCAAAAATCGATATTCAAAAATGTAATACGATCCTGCACATGAAAATATTTTTAAATTTGACAAACGTACATTTACGATGCCTCAATGTACATACGAGTGTATATATTTCTGTAACATATACAATTTAAATAGAATGATTTTAGTGCAGGGTATAACACAAACACAATGTTTTGTAAACAATTTAGCTTGCGTAAAAAAACTTTTCGGAAATTTATTTTGCTGCAAGCTAAAAAAATAAATACGATTGAGTTTATGAAAGGTGGAAAGGAACTGTTAATTATCGCTTAATTCTGACTCTCGGTATATACAAAAGAAACAAAATAAAAAAAGTTTTTTATCTATTTAGAGGTATAGTTTTGTTTTGCAGCTGACTAACCGCAGTTCATGTGATATTGCTATTTCTAATGCTTCAACAAAGTCTAAATGGACATTTTGTAATAGAAATAAGTCGAACTGAAGCAGCTTTCCTTTCATGGCGCAGAAGAACTAGAATTTACAGTAATACCCATACTTAACGAACAGCAACTGTTACATGTCAATCTGATATGGTCCGTCAGACAGAAAAGACTGCTTACTTAGTGCACACAAATTGTGTGGACATAATCTATGATCTAATTACCAGCAGGATTCCTTTCAATCTGGTTTTTTTATATGGGGATCAGAAACGAGTTCTCCACGCAAAATGAAATAAAAAAGAAATAGAAACAGAAAAAGAAAAATAGAGACCACAGATGAACGGAGCAAATTAAGTTGGCATGGAAAAAATCTATTTTAAGTATTGGCTGTTCTTGAAAATTTGTTAATTAACTAAATCGTGGTCACGTGCTGCAGTCAGTCGACTTCCAGATGCCGAGATCCGACGCACTCGACACACGCCTCCGTTAAATGCCACCTTGCGGAATCGAGTGAAGAAAGATTCTGTCACATCTACGTACAATCTTCTCCTTATGATATGATTCAAAGTGTGGGTGTATGCGAAACACACATAAATTGTATACGAGATTGTCGTTTGCTTTGGAACAATATCAAAATTGCCGGCTATAGTTAGTATCATTGAATGCAACATATTTATACAAATATACTTATGCATATCTGTATGTATGTATGTAGTTACAAACATATATGAATGGTCGCTTGCCAAGATCGCTGGCAACAGGTCTCTGTCGTTGAATGATTCAATTAATTTCTCAAGTCTTTTTATATGAACATCATCCCATGGATGAGTGGAACAAACATTCATATCTATATTCATACTTATCATTGTGTGAGCTGAGTGTCTGTGTGTGGGCAGAGTTCAAACACTTTTCATTCATTCCTTTTTCTTTTTTTTGATCTTTTTTCTTTACAAAAAAAAAGTATAATAACAATAAACATAATTGATTATTGATTATTAGCATGTTGTATTAATTGGAATCATCTAAACTTTAATGTAAACTATAAATACTTAAACGCACAGTGTGTATTAGTGGTATACGTATAACAAGATAAATGCAAGTACTATATAATAGTCTGCATTATGATATCAGAGCTAAATATAAAACCAAATTTGAGAAACCGAGACTTTTGTCGACTGTGTCTTTGTGTCTATCATACTCAGGGGCTTGTGGGATCTCAGTGCATTATTTTTTCTGAATTTGTGCACATATGAGACGAATACGTCTGGTAACTGTAACGAGAAAATAATTATATCATTGGAATACCGAAGACCTAATGCTCTCTAGCTATAGACCTAAAATTAAACTTTGTTATTTCTAACATATGTCAATCAAACTTTTTGTGTAGTCTTATTCTCTCATTGTAAAAGGACACGGAGCAAAATAAATTAAACTTTTTTTAACTTTTGAAATTGCCGAACTGTCATAAATAATTTTAGTTTTTTGCTCTTTATGAGATCGTGATGTCATTATAATGATCGTACCCTTAGTGTAGAGTATAAGCTGCTGCTTAAGGAAAAATGACCGACAGGCCTTGTCGACGGTCGACCGACGACCGTCTCGTCGTCTCCCGGTAGTGCTCGTGGCGGGTCTCCCGTGCTTCGTTGCCCTCCCCCACGGCATTTTCGGGGCATGCCGCATGTTTCCATCATTTGTTGGGCGCACTGCCAATGAAAGCAAAGACAAAAGTCAGGCAGCCAACAGTCACTCATCGGAGTCCACGAAAGAGACAACTAACTGAAATGCAAGTATCTATTCCAAAGTACGAGTATCTACATACAGACATTCAGATGTATCTGTATCTAGTGCATATGTATTTGCATTTGTCTACAAATTACTTTGTACAATGCACGCACATGTACAAATATACATATATATATATACATATTTATACATTATATGGATGTAGAATTAGAGCTCGTCGGTCCACTTGAGAGTACTCGTAGCAAGGAATACGCTGATCAAATTATGAAAAGATAAAAATGCCAGACGCCAAAAAGTATAAATATTTTTGATGGTTTCCGAAACTTGAGTTGCTGACTTGCAATACCTACGTCAGATCAGGCGATTTGTCTTTCTTGAGTGCATGAAAGCATAAATCTTCAAAACAGATCTCTAAAAACCACTAAATCTTTTGGTCAGCTTCGAATTCGTGCACAAAATGGAGGCATCCCATATAAATTAAATTCCATCAACAATAGATACTTTTATTTAAGAGCGTGCCTTTCCCAGAACTCAGCTGAAAATAACTTGAAAAAAAACTAATCCTTAAACGGAGATACCTAAATTTAGAAATAGTAATAGCTAATCAATTGCTTAAATATTTTAATAATTATTCTTAGATATCTATGTTAAGTATATCTCTCCGACTCATTACAATCTAATCCTATTTACATTCTTGATTTTCTACTTTCAGCTAACTTCAGTAAGCGAATCAGAAAAACAGAAATTAAAAATTCCTGAGAAACGGAAAACAGAGGACACTGAACAAATTAAAGATTTGAAAAAGGTACACCGAATATGAAGCTGAGAATTTATGGAAATTTGATAACAACGATATAATTTCTTTCTATAATAAAGGCTAAGCTCGAGACAAAAGCATTGAAAGCAAAAAGACCTGGCTTTACGGATGAAAGATATCAGGAGACTTCCTACTATACAGAAAATGGTAAAATAAAATAAATAATTTAAAAAAAACCTTACAAAAGCCACTCTCTTGTATAGGTCTTAGAAAAGTCTATCCTTATTATTTCACCTTCACGACCTTCACAAAAGGTCGTTGGGTTGGCGAAAAAATACTCGATATATTCTCAAAGGAGTTTCGGGCCCATCCAGCTGAGGAATACGAGCGTTGTATACAGACGGGCACGTTAACCGTTAATTTCGAGAAGGTCCCCATCGATTATCGGCTAAAACATAATGACTTGTTAGCCAATATTGTGCACAGGTAAATAACATTTGAGTAAAGATACGAATGTAATTGAATTAAAATGGGCACATGGCATGCCTTTAAAAAAGCAGATACTTTTTAATAATTTTACAAAATTATTACAAATGTCTATCATTGTCGTAATTTCAATTAAGTCCTCTAATTTATTTGCATATGGAGTGTACTTAATTAAAAATAATATAAAATATTCGACTTGCTTCTGAATTCAATAACAACCGTTCACGGTTTGTCTCTGTTTAAAGGCGTAATTTATATTGGAACCGGTTGTAAAGTATCTCAAAGTCGAGCATTTCAACTTTGGTAACTTCTTTGTAACACAAAATTAATTATAACCTCATACATGAGGTAAGACTGTTAAGGAATTGACTTGTATTCTTGCAAATATGTTTTATTTTTGTAATTAAAAAATAGTTTATAATCTTGTGAAAATACAAATTTAAATTTAAAATTAAAAGAATGTTTAACAATAGTCGTTGCGTTATATCTGCCATACTTTATTGCTTATATCTCTTTGTAAGATAAGCATATTGACTAAAGGGTCCGATGAGACACGGATTTCTGTTCATCCGAAAGCGCTGAATGTTACATAGATCTAACTAAATATGCGCACTCATGAATATCTTTGCAGACACGAAGTACCCGTCACTTGCCAACCAATCACAATTGTGCATATGGATGAGGACATTGTGGTTGTTAATAAACCGGCCTCTATACCCGTAAGTGGCTTTAACGACCGCCATATTACATAAATTACCAGTTAAAAATACAACAATCTTTAGTAATAATTTATCTACTAATAAATATTATAATCCAAGTCTATATAAAACTCAGGTTATTAATAGTTAACAAATACACATACCTTGTAAAAACTATAAAAACTTATTGCTACTATTATTCTGTTATATTAAAATTGTTCCTATATATATAGGTTCATCCGTGTGGACGATATAGGCACAATACTGTCGTATTTATACTTGCCAAGGAATTTAATCTGAAGAATCTACGCACAATTCATCGTCTTGATCGGTTGACATCTGGTTTATTGTTATTCGGAAGGAGTCCAAAGAAAGCACGTCAAATGGAACAACAGATTCGGAATAGACAAGTAGAAAAGGAGTATATCTGTCGCGTAGAAGGAATTTTTCCAGAGTAAGTAAATTCAATACCAATGATAAGAAAAAGCGGTGACCCTTTCTTTTAATTTTTAGCGGTACCGTAGAGTGCAAGGAGCCTATTGAGGTGGTCAGCTATAAGATTGGAGTGTGTAAAGTTTCTCAAAAGGGCAAAGATTGTACCACAACTTTTCAGAAGTTATCTCAGAATGGTACCACCAGCGTGGTTCTCTGTAAACCCCTCACAGGACGTATGCATCAGATACGTGTACATTTGCAATACTTGGGTAGGATTCGATGAAAACTGATTCAGTATACGATATTAAATGTTATATTATGTTTAGGTTATCCTATACTTAATGATCCGTTGTACAATCATGAGGTCTTTGGTCCGTTGAAGGGTCGATCTGGCGATATTGGTGGCAAAACTGACGATGAACTTATACGAGATCTCATTAACATACACAATGCTGAAAATTGGTTGGGAATCGATTGTGACTCTGACATATCATTGTTCAAAAATACTAAGGATGAAACTGACCTGGAGAGCTTAAGCAGCGATCAAACTTTTGGTGAGTAAAAATAAAGAATAATTCGAATTTCTATCTACTTAGACTATCACAAGGAAATGCAACTCATCCTTTTGTAATTTTGATTTGAATTTTAAAACTATAAAAAATTAATTAATAAATAGAAACTATTTTCTTCCCTAAAGCCGTACACCACAGCGATGATGATGTGGGGGTTAATTCACGTGAAACCTCACCCCCCTGTGTGGAAAACCAACAAACCTTAGATCCCATTAAGCAGCCACAACAACAACAACAAGAATGTACAAATATTAGCCAAGGACTCGTAGTTAAGGCCGATGAGACACCCGTTACAGCTTCAGTGTTGCAAAGCACGAACGGTTCTGTGGATACTGGATTGGCATCCGATAAAGTTGTTATTGATAAGCATTGCTATGAGTGCAAGGTGCACTATCGCGATCCAAAGCCCAAGGATCTTGTCATGTACTTACATGCCTGGAAATATAAGGTAACAGAACTGAATTATACACTCCACAATTTTAATACTAATGGGCAAACTTTAATTTTCATAGGGACCCGGCTGGGAGTATGAAACTGAGCTGCCATCCTGGGCACTTACGGAATGGGAGGACTTCGACTTGACCTCAGATAAAGTTGTGAATCAATAAAGTATATATTTTATAATCTATCGCCGGCTTATCAGATTTATACTTATCGTACCGTAATTATATTTATTACGCTTAAGTTTTTAAATATCGGGAGTCCTATTAAAACGCTTCAACACAAAAAAATTATGAACCAAATAAAGGGGAGAATATCGTGCAATAAATATTGACCAAGCTATTGATAAATTTATATGATGAAGACAAACTGACCAAATATATATTATTGTAAACTGTCAACAGAAATTCTAAATATCATATTTAAGAAAAATATGTGCCTTTCAGATTGGTATAAACATACTTATATATTCAGATATATTTAAATATATCTCAATTACACACATTTAGATGAATAGAGATTTCTGTGCGCATATAAATTCATAAAATCCCATTGTTGCTATACTTAGATGTTTTTCCTATAGTAAATTTCATTGATACTCGTATTAAGCAATTGGGTATACATCACCATAATCAAAACTCTACAAACCAATCAATCAAATTATGTTATAAATTTAAGAGAAAAGATGAAAAGACATGCAATACAATTTCAAGTTTTCTATACACAATTAGTTATACACCTTATACTATAGATACTTAAATCAGGCGAACCATTAACAATCTTATCGGAATTGAGTATAGATTCGTAATCAAAAGGTTCCAATCAGCTTATAAGAGCATAATATCCCTTTAAAATAAAAAATCAACAACTATTTCGTGCCCTTCGATAGTACTTAAATTACTTATTGAAAATGATAATAGACAAAAGGTAATAATAATATGATACAGAAAGCTAAATAGATAATTTTATATGAACTACATTATAGAAATAAGTGCAATATATTATATATACATACATATTACAAATGGATATCAATAAATTTTACAAATGTTTCTTAGAAATTTGTTTTATTGAATTTTATTGGGAATTATTGGATATTGAAAGACTATGCAGTATTTCATTAGAATAATTTGGAAAGTCTTGCCTAAAGCATTAACAAAAAAAATATTTCCACTAAATTTAAAGTGTAGTGCACAAATTGCTGAAATATTTAGTATATAACTTTTTTCATAACACGAAAAACTCATTTGCGAACTTGCGAACTTGCTAAACTGCATAACGCATACATGGCCGAAAATAGCTGTATTTATATACCCTTATTTCGTGAGGGACAGGACTTAAGGACTCGAGTCCTGTTAACTGCGCAAGCAACGAAAAGTTTATTGGAAAAGGAACTTACAAGGGGTTGTGACTGCTGCAGTGAGAAATTAAATTTAATTAACGTAGCAGCAAAATTAAAAATGCATGTTACAAAATAAAATGCTATAAATCCGAAATTCAACCGGTCGGTGGGAAAAGTCCGTGCCTAATTGCAAACATGCCCCTCTGTTTAGTCAGAGCAGAGGATAATGCACTTACAGGTCCTCTCATCTAGCTGAATTATTTAGCAAAAGTGTAATTAAAATGAAAATAACAGCGCATCCACTTTGGGATTGTTCGAAATTAAATAAGTTTTCTAATGCAGCATTCGGGCCAAGTGCTGGGAATAGTTTTAGGTTTTTATTTTTTACTTGATTTGTTGCATACAAATTAAAGAGTATTTCCATGTCTTTGTTTGCATTTTTATAAACTAAAATATACATAAATAAAATATATTTATTGTATATACGAGTAAGTTTGCTTAAAAACATGCCTCTTTTTAGCTCAGTTTTCCTATGTCAGCAGTTTAGGCAACAGGCAAGAGGAAGCTTACGGTTTCATCGTTGCCTTTAATGGCATTCGTGAGGCGTTTGTCTTGGCCCTTTGCACAGATTCAACCGCATGTTGCCAACAAAGGTGCAAAATAAAAGCCATAAACCACCGCATACATATTTGTTAACATTTTTGGACACCTTATCGAGTCTTGGTCGACACACAAGCATTATTTATTGCAACTATGACTAGGGTGTACATTTTCAGCACTGTCGCACCTAAAGACAATAACCTTTGACAGCTATGAAAGCAAAAAGGATAATTTATAAGCCTCAGAATCTATTTGCATTGTTGCTCAAATTTACTTTACACTTTAGCTGTAAAAAAAAAAAAAAAGAATAAAGTCATACATTTTCAATGAAGCAAATACTATCATTGCAATCATTGCAGAAAAAATCGAAAGTGTTATAAATAATAGAAAATTTTATCAATCTTAAAAATGTATAACAATAATTTATTTTAGTATACCAAATAATAAAATTAAAAGACAAATATAAATTCAGTAACAAAATGGGTATCATTTGAATCATTAATATATAAAATCAATCAAATACATACAGGAATAAGCTAAGGCCGTTACAACGAAATTTAAAAGTTAACATTTAGCGCACACAACTTATCGTTTCAATTCCTCTCAATCCGATAAATCCGTGATAGACTCTCTCGAGATGCGTAAAAAAAACGCAACATTTAGTGAGCTGCCAGATGTTCAATATTACAAATTAAAATTTAGTTTTTGCAATTAAAATTTTTGTGACTAATTAATTTTTAAATAAAATAAGTTGGCAACAATGCCCAAAACAGTGCTGGGCAAGTTTTTAGGGGAAACATGTACAAGATATCAAACCAGATCGGGAAATTTTGCAGGGTGGCAGCCTTTGCCCCGCATACAATTTCCTCTTGTTTATTTTTGACGTTCAAAACACAAACAATAAGAAACCAAGCGGTTAAAAAACAGCGGAACAAAATCCTCATTGTCCTGTTAAATGCAAAAATTATAAATATGATACACGATGTTTTACTCACATGCTTAAGCCTGAGCCGCAAAGGAATAAGCATTAGAAGCTTTCTTGTAAGTATTTACATGAAATGTGCCCACATATGTTTGTCCACATTGTATTTCTTTCTTAGGACACGAATGCCGTGGAGGAATTTCTACATCCCTGTGAGCGTCAGATATTTGACGACATTCTAACCATCTTAAATTATCTGAATGAAGTTGTACGATTTGCCAAATACTTTGGAGGCATCAATCACAATGATATCTCAGATTTTCAGGAAGTTGAAGGTAAGTCGACAATTTAATTGTGCACTTCAAGTTACTTATAGTTGAAGATTGTTTTCAGAATACTCGTCTGGTTATTATTTGAAGAACTTTGCCAAAGGTGTCGAAAGTGCGCTCGAAGACTATTACAATGATATAGTACGTCTGGAATCTAATTACGCAAAGCAGAAAACAAACTCGCTTATATACATTTTTAACACCTTGGAATCGCAATTACCTCTTATACTGTTTCTGCGCAAACTTATTACTGATGCCAGATTGCAGGTAAGATTGTGTATGTTTGATATCTTAACTCCAACTATAATAATATAATATATTTTTAAGAAACTTCATGGCTGTGGATTACTGCAAAACCTGCACCAACAATATGATCACGGTATTGTTCAGATGGACCACATACTTGCCAAGTAAACCAACAACTATTATTACTATAACGATTACAATAATGATAATAATATTCTAGAATTGTCAAGCCCGTCAAGTTGGTTTTCTTCTCCCATTTGGCGCACTGGATGCTGTTGGGCATGATTGATGATAAGCACACTGAGTTCTTCATAAGCTTTAGGCAATCTGGTGAAAATGGAGCGGAAAATTCTTCAAACAGCTCGTATTTGGTAATTAACCTTTGCAGAGTTCTGTTTTTAATTTTATACCTTTAATGGGTTCAGTAGTACCCTTCAACAGCTTAAGTTAATGCAATATCTTCTTTCTTTTTTATTTACAGTCTTCAGTCGCCGAAGATGATATATGGCAGTATGAAATTAATATGGCTCAATTACCAAGATTTATGTCAACTGTTTTAGCCGAAAAAGTATTATTTGTCGGTCAAACGGTACTCGTTTTTAAAATGGACCGAAATAAAAATAAAACTGACACTTGGACTTTGAAAACGCACGGTACATTCTGCGATGATGTCAGTGAACTTTGGGATGATAAAGAAGCCGAATTCTCTAAAATGATTGAGGATCTAAATGACAATGATAAGATCGATGTTCTGCTCCTAGAAAGTGTTATAAATGAGATCAAGAAATACGTTAGTCAACGTCTATCTGATATTGCAGTCATTGAAGATGATTTGGACCGTCAAATGGGTTTGATAAAAGACTTTTACTTGTTGGGTCGCGGTGAATTTTATCTAGAATTCTTGCGCCAGCTTCACGGTAGTTCCGATGACAATTCTGATACAAATGCAAGAAATTTTACCAGAGCTTTTGAGGTACGTAGTTTGGCAATAAATATGATATTTGTTAATTTACTCAAAACCTGAATATTACAGATTGCGTCAAACGTATTGGGAATCGTCGATGAATTGGAGAACTTCACACTGAGTGTGCAAAAATCCCGCATTAATTTAGAACAGAGCTTCGAATTTGGTATTTGGCAAAATCTTCATTTAAAGTACATGTATAAGTGGCCATTGAATTTATTGTTTTCACCAATTACGGTTGAACGATACAACAATGTGTTTCGATTTCTGTTAATTGTCCGCAAGCTTCAATACGATCTACAGCTTGTATGGGCTCGTCATAAATGGGTCGCTAAAATGGGAACACCAGTCCATGTACGGATTATGAGTTTCCGTAATCACCTAACATTCTTTATGGATAACTTACAGTATTACATACAAGTAGACGTTCTCGAGAGTAAGTCATCAAAGTTCTTTCTACAACAATCAACAATTAATATGTTACAATTAATTAATGTCTTTTGATATTTTAGGTCAATACAGTATACTTATGAATGTAATTAAAAGTAAAGCTGATTTTGAAGAGATTCAAAGAGCTCACTCAGTCTTTTTGGCCAACGTACTGTCACAATGCTTTCTACTGACCGATTTGATCGATAAAAAGATAAATATTACACAAACGAGTCAATGCCAAAATCCAATTTATGGAACAATTCTTGAAATTTTTAGTATATGCGAAAAGTTTAGTTTCTTCGACTCGATGGAAAACACACCTGAGGATTCTTTAAAAGAAATCGACATACTTGAAGAAAAGTAAGTTAGGAATACAAATTCACTGGTCAACTAATTATTGCATCTTTAAATATTTATTTTTATAGATTTAACGTATCAATATTGGGCTTAATCAAATTATTGATCGACATTAAAAGTGCATCCAGTTTTGGACCATTATCGCAGCTTCTATTAAGATTGGATTACAATCGTTGGTTTAGTGTTAACAAGACAGCCAACGAAAAAGCTTTAAAGGATCAATTTCAAGCGCTTCCTGCTTAAAGCTGTAAACGTTTGATGTCCTCCATGCGAAAATCGCTTCTGTAAATTAAACATGAATTAAGTATTTAAATTGAATCGAATAAAAGTGAAAATTTACCTTAATACCAAAATAGTTCGAACTTCGTTTGGGGTCAGTCGCCAAGAATGCATATCGTGATTTTCGGGATTCCAATACTCGGATAGTTCGGAAACTTTATCTAAATTTAAGAGCGTTGCAATTTGTGAAAGGCGTGTCATTTTATCTCGCACCGACCATGAAGTGGCTCCTGTAAGATACGTGCCTAAGGCGCGCACTTCCTGATCCAAAACGAGACCACCTAGCTGCAATTGAAAACAAATTAGGGACTAAGCATAATTAACAATGAAAACCAAGTTAATTACTCTATTAAAGGAGTTCTTTTTAATAGCTCGTTCCAAGCGATTTGTCACTTCTGTTGCCAATATGCTTACAAGCGCATCGTAATTACGTGGACTAAGGGCATTTTTGAATGAATTCAGCAGTCCATCCAACTGCACAATAAAATACTGAACAAATGTTTCTCCAGCTTCGTAAGTGGCCAGCTCCTCCTAAAGAAGTATATATATATCAATAAATTAGTAAGCCATAGTGTAGAATGCAATGCATGCAAGTAATTACTTCTGTTAAATGGTGACTATAGTTTAAGAATTCATCCACCCAGGGATTTAGACGTGGCCTTATTGCACTCGATCTTAGTTGCTGTATCCCAAAGTCAACCGTTGCCTTCAATGCATCGCGAACATTTTTCAGCTCTGTCAAACAACTGTCCAGTAGCTGTCGCTCAACAGCAGTTATGCCGGGGAATGTGCCAGATATCTCCTGTTCCATGGTCTGCCACAGTGTCTCAATATATTCAGTGGACATATCGGCGTTATTCAACTGAACTATGAAGTTCGTTCGATTGCGATCAGCGTCAGTTGAATGCAATTTGCCCTGTTGCAAACTCGTTTGTATGGCGTTGTAGGCTTGGGCCAAATCAATGTATCCAGATGGATAGCCACTCTTTAAAGGTGCCTTTAGTGCACTCACAAAATCACCATCAAGGCATGATGCTACATTATTGATAACTGCACAAGTACCGTTGATTGATTGCGTTGTTAGAGAACGTCGGATTGATTTCCGTAATATAAAGAAAACATCATCGACTATTGACGAACATTGTTGGCCCGATTCAAATGTATCAAGTCCAATGGCTTTTAAAACACTTTCCTCCATGAAATATCTAACAAAGAATTTAAAGAGTTAAATGTGAAATTAATAAGTATATACAAGTACCTTTCAAAAAGTAAATATGTGCTTAAAATCTCCTGCATTTGGCGGCTCAGGTCGCAATCCTTTACAACCTTTTCATACTCATTTAGTATGTTCTTTTGAGGCTCCTTGTCTTGCAAACAAGTCTCAGCATTCGTCTGTAAATAAATGTGTTTTTTATTATCATAAAATTTTAATAATATAATAAATTCAATTACCTGCAAACGACGACGCATAAATCGAAAATATAACTCTATTCTAGAATGCATGACTGTTATTTCAGCTATAATAGAGTCTATATCCTTGGGATTTAGTTTATCTATAGAACCGCCAGATGGTTTACGATAGTGTCCCAAGGACGGTATGCTACTGCTGGCAGTGCTTGCATTATTTTGCCTCTGGGCGCTTTCATTAACTTGTCGAATTCGATACTGGATTTGTCGATTCTTATTGAATTCTAACAGCAAATTTTTTACTTCCATGTCGCATTCTTTTTGCAATATTGTTACCATATCAAGCAATGATGTAGATCTAAAATGGATTATACATTACAAAAGATTACAAATTTATGGAAACCAAAATGAACTTACTCTTGTCCATAAAATGCTTCAATTATGGGCTGATTTACCTCGACGACACGTGCAAAGTTTTCCAGAATTGCGGTCAAACGGTCGGCATAAGCCAAATGAAGGCGACGTTCAGCCTTAGCAATGTCCTGCGTGTTGCGCAGTTCCTTCTGTGCCTTGGACGACAGCTTCTGGCAAATGTAGCCACAGAATTTCTCAATGCCAATTCGATGGCAACCAACCAATGGGAATATTTTGAAGAACCTCTCAACGGAAGCCAAGTCATCGTTTTGCACAGCTTCATCGAATCGTTTTGCAATCAATTCCCTCATCTTTTCTGTAGCGTCCTCTAGTGTGTGCACCGCATCGCTTACCGAAGTAATCGAACCCTGGACATCGTCGGCAGTGCGTTGCAGTAGCTGTTGATCCATTGCCAGAAAACGTGCAATGTGTCCCGCTCCCTTCTCGTAATCCTCCTCATTGATGGCCTTCACAACACCCTGGCTGCATAGCTGCAGATCGATCAGATCATGAACACGTTGCTGACACTCAGATGCCCGGCATCTTGCAAGATCCAAACGCCGTACTTTGGCGCTGACGGACTCGGCAAGTTGAGCCGTGTTCACGATCTGCATGTTCAGTTTATTGGAATCGTTCTCCACGGTGAGTAATGTGGCCATGGCTCTGCCGATGCCACTTAATTTTGCCTCAATCTGGCATTGTTTAGACAACACAGCCTCAAGTTTTGCATTCGTATCAGCCTAAAATACAAAAAAACACACAGATTAATTTTATTGTTTATCTTAAAACTCAGCCCAAATAAATACTTCTTTTTCTGAAATACGTAAAAGACTCTCATCCACTTTCTCGGTTGTACTAAGATCCCAGCCGCCTATCATTTCAATTAGATTTGATTCATTCATCTTAAAACTTAACAGTTATTATTAAAAAAATACATAAAGAAAATTTGTTTATTTGGAATTTACGTGGCCACTGTTGCCAACTTAGCTATTTTATAGCTTATATCTGCCAATTTTTTCAGAGTTCGGTTGCAAGAAAAATTTCAAAATTGTTATTAGCAGAAAATCTGGCTATTTAAAATATTTATATACATCAGTTTTGCTATTAATATTTTTAGTAAAACTGTGCAAAAGTGCCCAAAGCAACAAAGATGTTTTCCGACCAGTAACAATTATTGTTCCCCCTAAAATCTTGCCAGCACTGGTGTGGAAGACTGCCACAAAAGCTGCCACCCTACAAAATTTCACAGTCTGGCAACTTGTTTTATTTAATCAAGATGAAAAACGAGTCAAACTCTGCGTTGTCCACCTGCATTTCACAGCACTAATTTCTTTTAAAAAAGCATCGACCAAAAATCTACTTGGAATTTCTTTTAACCTATAAAAATAGCTTGTGTGTTTACAGCTTGTTTGATATATTTGAAATAAATATTACCTGCAGTTGTAATGAATAACTACTTTACGGAATATGAAAACCTGGAGGTAAGTGACTGTTAAATTAAGAGTATTGTTATTTATTTACCAATGTGCATATGTTTTAACAGGTGCACGAGCTTATGCTGAAAGATCGTCCACGACAGGAAGCCTATCACAATGCCATTTTGAAGAATAAGGAATTGTTTAAGGATAAAATTGTAATGGATGTAGGCGCTGGTACAGGAATTCTTTCCGCGTTTTGCGCCCAAGCTGGCGCTCGCTTGGTCTATGCCGTGGAAGCCTCCAATCTGGCAACTAAAGTGGCTCTGGATTTAATTGAAGAAAATGGTCTTACCGATGTTGTTAAGGTCATACATTCGCAAATAGAGGAATTTGTTTTGCCGGCTACCGCTGAGAAAGTGGATATTATTGTGTCGGAATGGATGGGATTCTATTTATTGCACGAGGGCATGTTGGACTCTGTTCTCTATGCTCGCGATCATTTCCTTAAACCAGATGGCCAAATGTTTCCCAGTGAATGCACCATTTATGTCTCGCCATGCTCGGTTCCATCACTTTTTGACTATTGGGAGAACATAGATGGTGTAAATATGGAACGATTTGCCAGCAAACTGCGGTTACAAAAATCAACAAGACCGGAGATTGCACATCTAAGTCCCAAAGATTTGCTTCACGAGGGCATCGTATTTCACTGGATGAACTTGCTCGACGTGGATGCCAAAGAGCTGGATGAGATACGCTTCAAGGAGGTGGTATCCACACAGACAGCAGGCAAGCATCAAGGATTCTGTATATGGTTCGATGTACGCTTCCCTGGCGAGGAATCTGTGACACTGAGCACATCTCCACATGCACCGGAAACCCATTGGAAGCAGTGCGTTGTTGTTCTTCCAGAAGAGAATTGTGAAAATCTAGAGGAGAAATCTCCGGTAGCATTTCAAATATTGATGAAACGCAATGCAAATGATGCCCGAAAGTATAACCTGGAAGTGGAACTGCTCGATCCCAATGTGGAAGAACATCCAGTGCCCTGTTCATGCCACATGACAAAATGTATCCTAACTGAAGCTCACCTTAAAATGATGGACACTTCATAGTGTACAAATCGTATTTGTTAAACAGTGTGTAAGACGTAGAAATATTCAATTAAACAACACATACAATTTTATTTACCTCAGTCAAACTTAACAGCTAACCATTTTTTATTATCTAAAAATATATAATTTGCAAAAAAGCTTCAATTAGCGCCAAAAATGTGGCATTAACCTAAAAGCCGTTGCAAGCGGCATTGAAGCTCCTTGAGAGAATGCTGTAAACGGTTCGTGTCCGGCTTTTGGTAACAAATATTCAAACACGCCGCAACTATATCTTGTGCCTTGCCCAATATCCGTCTCCTGATAACAAGATAAGAAGAATCATTGTAAATCTTATAGGACAATAATATTTCAATATTACTTACTTGGAACGGTACCAAATGGCTTGGGCATTATCAGCCAGAAGCGTTACCACTCGTATAGCCGACTGTATTAAATGCCATTCATTGCCTTCATTTGCCCAGATGCGTTCGTTCATCGAGATCATTCTAATGAAGAATTAACAAGAATTAGCAATGGGAATTTACATATATGGTCCATACAATCGCTAACCTTGAATAGTATTCCAGCAGCAGTTCAACGTCTAGTTTCATGGCAAATAGTTTTTCTGGCACTGTTCCTTCCGGCAGATGCAACTGACATGCCTTTATCTCCAGCTCTCGAATTAGGAATGCAAATGGAAAGCATGGACCCGATTCGCCAAACTCACGCACCAATAGTTCAATTTTGGTAAAAAGTCTGATACTGCGCTCATGAGTCGAGCCAGAAGTGTCCACTGCACTGTTGATGATGTTACCCCACACCGACTCAATCAACAGTGGATCGTTGTGATTGGAGCAATTGAGTATCGACAGCTGGCATTCCCAGAGGTCAAATGGATCAGCAAAGTTTTGATACAGCTGTGTGATATCATAGAGGGCAAAATTCAACTCCTTAATGGCCTGTCTGGCATCTTGGTTGGTGTTTACAAGTGGACTCATAGCACCCAGTACGGATTTTTGTACACGCGCAATTTCCAACTGCAAAGGCCAAAAAAAATATGGATTTTAGAATATGTGTTATACCAAGTTAAATAAAGCAAACTGACCTTATCCTCCAGCTCCTTTAAAAAGATGCCATTGGTTATGGAGGATCCAACAGTCTCATTACGCATACACATAACCGCACGCACCAAATAATCAATGCGCACATCCAGAGATATATTCTCACTGCGTGTCATGGCCAGATTATCGAGAATCTGGGCGGCCTGTGAGTGATGACCATTCTTCTCGTAATACTTCCACAGTAAATCAATTAATTTGACATTCTCTGGATTGCGACTGACACTGCGTCGCAAGAATTCGCCCAGTGATGGCTGAATCAATTCCAACAATTCACTGTTCATATCATGGGAGAGTAACCATTCGTAGATGGTCACATGCATTAATGGATCTTTCAATCGGAGCGCTTGGTTTGTGATCTTCTTAATCGTCTGCTTCGATATGTTCTCCATATCATGATGATCCTGAGTCGTATCGCAATTCAGCATGAATGTGCGACTTTGCTCCTGATCGGGTCTACTGCTGGCAAGCGAATGATAGATGTAGTCCAGCATGAGCTGCACCTCTTTGTAATAGTTCATGCTACAAGCAAAAATATAGATAAATACTCAGTTTAAATATATATTAGTTGCATATTTACCGTGTGACAAAGCAGGTGTAACCCTCGCGATCTTCAACTGGCTCATTGTTATTGTAATAATGTATACCAATTTCTTCGGGATCGATTTTCGACGCACAGGTTGCAGATAATTCAACGACGCCCTCGTAAAAATCTACAGAGATGAATTGTTGACAAATACTATGCAATGGCAACGTTGGAGCAGCATCCAAACACATTTGCAAAGTTGTGCACAGTTTTTGTTCCTTCTCTGCTGCCGATTTGCAATTCTTGGCACTCATAAGTATTTCGGTTGCCTTATAAGTTACTTCGTCCTCGTGCCTATAGAGATTGGGGCACAGTTCCCGCAGGTTATCAGACACCTCTGTTACATCCGCCTTATCTTTAAGATACAAATTGATGAGTGCAATTATTAGAAATGCACACACCTCCGAACGTGTGATCAACAAATCTCGAAACGTGCAACATCTCAACATTTTCTGATGCTCTGGCGACAACTGCTGACAAAGCAACTGGAACTGATGGTCATTTAGGATACTCCAGAGTGACATTACTTCACATGCATGTTCTGAAAAGCAATTTGTAAACAATATTATATTCAATTAAAACTAATCGAATAGTTAAAGCTTACTAATAAACTGATTTAATGCAGAAAGCGATCGCTTCTCCTCGATCTGTGCCTGCTCCGTGAGGTTGCGATGTTCATTCATCGGCATTTGGCTGTTGTTCATCAAAACATTACCCGATCTACCCAAATGTGTGTCATACGGCATTCGTCTGCTAGCTATAAAATCATACAAGATACATTTTAGATAAGCTATGCAAAGAGATCAAAGAGATGAGCTTACCGGAAAGATCGTGCACTGAGTGTTTGTCTAGGAAATTGCGCAACGCACGCAGTTCAATCAAAAGAATTGAACAATCTTTAATTTTTAGTCTGGAGCATAAATTCTCATCAACACAATGCAATTTCCAAACTGATCGCAGCATACGCGACACAAACAAATATAGACCATCGTGTTTTGCTGAATATATGATAAGGGAATTATCTGCAACAGGCACCGTGGAATGCTGATGTTGTTGTGTGGCTTGTGCGACTGAAACAGAAATGAGCATCAATTGAGCAAATAAATATATCTCAAGTGGATGGACATAAGCCATAGCTGGTGAAATATAAAAGTATTACAAATACAGCTATACTATACACTTACTTGGACTTAATGGCTGACTGTATTGTGTTCCCATTGCTCCGCTATTCGCAGTATTTGGCATGGGTGTGGACATGAACATGGGCGGCATGCGTTCCCTGCCAGGAGCAATTGTGGTTGAACCTATGGTGTTGTTGTGCATGTTGCGATTGCTTGCATTCAAATAATGTTGAAAGCATGGTTCCCCACCGTACAGCATGAATGCTTGGGTTGCCCACAGTGCAATGTCGCTGCCACAAAGCTGATCCGATGTGGCCAACAGTAAAGCGGTAACACATGCTTCTCGTTCGTTTTGCGTTTGAAAGAACATTTTGACGGATTCGTGGTGTGGTCCCTTGCAGGACAGCAATAATTGCTGGAGTAGATGAGCTGCCTTCAGCAGCTCCACAATGTGTGTTCCCTGATTCGTAAGCAAAACAACTCGTCGTGGCGTTCGGTAATTGTGCAACATTGAAGTTATGCTGGGAACGATGGAATCATTTAATTCGGCCAAACTCCAGACGATGCCATCGAGACCTTCCAAGGCAGTTGACTCAACCAGATATGTGAAGTTCGTGAATGGAGCAGAGCTAACTGACCAGAGTAAATCCTGTTCCTGTTGCTGCGTTGTTATCATCAACATTGTTCCCTCGCTGTGGTGGGCGGCATGTACCTGCTTCGGTTTATTGGTCGTGGCATTCGGTGTGTATCCAGGTGGTAATCGCACGTGCAATAGAAAAAGACCCTTTGGTGTTTCCGATTCTGTTTGCATAGTTGGCATTGAATTATTTGGCTGGCCAACACTAAAATTATCCGAAATACAATTCAATTGTTGCTGCTGCTGGCCATTCAATCTCGAGGTAGAGAAATAAAGCCGCACTCCACACTGCGTGACAGCAACCAGGTGTAGAAAATTCGAATCTTCTGTGCTGAGCGGACAAATTGCTTTCACGCACTTGAAAATGGATGGATCAACAGTTCTACACAACAAAAAGAGTACACAATGATTGGCATTAGCTAAGATAAAGTTAATCGGACTGTAAACTTACTTAATAAGGTTGATGGCTTGACTGGCAATATCATTTTGTGTAATCCTTCCAAGCCTGCGCACATTGGCAAAGTTCGCTCCGATGTGCCAGGCTTCAATTGAACTCTTCTCGGTGAGTACATAAAGCAATTTTCGACTATTGTCAATGACAATCTTTTCGATAGGATCTACCTCCTGTAAATGACAGAGTAATTAGTGTATATGATTTGTAGAACAGTTTAATAACTTACCGAAAATACTTTAAGAAAACTTGGCACTATATAGGATACCAGTCCTTGTGAATGGTTAATCTTTTTACATCGTTTGCCAAACCAACTAGATTCGGAATGATAATCAATTTCATATAGACAACCATCTCGGCCACCCAAGAAGATGCGTCCATCGTCACTGCCCTGAATGACATTAATGGATATATTGTCTGTGGCAAGCACAAAGAGTGGCTTATTCATAAGATGCATTCCATTGGCTCCAGATCGAGGATCACTTTGGTCATCAAATGTTACACCCAAAACGATCACTTCAATGGGAGTTGTGAGCAACAGCAGGTATTTGACATCCTTAATTAGAACACCCGGACGTGGCTTAACCAGACCAACGCTCACAATCAAATGACTCAATCCATCGTAGTATGCAACGTCTCGTGCCTGCTCATATGTCCAAATATATATATCTGAATCAATTGTCAACCAGGCGCGTCCAATCTCAGGAAACAATCCCATTATACAGTGGCATTTGATATCTATTTGGATGAGTAATGCATTATTGTTGTGCTTGAGACACGACTATTGTAAATATTTACGCTTAAAATGCTCGAGAATTTCATTGGGTATTCCCGATTTTGTGAGCGTCCGTAGTTGTTGTAGGTTATGTGTGTCGCCGGAGGTCAATTGTGCTAGCGTTTGGTAATCAAAATCATTGAGGCCACTCATTGTTGCTCTGCCATGTTGACTGACGCCTGTTAACTATAATTGAACATTAAGATTTCCATTAAAATGCACACAGTATACTGTCTGTCGTCCTTGCAATTACCTCTAAGAGTTCGGGCTTGTGTCTGTCCCGAAAGTCGTGACACTCGAGCATGTTTCCCGCTGTCTGCAGGACGTCAGGTGGCGACGGCGTGGTATTCATTATGCTCGGATTTTCTTTGTATTAAAAACAACTACTTTAATATTATCACAAATCAAACGTTTCGCGTAAATCAACGAAATTTGCAAACTATTGCCGGGTTGGAGAGAGTGTGACCCACGCCACTGAGTAACTCCCGCCATTAATAAACCGAGGGTTGCCCATCCAGTAAAAATTTTCGATCTGGTTTGATTTTTGTTTTACTTAAAAAAATAAGTACATTTCCGAAAAATGGTATTCTGAATCTTATTACCTTTATTCAAATTTATTTACTTATTGCAAGAATTTTTAAAAATTTTACAGAATGTTTGTTTATTGTTTTCTTTTTAGAATAAAGTTCTTTTAACTACCTCTAACCTCTGAGCAAAATAAGTTGACCATCGATAACAAAGATTAGTTCGTTTTTTCGAAAATATATCGATATCTCGATAGTAAATGCATAGGAAATATTTGTTAAAATTCCATAAACTTTGCTAAATATATGCAAATCGGATGTATCAAGTAAATTGATAAGCATACACAATGCGATAGACCATATCATGGTGCAATCGCTCGAATACGATATTTCCCGTATATACATAGATTGGCAGCACCGAAACAATTCCCCAAAAAATCCCTTGTGTGTTTGTCGGAGTGGCAACCCCGGCATAAACGTCAAATATTTCCTTTCTTTTTTCAGCCTCTTTCCGGTCGGTCTGCAGTGTGTAAGTTTCTAAACAAATTGTATACAAAATGAATTTTAAAACATCGGCTAAATGGACCAGTTTTATCGACCGCTGAGTGTGCTATTTGCGTGACATAATATTGAGTTTGTGAAATTCGTAAATATTTTGCAATATATTTGCCATAAATGATGCATTCTGAAATTCCAAATGAAATCCCATTTGAAATTTGTTGTTTACGTTCTAAAAACAGATTGTGTGAGAATGTGAATTAAAATGGTAACATAATGCAGAATAAACGCACACGCAGTTTGTTGATAACTTTGGTGATGTATATGTAAATGTGTTGCTAATTGACATTTTTTCTGTTGTTTATGATTTTGCAGTGTCGTCAAAATGCGAACGATTAACTCAAATCAGTGTGTCAAGATCCCCAAGGATATCAAAGCCTCGGTGAAGGCGCGTGTTGTCACGATCACCGGCACCCGAGGTGTCCTGAAGCGCAGCTTCAAGCATCTGGCTCTGGACATGTACATGTCCGACAAGCGCACTCTGAAGGTGGAGAAATGGTTCGGCACCAAGAAGGAGCTTGCTGCTGTCCGCACTGTCTGCAGTCACATTGAGAACATGATCAAGGGTAAATTAACAATGTTTTTTGTTTTTTTTACAAATACATTGATACTAATATGTGGTTTCTTTTGGAACAGGTGTGACCTTCGGTTTCCAGTACAAAATGCGTGCTGTGTACGCTCATTTCCCCATCAACTGCGTTACCTCCGAGCAGAATTCAGTGATTGAGATCCGTAACTTTTTGGGTGAGAAGTACATTCGTCGCGTGGAGATGGCTCCAGGTGTGACTGTTGTCAACTCAACAGCCCAAAAGGACGAGCTGATCGTTGAGGGAAATGACATCGAGGCTGTGTCCGGCTCAGCGGCTCTCATCCAGCAATCGACCACCGTGAAAAATAAGGATATCCGTAAATTCTTGGATGGTCTGTACGTGTCGGAAAAGACGACCGTTGTGAAGGCTGAGTCTTAGTGTCACACACATTGTGCTTCGATTCAAAGTTTTAATAATAAAAAGTAAACGCTGGTAACAACTTTAAAACAACAATTCTCTTGTGCATTTTAATTTACTGTGTGTGATGAATCCAGTGAGATTTTAAGTTGCCCAAAAGTATGCAATACTTTATGAATCCCAATCCAAAAGTACTGCTTGAAATCAAATAAGCAGCGACTTTAATGTATTTAATAACAAGTCTTGTAAATAAACTATACTGTTAAAGAATGTACGGTTTGAAATCAAAAAAATCATTTATTCAGTTTTTAAATCAAGCTCGTCATATTATACACAATCCTGTATTAAAATTATAATCATCTTCAGTGAGTCAAAATAGGTGTTCAAGGATTTCACAGAAAAAAAAGCAACAAAAAACCCATTGATTGGTTTACATTTCTGTGAGACCCTTGCTTATATATAAGCCAAATAGCTAAATAAATTGTAGTTAATTGAATCGTCTTTACAAAAAGTACAGCTGATTCTCCAATCCAGAAGAAGGTGCTCGGTGGATGCTCTCGGCAATTAAAAAGGCCAGTTTGTGGGCATATTGGCAAACAGCAGGAACACGCAGAGTGCCGGACCAATTGTAGTAAAGATGGGTCATCTTAAATGTGAGAAGCTGCAGCTTATCGGCATTCAAGCCCATGTTGTCATGGATGACATTGTAGTGTGTAGGCGTTACGGTGCCTTGTCTAACAGCTTGGGAAACCAGGAAAAAGTCATAGTACTCGGGAAGCGTTATTATGTCATCGACCACCGTTCCAGGCTCTGGGTTGCGTTTGTTTACGAAATAGCGGGTGTTGATACGCTTCGCAACCACTATAAAGGCCAGACGGCATCCCTCCTCTTTGCCCGCCGATCTGTAGATCTTATCCAATTGGTCCTTTAGAAACTTGACTTCGGTATTGAACACTTGGTGTAGTTGCCCCTCTCCGACACCGTCCCGATAAAACAAGATGCGTTCCGGTAATGTGCCGTGGTGTTCCCTATAAGCCTTTAAAGCACACGTCATATTCAGAGACATCTGATCGGAAAGTTCTTGTCCCTTCATATGTTCGGTGACTGAGGAATAGTATCTTGTTGACGTTTTTATATCCATAGTAGCCACAAGAGCGCCGTACGATTTATTCTTATCCTTTGTGGAATGACAAACATCAAATCCGACGGTCATTAGTCCATTCAACGGCAATTCAATCATCCAAGGAGCTCCCATAAGCTTAGCGTTCATCTGTATCAATACTTTCGTCGCAATTGAAAATAATCCGCTGGATCTATCCGGACGTGGTGCAATGGTACGGAGTGTTACCACTTGAGATGGTATTGGGCGATCAACACACGTGCGTTTCTTAATGCAGCTGTACCTGTTGATTTAACAATTGACGGATAACTGGGATGAGTATAAGGATTTGTATGTAAAGTATATACACTTACTTTTCCTCATTTTGAGTCTTGATGACTATCATCATCAATTGGGGATCCTTTGCCACGCAACTATCTATGGATTGCGAATAGTTGGAATTGCGATCATCAGACAGTTCGTCGCTGCAAATAAAGGATTAAATATTTAAAATAAATACATTATACTCGATCACACTTTGAATTTGATAATATATACATACTATCGTGGCTCGGCAACATGCATTTTCATATTATTCGCTGCCCGGATGATCAACTTGACAAACTCCTGAGTTTCGCGCAGACTGCGACGGGGTGTGATGACGTACCACCGCTTAATAGCAACTTGGGTAAACATCGGCTTTTTTTGAAACTCAAATGTCCAATCGGCGCGATTGTCGCATAGATAAAACTGTTGATTTCCAAGTAAAATCTTCTGTGCCGGCAAAACTCTAGCGGTTATCTCCACAAGAGCGGAGTCTAACTTCATGTTCCATGATTTTAGCAACTCTACGCTACCCGCCGACTTCTGCAATCGATCATTGAAGACGCGCAAGCGATCAATGCGACGATCTGGAGTCATTCTTGTGTGCTCACTCATTGCTTTCATCAGTCTAAGTTCAAGTTTGAAGTAAAGAATTAATTGGATTATACGAATATAAATCAACTATACACTATTACTTAAAGTCTGATCGCATATTGTCCGTTAATCCAGTAGCTCGTGCCAACTCCGGAATGAGTTTTATCAATTGATCGACGCCTCCACGAAGGTTCTTCTCAGTTGGACGGGAAACCAACAACGGTTGTTTGAAATCACGAATATTGATGTTATACCGCTTTACAATTAAGAGAGTACATTTAAATTTGTGCCTTCTACATTTTCCTAAACAATCGACTTACTTTCTTATAATAATCAATGAACGAGATTTCCCCATCCTTTGTGTCGAATTTGGTCATGGGGGATGAACCGAAATCAATATCATCAATGCGATACGTCTTATTATTGTAATCCGTTAATACGATCATACCTTTTGTAATAGTAATTAAGATCACATTATATTTCATTAAATAATTTTTTTTATTTTCTCTTTCGAGTATTTTTAATTTGAAATTCTTATAGGAAACTCATTTAATGATAGTATAATCTTACCTATGACCTGCCGTTTATAGGCGTCCTGATCATTGTCATTTTCCTGAATGCACTTGGATAATATATGATACAGGGTGTCCGTTCTCATAACTTTGTGGGCAACCTCGGCACATAGCAATAAATCAGATTCATGTTGGCGAATAGATGTTGTGTATCCTGGCCACAATTCCATACGAAAGTTCTCCAAGACGATCTACAAGAGTTGATGTTAGTTGGTTTTCTTTTAACATATTTTAATACCCTGTGCAGGATTATTAAGTTTGAGCATTTAAGAGCCTAGGCACAGGGTATTCTACTGCCGAGGGCGCTCGACTGATACGCTTGATAATTTACATTTTCTTACCTTTGCATGGGGATCAAAATAATTGCGCGACACCAACTGGAGCTGCAAGGATTCCATGGCACGGCGTAGAATCAAGTTGAGGACTTGAACCTGTTGTGCATCCGCAATGTCAACGATGCCAACACTTTTAATCATCACACGAATGTTTTCCCCAGCTCGACTCTCGGTTAGTAAATCCAGCACATATGGACTGTTGGGTACGTCCGGGAACTTGGTGGTACAGTACAAAACGGTGCCGTCAAAAATGTACCCACCAAACAGATTACGGTGCTCGCTCAATAATCCCCGGCGTAGGCTGGTATTGTCTACATCCGGCGAATAGTCTACACGGTACACATAAAGTGTCCAGTTGGGACGCTTCAGCACTTTGAAATAATTGCATTGTACCGATACTTTCTTTCCAGTTGTACCCAACTTGGTAACCAAACCACTGGGACGAGAACGTATTATATCGGAGCTAATCAATCGACGACCTCGAACCGAACCACGTGGATCACCTAATCAATTTAAATTTAAAATAATTTCAGTATTGTAGTATTCAATAATAATTCAAATACTAAATGTATGTACCAAAGACTCTAAAAAACACGGTTTCCTTGTTCGGTACGTTTGTACTACAACTGGTACGTTTACATCATAGCTGGTACATTTTGTATTCGTAGTACCTGTAATTGTTTAAAAAAATTTTACCATACAAATTGGTACCAAATATATTCTGGTTGTTGAAGCTTGGATGGTTGGAATGTACCATAGGAGATTTTGTAGTGAGGCAAATGTACAACTTGTACATCGTACATACAGATTTGTGTACACCGAAACCTTTAATCGATTAGCGAGTGACAATCGATTCAAAGCAGAATTTGATCGAACACATGAATGCCTTGTTATCGCAGCCATAGAAAATCGTGAATTCATAATGGCCGTCACGCATTCAAAAGTGTTTGTAGAGTCTTTGCATACATTATGTATACATATATAATCACCTTCCATAACGTCAGCCGAGCCTGGATTTATTGGGACACTCGGGTTCCTTGTCTCCTGTTGACCGCCTGAGGCAGATCCACTTGACGCGGGAGCATTGCGTACTTGCAATGTTTCTGAAGCGGGAACTTTGCATGCTTGCAATGTTTCCGACGGTTGGTTCTAAATTCAAATGAATAAAAAGAGATGCATTAATATCTCCTATTGAAATTGTTGTACCTTAAGCCAACTGACAGTTTATTTGAAAGTCATACGTTTTTAATTTTAATTGTAAAATCTATTAGATCTTGTCAAACTATAACTATTAAATGGGAAAAAATAAAAAACAAACGAAACTTTGCAGTCTTTTTCTCTAGCCCTGGTTTTCAAGGCAAACACAATCTGCCGTTATAATTTGTGTTCTGTCAACCTATACACACATACATATCTCCGTTCAAATGCACGTTTTATTCCTTCTCATCTTTCTTCTCATTTTCCATCATATTTAACCTTGATATGCATAGATGTGTGTATGTGTGAATAAGCATTAATGAAGTTTATAAAAGGAAACAGAATTTACAAGACTTCAATTAAATAACACTAACAAGAGTACGTTACATTTTGTTCATATGCGTATTGAATGAAATCAAATGTAACTAAAAGCCTCGGTTGTGGTTTAACGTCAAATATATTTTTAATGTGTGGCTAAGTAATTGAAATCCCTATTTTTATGTGCTGTCATTTTTGACAGAAACACAGTCAAAGTCTGCACTTAATTATTTCTTGTTTTTTAATACATACCAATTGAGCACCCAGTCCACGATTCAATTCCTCATTGTGCTTTTTACCGCGGCCACGACCGCGAGAATGTCCAGAATTTGCCGGCAAATTATTCATTTTAGTTAATTATTTAAAAAGAAAAATTCAGAAGTCAAGATTTTTAATTATGTGAAAATTGATAACCACTTCGACGAAAATGCAAAAGCGAACTGAAATTGTTGCAACTGACAACCGTTTCGAATCGAAACTTATCGAAACTTTCGATAAAAATTCAAAGTGAATTGAGAAGTTTCCAAGGGATGGAGTGAACTGTTAATTGTTATCGGATAAATTGAAGGGAATTGCAAAAATAGCGTGACAACTTCCACGAAAAAATGCTTTCTAGCCATTAAATATCTATTTTTTTTCTCTAAATTTAAATTAGCTGTTGCAAAATATCAAAATGACATAAATTTGTAATTAATTAACAATTTTAAGAAAATTTAAAATTCGAAATTAGATAAAATTAAGGTAAACATTTTAATGAAGTATTAAGGGAAGAGAATTTATAAAATTTAATTCTAAAAAAAAAAATATCAGGAAAGCTAGAAAATTCGAACAAAAATTGTGCAAACATTAAAAAAATGCTGGGTTCAAAATTAAGAAAATTATAAATTAAAAAGGTAGCAAATTTGTTGGGTACCATATTTGACATTTGACTTAAAGTGTTGCATATTGCCACATCGATGAATTTAACAGGGTGGCAACATTTGGTCTTTGTCTATTAAGACGCCGCGAAACTCGCGCGCCTCGTTTGATTTCAATAAATAAAAATTTTAAAATCAAATGGCTGTGACTTCAAATAATAAGCGAATCCGCTACATTTTGGAAGGGAACATTTATAAAAAGACAGTAAAACTATAATTCAGATATTCAGTTTTCATTTATTAAAAGCTCTTCAATACTTTATAAATAATATACTATTGTAGATTATTTAACAGAATACCTATAACAAATTTTTATTTTGCGCACATTCAAATTTGGATCCTATTTAATATTACATAAAATTTTACTTAGTTTTCGAACACATTGAATACGCTTTGAGCCTTAAAAATAGACCTAATGAAAATTTGATTGAATTAACCGGCATCAGTGTATGACAAGTTACTTTTGCGTGTCAACAATTAATAAATGATCCGTTATGTTCAGTCTTTTGTACAACAAGATGAACAATGCGTGATTCTATAAGTAGAAAAGGAAAATTTAAATCAATGAACAGTATATAATGAAGCATTTCACACATTACCTTAACCATTTTCCATATGCCAATTAATCGTTTTTATAAAATTCTACCGTATTTACTGTGGTTACTTGATTATGAGTGGAACGTTCTCTTATGTTGTTGTATTTGAATCTTCACTCTGCTCAGTTTCTGGCTTCTTGATTGTGTTCTCATCGGGGCTAACGTTCAAGTCCTACATTTTAGAAGTTCGATTAGTAAAAATATGTAGAAAATAATTAGGGTAAGAAACATGAATGGGAGGCAGAACCGATCAAACAGAACATAACAAAACTGGTTTCAAAATACATGTAAATTCGTCAAATTTTACCTTACACACATAGTCCGTTTATACGAAGTTCCTTATTGGTAATATAAATTTTTCAAATGTAAAAATCTGCTTATTATATGGATGTTGCTATTTTTTTTTTTAAATCAAAAAGCAGTATATACAAATATAATTACATATTTTCAATAATTTCTTTCGCAGATTTAATCATTTCAAAAATTATTAATCAATAATAGCGATTTGTTCACATTACTAAGTACCATAACATAAATACCACAAATGTTGATATGATAACTTTCACATGTGTTTCTGGTACATATTATAATTATAATCTTCAAAAGCATTAAGCCCAAGAAAATCGACATAAAACTTGTGGAATTAAAGGGAATTCAGAATTACTTGTATCCCCAATTATTGGTATACAAATGTTACCTATAGCATAAGCAATATGTCGATTTTAGAAACACAAGTGAGTTGTAGATTTTCTTTAAATCAAATGGATATGATAGCATGCTCGATATGTGTGATCTCACGCTTATACTGATTATAATTTATAAACGCATTATATATGTACTTGTAGATAAGTTGGCAAATGGGCTAATCGATATACACATTATACTTAAGTAAGTATCTACTTCAGAATCATGGCACTGCAATGTTCAATTATACAATATAATAATGTAACTATACGATAGCACAAGATTTTTAGATACAGAAGTTTGTTTCAAATTAAGCTTTTATATTCAACATTATTCAACACTAACAGTCAAATCCATTATATTCTTAACCTGTTTTTTTTACTTAATTTATAGAACAAAACGTGATTCTAGTCATTGGAACCGGACTATGCGTTAAATTTACTCTATACGGCAAATTAAATGATCTAAATACTCTATTTTATTCGAATCCCTGTTCATAACCAAAAGGTAGAGTAAATGTCAATTATTAATTATTTATTTTTTTCTATATATTTGACATATTACGAATATTTAAGTTTATACCGATCTAAAACGGGTATAAGAACGTGATAAAATGGTCGTTTTTCATTATTTATTATTATCATACATGCCGAAAGAGGTTTAATACTAAACTAAACTACATTCGAAAAAACAAATGTTTTGAGAAATAACATCACAATTTTTTATACACGATAAACTAAATGGTTTTTATTCGTGTCTCTACTAGTATTTGAAAACTGGAAATAATGCAGTTGTAAAGATAATTGAGATCGAAAGATTTCTAAATTCTAAGAACAATTTTCGGGATTATTTCTAATAAAGGATCCACAAGTTATCTAAGAAAAATCCTCAACAACCAAATCACAGGTTCGCTTATTTTAATAACAATTTTTCATAAAGTTGTACGCATCTTAACTTTGAAATAACGGGATATAATACATACTTATAAAAAGAATCAACACACTTAACTGAACCCTACAACAGTACATTTTGATATTGGCTCACTTTAAATCTTATTATAATATATAAAAAATAAATACATATGATAATTAATAATACTTATAGATTTAGTACATTTTAATACTGACTTATATCATTTAATGCATATGTATATTTATGTTTGTATGTACATAAGAGTATATACACGTGCGTGCATTTAAAAGTAAATAAATTTCTGTTTAACTACTGAATGACCAATACAAATACGATAGCAGCGGTTATCACTTTAATATCCATCTCATTAATTTGATGAAGTAGTCCTGCAATTTTACAATTACAAAACGATTTGTTGTAAATTTATTGGCATTACTTGATTTGTTGAATTTAAATAATATATCATACAATGAAAAATCTACAAAAGTTATTCGTTTTAAGTTCAAGTAATTAATAATTTTTGAAAAAAATGGAAAAGTTTATGATAGAATGTAAATATTTGCATAGATAGATCTGTATCCGAATAATATTTATTTTCAGTCAATAACAATAACAAAAGTGTTGTGAAAAGCAGATTACAAGTGAAATTAGAAAAAATTGTAGCTAATTAATGATAAATGCGATTGTCTTTAGTGTTTATAAAAAATTACACTAAATAGAATTCAAAAATACCCAAAAATTTTGTACAAACATATCTAGAAACTAAAATGTACATATGTAAATATTTTATAATAAATAAGATCATGTTTTATCCCGATTGCGACCAAGACAAAGTGTAAACCGTATACCGTTTCAAACTGCTGTAACTTCTTTCTTTAAGGTTTAGATTTATTTATTTCCCAAAAAAGAACTTAAAATACTTACTAACTAATTTGTTAATAGATATTTTAAAATATAGGTAACTGCCCCTTACGCTACTTATAAACATAAGGAACATAAAAGTTGTATAAATTAACTACACTTTAAGTGTATTGTTTTATATTTGTTTAAGTGATTAAATACTTTAAAACGTTTGCCAATAAAATACTTAATAAAAAATTTGGAGTTTGTTTATAAAACATCAGCAACAGTATTACTTTCTTACTTTTATCAAGTGTAAATATAATATAATTTGACCTATGCACAAAACTAACGACTAACAATAGTTCTATAGTCGACCGTGTTCGACCAGTTGATACCCTGTACCTTGTATATTGTTCAACTTGTTCAGGCCGTAATTACATTAAATCTTTTTTGTAAATAAATTTATAGGTACAGGGTATACAATTATTAAGTATTTAATATTGATTTTTTAATAAATTCAAGTCTATTCAGTTTTAGTGCTGCTTTGCAACGATCTATTTAATACTTAATCATCATCTGTATTTAACAAACAAACCTATTTTTGTAACTTAAGCACAATATACGAGTAGGACTTTAACGTTCGATTATTTTTAGTTATATTCTCTACATACATTAATTTCAATATTATTAAAAAAAAAACACAGACATTATTATGCTACCTAAAGTTATACTCATATGTAGATTTGCAAACTGTTTCATTTCGAGCCTACGAAGTTTATCTATGGGGTCAACAGATAGAACTTACGACAATAAAGAGCACGACAGCGCCAATAAAATGATTGTATAGCTCGCCAACAGCCCTCAAAATTTAATAATAGAGTTAAGAACGTATATTATTTATAATTAAACATATTGTTTTGTAGTTAAACAACATAAGCTGACAATATCGATGGTCGTGTTTATGGTCAAGTTATTTAATTACCCCAGTTGGTAAGATACTTGATTTCATTTGTGTCTGGTTATTGAATGTCGGGTGTTAAATGAGTTGTGGGATAGATAGATAGATAGATAGATTATAACATTTGCATTGAAACTTACCTTTTTGGCAGGTGGCACTGGAACTTGCAAATGATATTTGGATTGACAATAATCGCGAAGCAGGGCAATACCTTCCGTACGATTATTGGCATAACGGGACTCCCATGCGTCTAAAAGACGGTTATAATAACGTGGAGTGTCATTATATTTCAAATATTTGTGCGTCTGATCCGTGGGAAAGATGCGCTCAAGTGGTGCACAGCGTGCTAACTCATCCTCGGCTACAATAAGGCAGCGCACATCATCGGGTGTTAGTTTTTGAAGTATTGCATTGACGTACTTAAAATAAATGAGAATTTGTTTAATAGCTTTCTCTAATGCAAATTTACAATACTCTTGGTAAGACTTAAGAAGACAAGAAACATTAGAAATACATTTCAAGGGAACCAAAATGAGTTTGATAAAAATTTATAGCAAGATCTGTTAAATTCAAATAAGATATTCATTCATTCATAATTTTGGTTTCCTAACATATTGTATTTTCTAAATTAATCACATTATATCTCAAGCATTTACCTCCTCGCGGTTTTCCATAGTTTTGCGTGTAAAATTATTGTGCTTGTTTTTTTCATCGCGCGACAAATAGTTGATATAGAGACGCTTATCGTAGCACATTTGTGTGCCAGGTGGAAATGAAAATTCGGCAGCAAGCTCCTTTTGTTTTTCCTGAGTGAGTTTTGGTGGTATCTACAATTTAAATAATTTAATTTAGTTTAATTTTAAGCTGGTTTTAAAGTGCTTACATTATAAAGGGCTGTGTTGAGTACGCCTTGAACTAATGGCGCTTTAACGTGTGCATCAAGCGGCAGTTCCGAGTGCAAACTAGGCGATATATTGACCTCCAATAGCCACGGTACCAGATCCGAGTCCAATATCACATCAAAGCCAAATAGTTCAAAGCAACTATATTTTGATTCAACGTTTGCTCGTATCATGCTATTTATACCATTTTCACCAGCCAAAATAGTGCGTAAAACTAAACTTCTTAGGGCCTCCCAGAGGCCATCAGTGCGAACCCCACGATTCGCCAAATATGTCCATAGAGACTTGATAGTCCACTTGTGGCCATGGCAGGCATTAACGTCTTCATTCTTCGAGTAGTTGGATGAAAACTTATTTATGCTATAGTTTGTTAAATGCATGCAGCGATCATTCAAAGTATCTATCTTGGCGCTGTATTTAACTGAAATGTATTATTTAAATTATTTTCATATATTCCAAATAACATTCAGTTTGGGAAACTTACCTGAAGCGAATCTTGCTAAACCATTGTGGTACATGAACACTCTTAGTGGATTGACAGATGTTACAAGTACATACAATCGCAGATCGAATTTGCTTCCGTTAATAAGCAGCGGTCTTTCGATATATCTAATCAATATTACAACAAATTAATTATTAGTAATTACACATTTATCTATCTTCTCATTTCATCATACTTCTGCACAATCAAGGGCCTTCTTTTGGGTATTTGACCCCAACGATTTACAACACGTATTCCAGCACCACGTGCACTTGCTGGCGGCTTTATAATCCACTTGGTATTACGTTGAGCATATTTTGGCCAACGTTTTCTTAATGCACACAGATCATTTGGTATGACATAGGTGCGCGGCATGAAGCCAAACTCCCTGTTGCTGTGCTTCTTCATTTGCCTCTGCAGATTCTTCCAGCAGGAGTCCTTGCGTCCAATCCGAAACGAACCCGGCAAATGGTTTATTTTTTGATACGAGCGAATTGTTTTAAAACAAGGCGACTTTAAATGCTTGCCCCAAACGCCCATCCAATCGTTGGTTTCTATAAATAGTTGGTAAATAAATATAATTTTAGTGTTCCTTACTATTTCTATAAATGTTACTTACTTTTGAGCATACGCATGCCGCTGTTGGCCAAGATAAGACGTACAACCTTTGGCATAATGCTAGTCACACGCCATTTGAGCACTCTGTGCAGTTCCGGCGGCACTTCGGGACCTTTTTGGGTGTTCGATGAGAAGGATAGGTAGGGCGGTACATAAGGAAATAGACTCGGTACAAGTACAGAATCCGGATTACGTAAATCCTCATCGGACGTCTGAGATAAAAGCAAGATGGTTGAGTCTTTCGGTGACGATGATAATCGATCTCCCAAATGGGCCATTTTGTAGGCATGTGCCCGATACCCATCCTCAGTATCGGAGCTGACGCTAACCGTATCGCTCTCATCAAAATTTGATACTATAAATTATAAACAAATATAATTTATAGAAAATAAACATTATTTTATCTAATTGATTATCAATCCTTAGTTAAATAATACTTACTGTTATCTAGATCGTCATCGTTATCAAAGTCAGCCTCACGGTAATCGTTGTCTTTAAGATCGGGATCCTCGAGAATATATTTATGTATCGTCTGATCGCCAGCACTTTGAGCATGATTTTGACCATGACCTTTGGGATGTTGGGATTTTACGTTTTGGCTGCGTGAATTACTCGACTGATGCTTACGTGCCAAACGAGGACTTTGACTATTGTACAACAAAACTCTATGCACAGTGGGCAGTATTTTCTTAACAGTCGTTGTTTGTCCACCTCGAATTCTTTTGGGTGTCAATGGTAACCGAGGCGCATGATGAGTATCGGTGGCTTTTTGCGCCTTCTTTGGTATATGAACATTATTATTAACTGTCACGGATTCTCCAGTTGTATTCAGTTCATTAATTTCGCTATGTTGGACGAAGCGACGATGGGATAGTATACTTGGATCGAATTGTTCATCATTAACTTCATTTGTATCATAGACATCGTTAATAGTAATAAAGTCACCATTCGCCCCCTTTGATATTAATTTCTCTGGACATTCATCATCTGGTGAGTCATTCCAATCGCTATCGTTATAACCAAAGGGCATCTCATTATTCTCTTTCAATAAATAACTATCATATTCTACATTTTGGTTATTATCATTAGGTATATTTCTCCGGTTGGTGTTAGACGAGCGTTTACTCGGCGATTCTTGAAATAAGCTCATTTGAGGTTTGTAATTGCACACCGCTTTCGAGGTGTGCTTCGGCAATTGCTCTTTTCCACGATTGTAAAAATACGAAAAATAATGCTCGTAATGCTGATCTGTTGAATGGAAACGCGAGGGACGTTCCGGGCTACAAAAACACAAAGAAGAAATTCATAAAAATATGTTAGGATATGACAACAATCATATTAAAAGCATTCAAATGTTAACTTGCAACTGTTATTTTTATGCTTGTGGGTGGGTAACTAATTGATGTAGTTGCAGTATGTCAAGAAATTGTTTTACAAAGAAAAAAAAATCTTTTTTTTTTTAATAATTGTTTCACTTAAAGGATCTTATAAATTATAATTTTTAAGATCTATATTCAGTAATAATGAATCAAGAAATATAAATTAAAAATTAAATAATAATATATGTAAACAATATTTATGCTTTTTAAAACAATTACTTGACATACTGTATACTTATTTGTATGTTGGCATGTATGTGGAGGAATTTGGGTAAAAATAAGTCTAAAACTAAATAATATCTAAAGCAAGCTGGTGTTTAGCATCGGGGGGAGTTTTATCAATTACATTACAGAACTCCATGAGGTCTCCACAGCAAGAGGTCTGCGATTATGAGAGTACATCGATCCTCCATCCAAATATTCGGATGTACTTTGAGCTCTGATCTGTCGCTTAAGCTGATCTTTTTCTAAGGAGACCGGAGAATATTTGGTCATCTCCTGTGTGGCAGGTGCACTATTGCTGTGTGCATATTGACGCCCCTTGTGCTGCGGACTATTGTAATATTCGGCTTGTTGTTGTTGTTGTTGATGTTGTTGATGTCGCAACTGTTGATACACATGATGGTTGTTGTTGCCACCAGATGTTGCAACCGACACCTTACGCGGTGCATACGATTTAACATATGCATCAGAGTAGTGCAATGACTCTGATGTAGGTACTGTATAGTTTGATCTACATATTTGTCTCGCAGTCACATTATTTTTCGTTGGACTTGGATTGGATGAACGACTCGGACTTTTGAGCTTCCACGTTGCTCCAATTAGGTTGACATTCTTTTTATAATAATTTAATGCGTTATCAACATTGCAGAATGGAATATGTTGATCATTATGACTGTTACTATTGTTATTATTATTTGTTAAGCTTTTTGTTGTCTGACTATTGTGGCGCATTTCGGGATCTTTTCCATACACTTCGGATGCGGTATACATAAACATATTATTATTATTAATATTATTATTATTTGTATTGCAGTTATGCTTAGGTAGTTCCGCACATGCAACATGTGATGTTGCACCTGGTGGATAAAGAAAGATAATATTACTTAATATAAATACCGAATTCTGTTAGGGATTTGAAATCGAGATCCATTTGCTAACCCAATTTAAAGACATGTATACATTCGAAGTTATATACAAAATAATACTAACAATTTTGCTTTGTATAATGACAAATAACGCCAATTAATTTTATAATAGCAACAATTGAAAACAATATAATTAAATATAATAAGCACATACTTAAATTCAATAATTTAATACAAATATATTAATAAATAAATAAACTAAATTTTAACAGAGAAGAACTGAATCGAATACTCTTAACCTAAAATTAAATAAATAATAAATAATAATAGTTAAATATCCCAAGAATTTTGCTTTGTATATTGACAAATAAAACCAAGGTCATTTAAGAACTTGGGTTGAATGACTTTGTAGCATAAGTTTTTTATACCAATTGAAATAAACCTAACTTGAATAAATAATAATAATATAGGAATATACAAATAAAATACGTTGTTTGAAATAATGATTTGATTATTATTTAAAAAAACAACTTACCGCGCGTTCAATTTCGGTGACCTTCACGTTTTAGGGCTTGTGCTAGTTTCGCAAGTAGGGTATCAGCTGTGTATGTACGTGCGTGTAAGTGTGTGTGTGCGTGGGGTGGTAGTTAAATGTAGGTCATCAACATGATATCCTTTTAGCCAAGGTGCAAAAAAGTGCTCCGTTGCCCACTTTGTTTGGCCAAACGCAATGAAAATTTGAATTGAAAACAATACTGTATAAATTAGATTTTAACTAAATACTTTGGCATTAAACTATGCAAGGCTTTTTTTTGTATCAAGAAAATCCAATAAATGCAATCAAAACTGAGCTGTACGCAGATTTTATATTAACTTTGAACCGCTATTACTTTTTACTTTAAATGCACATATGTAAAATTATTTCCGTACGTGTGTTTTTTTTAAATACGAAATATATTGTTTAAAATTTTGATGTAAATATCAAAGTACACAATTGTGTGTTTATGTTTTTTGTACACACATTTTTTTGTTTTAACTAAACACAAAAAAACACATGGCAGTCGCGTTTCCCGTTGGAAATTCCGCGGCGGCCACTGTTTCCAACTCAGCTGTTTTCTGGGGGTTGCCCATCCGTTAAAAGTTTCCGATATGTTGATATTATTTTTTTTTACAATTAAATTAAATTCTTTTCGAGAATGTTAACGATCTTCGAACATTTATTAAATGTTTACCTTAATGTTGCCTAATTTCTAAATTTTACTTTTCATCAAATTTATTTATTTTTATTGAGTTTTTTTGCGTTTTTAAATATGGAAATTTTTGAGCTGAGACGGACTCAGAAGCGCCACCTACCGCGGTGTTTAGACAAACTCTGTTTGTTTAATGTGCCCAAAATCACGGGTTGCCACACTTGGCGTTTTTAAGTGTTACCTACCAAACGACTGGCGAAATGTATCAAAAATTAAAAAAAAAATATCTGCTAAGGCACTGTTAATTAACATTGTCTTTGCCAGCAGTTCTATTAAATATAACAATCTTAACATTTCCCTGTTATGCATATAACATTTTATCCACATTTTTCTAGCAACGGACTTTACTACACTTATACGTTTTATAAATATTAAATTTAAATATAGTGCTGTATTAACTAATCTGCCGATAAACCAACAAAATGTCAGACATAAATGGTACAAGGGCTTAGAATAAAAATTAACAAATGTAAGCCGCTCATTTTAAGCCGACTATAAATTGTTCACAGGAGTCAATTCACTCTAACAGGAGCAGTAAGAAGAACGCACTGTTAATTAACACTACCCACTCAACTGAGTCGTAATTTGTATCATTCAACGAAACACCTGTTATTTTTGTGTATTAAAGTGACAGCTAAATCTATTTAAATTGTGTAATTATTAAGTTATTTTATAACAATATATTACATTTTAAATCACCGCACACACATCTGTTATCACAAAACAACGCAAAACACTACGCCTCAGCACGTGTAGTTCAGACCGAAACTAGTTGAACTGAGCACTGGTTCCAATTAATTATGGAGTTGCCGTACTGAGCTACCAGTGCTTTCGATTTAACCTGTTTAGCGCCATCGCAAAGAAAATTTGGGATCCCTTTTTGAAAATGAAAAAAAGAATTAATAAACAAAAACGTTGTATTTAAATATTTTTAATAATTCGACATCAATGAGACTGATTGATTAAAAACGAAATGCACATGATAATACTTTGTAAAAGCTGATATTGAATACTTTTTTTAGTTTCCCGCAAAATGAGATTTAATAAATTCTTTTCGATTACGTTGGTCTTCTATGCCGTGAGAAGATCTTAGAAAGATTGGTTTATAGAAGGATGCACTGCTCTCAGCATCTGAAAGTATAAATTAAAATATTTATTAATTACTCTATATGCGAATCATTGGAATTACTGGGACATACCCACGCTAGGATCATTCCAATCCATGGCCATGTTGTGAAGCAGCGCCAATGCGGTAATTGTTTGCTTTGCAGATCCGAATGTACCTAAAAGTTCACTGCCAAGGATTCCAAATCGTCGAAACCAGATGTTAAGACATTTTACAGCCGGTGTAAAGGTTACAACATGAGCTTGATTATAGAGTTCCTCTGATTTGGTTCGGGGGTATTGGACAGGAGTGAATAGGCTGGATGAGCAAGAAAGGGAATCATTGCCGAGAAGAATGCGTCCACGAAATTCGTTTTGTTCAAAGCGTTCCTTAATTCTTGATAGCGAGAAAAGCTCCGGTGCAGTATTTAGATCAAGTTCATCTGAAAGACGTATGTCCAAGTCTCTTATTTTATGCTCTGCGTCCGAAACTAATTGAAGATGCACAAGCTCTTCCGTTGACATTGGTGACTCTGTTCCACTGTGGCAGCTTTTATTGGCTTGTCCACGCGAAGCTTCAAGTTGCAATCGCACAGTGGTTTGCACCAGGGCACCAATTACTTGGGGCATATTCGATAACAATTGAAATGAGCGCATCATTCGCTCCTTTTCCGAAAGTGTTGCTGGCATTCGAATGTACCGTGATGCTTTCGATGACAGCACGGATGCGACACGACGTGTTATCTTGGCCATTGTGTGCAAGCTAACGCCATGCGCCATGGCCGTCAGTTGGGGATGCTGCAAGAAAAAGGGGGAAAATTTCAATGAAAGTGTGTATTCATTAAGTAGAGTATGGAGGGAGGTGGGGATAAACTACCTCAGTACCACCGAAAAAACGTATTGCTGATAATATTTGCAGGTCTATGGGCACCTGATTCCTTTTCATTGACTGATAATAGTCAACTTCAATGTCATCTCGCACAATTTCAATTATTCGACGCATATTTTCTTTAGTGTATCGGTATTTTTTACGAAATTCTATTTCATTCATTTGCTCCATTGGATGAAATCTCGCCCGCCTTCGTTTCACTTTGTTTATTATCGTGCCCGTATTTTTTCGGCTGCAGCTTTCATTTATGTGCTGCAGTTGACGTAATTCATTTACATATCTAACATCACTTAAAAAGCGTTCGAAAACTTTAATATCCTTCATAATTAATAAAATGTCTCTCAGTATTTATTTTACTAAATGTCAAATATAGTAGTAGTGCTGCCAACTTGTCTCAATAATCATGTCGCAACAAAAAACAGGCTGGCAGGCTTGTTTCCCGGATTTAAGCTTAATTTCATAATTTGATTTCCAAGAAGTATCAAGTTTTTTCCCATTTCTTGAAATCTTGAATTATGAAAATATTTGATTGGACTAAATAAATTTATATTAATTTATACAGCTTGTTTTTATTTTATTATTATTTAATTTTAAATAGATTAGGTAATCAATTTATTTATTATTGCTAAATAATTAAAAATAAAATAAAAATAAAGAAATAATTAATCACGCGACGATCATGGCAACCTTGAATACCGAAAAACATTCTGATAGTTTAAACGTCTGGCAACCTTTTAGATCAAGCTTCACATCATTTTGACATTTCAAACTTACCATTGCGTTCGCGCGTTTCGTGGTGAAAGGTTATCAGTTTCTCTTAGTGCGTGATTTTTATGTTAGTTTCTAACTGATCGAAAAAGAAAAAAGATGGGTGACCAAGACAGGGGACGTCGTCGACCGTTGGACTTATCTGACGACAACTTACAAGAGCCGGTAAGCTCTAATTGCTGCTTTATACTTTGTAAAATATAAAATACTGAAAGATATAACATAAAATTAAATAAATAAAACACAATTACCAAATCAAATAGTGTATTTTTATGAGAATGTATGTATATATGTATGTATGTATATATGTATGTATGTATATGTATAGCACTGTCAACGGCAGTCCTTCATCATTATTACATATATATATATATATATATATGTACGCCGTATGTATGCATATGTCTAATACATACATACATACAAACTTACATTTTCGCATATCGTATTTCATACATAAATTATAAGAATTACTTACAAAGTTGTTATGATCGCGTTATTTGAACCTAAGAACTCCGTTATCAGCACTAGAAATATGTGGACCGCTTGAGTTTTTTTTTGCTTAGATAGCATTTCAAAACAGATGCTTTGAAACGAATTGAAATGTTTGTACAGTGACACTCAGCTTATTTGACCCACAACAATTCATTTACATATCTCTTAATGGGATAGAAAAGATATTATTATATTATTTGTAGATTTATTGCATTTCTTCCATTAAATACTGATGTGAACATACACTCAGCACAAAAATTATTCGTATACATATTTAGTTACATTGTACTTGTTAAGTGCTAGTGCTGGGACCGATTTTTTTAAAATCGTTTTAAAATCGATTTAAATCGATTTTTTATTCTTTGGTTGGACAAAAAACGATTTAAAAAAAAAATCGATTTTTATAAAAAATCTAGTGCTGCTAAAGGAGAACTTATGTCTAGGGATTAACATCCCACACCATTAAATATCATGAGTTTTTTAATTTTAGTTATGTTATTATTTTCCTTTGTTTATTTTTATTTTTGTTCTAAATGAAATATAAAAAAAATATATACTTCAGATCGAAAATAAAAGTTAAAACCAAATTTAGACTTTTTAAAATAAAATCGATTTTTAATCGATTTTCACTACTTAAAAAATCGAATTAAATCGATTCGAAAAAAAATCGGAAAGTCCCAGCACTGCTGGGCACTTAATAAGTGCAGGGTATGTATACAATTTGAATTCTGCGAAGCAAGCTCAAAGCGATCAAATAAAGCGCATGCGAAGGATGAGTTAAAAGCAAATGACAAAATAAACAAAACGAAACAAAATCAGTGATCGCCATTTTCTTTATTCGTAAAGAGAGGAATTTACAGTTGCATGTACATATTTACATACATATGCACACAAACATACATATTGCTTAAGAAGTATGTATGTATGCTGACACCCGTTATTTGTTTGCTTTCCATTTTTCGCTGTTTCCTCCGCTACTACAAATCCATCGATGTCTGCATTCTGTTAAGTTTAACAGTCAATAGATCAACTGATTTGCTAGTTTTGCTTAATTTTAATGTTCCAGAGAATTTTTTATAGTATTATTTTTTGTTATTCGTGATTATAAGATATTTACTTTATTGGTCTTACATGTTTAATTTAATATTTTGTAAAACAGCGCCCAAAGATTTTTCGAAATCAAACTGGTAGTCATGAGCCCTCTGGTTCTAGACCTGGATCCCTGGATGCTGGCCCTTCAACATCTCGTGCTGCTGCTGCTGCGGTTCATAGTGCTCCATCATCAGGTCGTGGCGGAGGTGGAAGTGGAGGTGGAGGTGAAGGCGATGGAAATAGGAATGATCGGAAACGCATTAATCGCTTTGAAATTGTGCATACGAGACCAGAGGAGATCGTATCGAAAGTCGGCAAAGATGGTGAACCAATCAAATTGATAACAAACTTCTTTCGCGTGAAAACGACACCAAAGTGGCGTATTGCCCATTATCATGTCGATTTCTCGCCCGATATTGAGATGACACGGGTACGCTGTGGCATATTGTCCAATCATGCTGCAATTTTGGGTACAGGATATCTATTCGATGGCAAACAATTGTTTACGACACGGAAGTTTGAACAGGATATCACAGTTCTGCAGAGCAGGTCGAGACAAGATGTTGATTATACAATTACAATCAAGTTTGTTGGATTCATATCACCTGCTGAGCAGCGTTTTATGCAGGTGTTGAATCTCCTACTGCGTCGCTCCATGAAGGGACTCCATCTGGAGCAGGTCGGACGTAATCTATTTGATCCGCAAGCACGGGTAATGGCACTTGTATATTCAGTTTCTATTTTGGATTAAGCAACTCCTTTATTTAGGTGGCGATGCGTGAGTGGTCCTTGGAATTGTGGCCCGGCTACGAGACGTCAATTCGTCAGCATGAGAGGGATATTTTGTTGGGCACTGAGATCGCTCATAAGGTCATGCGCACCGAAACAGTGTACGACATTTTGGTACGATGTTCGCAGAATCCTGCACGGCATCAGGACGAATTTCGTATGAATGTCCTGGGTTTAATTGTGCTTACGGATTACAACAACAAGACATACCGTATCAATGATGTGGACTTTGCCAAAACGCCACTTGCCACCTTCAGTTGCAAGGGAAGAGACGTTAGCTTCGTTGAATACTATTTAACGGTGAGTGTACACTAAACACTAGACTATTTGGCATCGATAACAATTCACAAATTGGATCTACTTTCTTTTAGAAATACAACATACGCATTCGCGACGATAAACAACCTTTGCTAGTGTCCAAAAACCGAGACAAGGCCCAAAATACCAATGCCGATGAGTTGGTTATTCTTATTCCCGAACTGTGCCGAGTTACTGGACTTACCGACAGCATGCGCGCCAACTTTCAGTAGGTTACTTTTACCCATATACATATTTGTAACTCTTGGTCCTGACTGACTGATCAATTTGAAGCTCAAACGATAAGACTTACGAGACTGAAAGAGTTAAAAGCTCTTTGGAGTTTATATATTTTAAAATATCTGTATTTTGTTGTACATTTTTCAAGGCTTAAACGTGCGATGTCTAATTACACGCAATTAAATCCAGCAAGACGCATAGAACGCTTGCGCACTTTTAATCGACGCTTGCAGACAACAGCGGAAAGTGTTAAGGTACTTACTGATTGGAATATGAAGCTGGATGAGAATCTAGTTCAGGTGCAGGGACGCAAAATTGCTCCTCAAAAAATTGTTTTTAACCCTAGTTCTCGGAGTGATCGGTATGTAATAAATCTCAATTGATTGCAACTAAAATTACATTTATTTTTTCGTTTTGTCGATTTTTATAGCATTTCTGCTGGGCTTAACGCAGATTGGACACAAGCTTTTCGAAGCCAAGCCCTGTTTACAACGCCTAGTAGTGGTCTCGATCGCTGGGCAGTTATTTGTCCGCAAACCCAAGTGCGCTTTTTTCAAAATCTGATACGAAATCTTAATAATGTCGCAAGAGGAATGGGCTTTCAAATCCATGGCCCCCGAGAGTAAGTCCACAATTCCCTAGTAACATAGCAATAATCATTTTTCAAATATAAATTATTTCTTAAAGTTCTTCCTATTCATTTAGATAATTCTTTTTATGCTTGATTTAATTTATTTTTGAATTATATTTTCAGATATATAATTCGTGATGATCGCACAGGCAGCTATATTCAAGCCCTCGATGACTCAGCACGTATTGATCCAAAGCTCATTCTGTGTGTTTTTCAGAACAATAAGAACACGGAAAGGTTCGTTAAATTGTATTAGCTTAGGTACAAATTGAAATTGAATTTAAAAATATTCTCTTAGATATTCGTCGATCAAAAAGCGAGGATGTGTGGATAAAGCGATTCCCACCCAGGTGGTAATAGCAAATCCCAAAAGTAATATGAGTATTGCCACCAAGATTGCCATACAGATAAATTGCAAATTGGGCTACACACCATGGATGATTGAATTGCCATTGTCCAACCTGATGACAATTGGATTCGATATAGCCAAGTGTACTCGCGATCGCTCTAAAGCCTATGGAGCATTGATAGCAACAATGGATATAAATAAGAATGCGACATTCTATAGCACCGTGGCTGAATGCAGTGCCCATGATGTGTTGGCCAACAATTTGTGGCCAATGATGTCAAAGGCTCTCAGACAATATCATCGCGAGCACCAAAGCTTACCAGCAAGGATTGTATTTTATCGTGATGGTGTAAGTTCGGGATCGTTGAAACACTTGGTTGAATACGAGGTTAAGGATATTGTGGAGAAACTGGAGGCTGAATATAAACGTGCTGGAGCACCTGCACCACCGATGCTCGCCTACATTGTAGTCACCAAGGCAACCAACACACGTTTCTTTACCACTTCCAATGAAAATCCCCCACCTGGAACTGTAGTTGACGATGTCATAACGATGCCCGAACGTTATGACTTTTATTTGGTTTCGCAAGCCGTGCGCCAAGGAACTGTTTCTCCGACGTGCTACAATGTTGTCCATAGCAACATTCGCTTGACCCCGGACCAAATACAAAAGCTGACATACAAAATGTGCCATTTATATTACAACTGGTCAGGAACTACACGTGTTCCAGCCGTTTGCCAATATGCCAAGAAGCTGGCAACTCTTGTTGGTACGAATTTACATGCCATTCCCCAAAATGCGCTTGAAAAGAAGTTTTATTATCTTTAAAAACTTCCGTTTAGAGTTCAGTTTTTCTATATTTAAGCTATACATTTTGAAAATTGAATTGTTAAACATTTATTAGTTAACACATCTGAATGTAAAATTTGTTTACATATTAACCAACTTAACAGGTTAAGTTGATGTTTCAATATCTAAGTTATGACGTAGGCTAAGATGCTGTTACATTACTTCAAAGTTATTCCTGACTCAATTAGAGTTTCAGTTGTCTTTATTTAAACTTACATTTTTTGAAAATTGAATTACAAACATTTAATAATTTACACATCTGAATGTAAGACCTTTTTTCATATTAATAAACTTAATAGGTTAAGATGAGTTTTCATTAAAATTCTAATTCATCCGTACTTCACAAATATATTTTAACTAGCTGTCAAAATGTTGAAACGGTTAACTTTTTCTTGTTGACTCGATTTAAACACAAAAATTTAAAGACGAAAATAAGAGTTTGATTAAATTGATATTCCGCATAGAATTTGCCTTAAATTTGATAAAAAAAAATGATAGCAATTTAAGGTTTTTGAAAACATTTAAGTGACAACGTTGCCAATTTTGGAAAATTGTGACAAAACTGGGACAACTTTTATGCTAACACGGTACATTTTTTTTCGAAAATGGTACATTTAATACTTCAAGGTATTTTATTAAAGTTAATTCACTGGGTGACCATTCCTTATCTATATTTCCACATGGGAAGCAATTAAAGCAGTTTTATTTTATTATGATTCTATTGGCTTTTGTTTATCTTCGCAAGCTAAATCGGATTCCGCCAGGGCTGCAGAGTCTGTTGACAGCATCCGCAAAGTATTAATAAACATGTATTATTGACTATTTTTGTTGTTAGATATCCACATAACTGAGCTTATGAGATCCGAAAATTTCACAATTTGTACTGGATTTTTAGTATTAACTTTGCAGTTATACGTCATTTACCTAGTGGGTAGATCATATACTACGGCGTTTATTTATTATATTTACTGTTGAATTTTTATTCGTTTACATACATAATGGTTAGTGACGTCATTGACAATTCACTAACTGTTCGTAACGGTAAATTTAAACATTGTAGCCAACAATATGACGCTTGCCAATGCACTCGCCAATGTAGAACCAGAAGATAACCTCAGCGGTGACCAGAGTGTTCAGCCAAGCCTCCTTCACAGACAGGTTCTTGTAGGATCCGGTCTTGGCACTCTTGACAATATTACCGATGCTCTGGCGAATAGCTGGAATATCTCCAGGTGTTGGGGGAGTCAGCTCCACTTTGGCATATTTCAAGAAAACATCCAACTGTGGTCTTGCCTGAACAAGCAGCCCTGTTAAAGTTCAGCATTACATAATTTATAAAATGAATGTTGCCCAAAATTCTGCGAAACTGCAGGCGAAAATATATCTTACTGTTGATAAGTCCGGATCCTTTTGTTGCTACGCTCGCCATTGTATTATAGTCTAAAAGAATAGTATGAATTGAGTGTTACGCAGCCACTAAATTATAAAAAAAATGTGAAAACCTTACCCCTCTAAAATGCAATGAAACAGGGTCGTTCGAGTTAAAGAATGTTCATAAGTGCGATATGTTATCGATAATTTCATGTCTTGGGAATGTCAACAATGGCAAACATATTTAAAAAAAAAATAATGTTATATACCGCATTTATTTATATTTTTTGTTTAAATTACATTGTTCAAACGTTAACTTGCATGCTTGGTAATGTAAATCGAATAATTGATAATTATCGAAAAATTCAAGCTATCGCGAGCAATGCTGAGTTTCCAACTTGAAATTTTGTTAAATTTATTCGATAACATCAATGTTATTTAATTTATATTTTAATGATATTTAATTAAAAAAAAATCTAAATTGTATACAAATTTCAACAAAAATTCAGCATACTTGGAAGTCGACAATGATTTGAAAAATTACCTAAATCCGTTTTCCAGGTCTGGCAACGTTCAAATAAATGGCAACTTCTTTCTGCCAAGTGGCAACGTCTTAAATAAGGTGTGGAAAATCTGTTTCCACAAAAAAAGAACGCAAAAAAAATATATAAATTATTTAGTGTAAAGAAAATAACTTTCACTTAATTTAATAAGCACAATTGCAATGCTATGTACCCAAAACGGTCAAATTGATATTGTTGTTTAAGTGTTAAAAGTGTTGGTGGTGGACGGTGAGTTGTGAAGGGAAGACGGTGACCAAACTAAATTTTGTGCTATCTAGTTTAACAACTTGGCACTGTGCAAAGGAAATTGATAATTTTGAAAGTAATTTGCGACTACTGTGTACGTTTGCGTGTGTGTGTGTGTTTGTGCATGCGTGCGAATTTCAAATGAAATGTATATAAACTTCTAAATGGGGGGTAGCGTTCATTGGACACATATGTATGTACATACATGCATACAAATATATGCATAAGCATGTCTGTGTGTATGTGGGTATGTAATCTTAAGGGGGCTCCAGTTGGCAATAAAGCAACAATTATTTGGTGACAATGACGAACGACAAACGGAACTAAAGAAGTCTGTCGATTCAATTCAATATCATAATACTGTAGAATTCGAATGTGGTGAGTTATCACTATTATGCGCTTATCACAAGTATGGCTCATATCTCGTGGGTGTGGTCCAGACCAATGGCAATGGCCTAAAGCAGCTTTTGTTTTCTCTCTCTTTGCCAACAAATAGGGTGACTTGGCTTTGGCAAATCACCTTGAGCCGGTAGCAAATAGAAACACAGTTGTGTGCACGATTTATGTTTATAATTAAAGAATATTTCTAGCGAGTATTTATTGCATAGTTAAATTCAAAGTGAGTTTGGTGATTACTAATATATAAATTGGAAATCAATCAATCAATTGTTTTTACCAAATTAAAAAGAAATTCCCAAATAAATAAAATAGATTTTCTGTACACTTATTTCTATTTCTTATTTTATTCACATTGCTTAAACAACTTTAAATACAAATGAGTTATCACAAATAGTTGGTCGAGGAATTATTTTAACGAAATAAAAATTTTACAAATATTATTTTTGCAACTTTGTTATATTTTCCTGATTTGATTATAGTTTGGTTCGAACAACCAGTTTTTGTCTAATAAGATATTTGAAATTCTTATTTTGTCAATATAATTACTTGACCAACTGTATATGTAAAGTTTAAATAAATTTATGACTATAAATTTTAATATTAAACTAATTTCTTAAATTTGAAATGCGTTTGCTGATAATTTTATTACATTTTATAAATAGTGTTTTTAGAGAAATATTATCTAAATGTAAGGTACCTGAAAAAGAGAAATTCACTTACCGCTTTGTGATTTGCAGTCGATTAAAATGTGTACATAAAGCGGTTCAGTTGAAATGTGGTTCACACAGTTGGCCAAAAGCACTGGGCGAAACGAACTTGCAAAACTTTGAATTAATTTGGAACCGGTTTTCAATGGCGCGAACAAAACGGGGGTCGACACCCTGTATGCATTGTGGTTGCCTATATATTAATATATTTCAATTTGTATATATTTGCAGTCAATGAAAACACGTTAAATACACGAAAAGTGCTTTGTTGAAGGACTTTAAGGATCTAAAACCGAGAGAGAGAGAGAGAGAGTGAAATATGCCGTTGCCTAAGCGATCCATAGAGCCGGTGCATGTGGCACGATCTGTTTACCAGCAGGATGAACTGCAGTCTGTGGAACTGGAGACGGTGACAAACACCACACTGACAAATATCATAAGACAACTGTCATCGCTGTCGAAGCATGCCGAGGATGTCTTTGGTGAATTGGCCCGGGATGTGGGCAACATTGGAGATCGTGCAAATTCATTGCAAGCACGGATTGATCGCTTGGCGATCAAAGTAACACAATTGGATAGCACCGTGGAGGAAGTACCACTAACGGATATAACGCGCAAGAAGGCATTCAAATCGGCAAAGATATTCGATCAACAGATCTTCTCACGCTCCACAATGCCCGCCCCAATGCTGGAGACATATGCACAGTGTGACAAACCACCGCCACTGGACAAACTCAATGTGTATCGTGATGATGGCAAGGATGGCCTCAAATTCTACACGGATCCCAATTATTTCTTTGAGCTGTGGCGACAGGAGATGATCAAGGATACGGAGCGTGTGATGCATGACAAGGGCAAGAAGATGCATCGTCCGCGACAAGAAGGAACTGGCGGTGGTGCCAACAATCGTCACAAGAAACGGGTTCGCACTCCGCACAATACACGCGAAAAGCAACGACAGATCGCTTTAGGCCACGGCGAAACTCTAATGCCCAATAATGTTATCTATCGCACGCCCAATGCCATGACAAATGAGGAGGGCGGATATGGCAGTAAGTATAGCAATGCCAAGATAATACTTATCATAATATGTATTAGTAAATAATAGAATGTACTGTAAGTGTATGTGTGTAGTCACAAATTATGATGTCTCTGTCAAGCCTAAGATGAGTATTCCAATAGAATTTCCAGCAAGAATTGAGCATCGGCAAAAATGTTAAATTTTACTAAACATTATTAATGCCTGCAATTGATTAGAAATTAGAACTGACTACGTGGCTGACATAATTTATAATTAAATATTCAAGTTATACCATATGTAAATGGTATATTTTGTTATTTCAATTCAGTTGTTATAGATATTGGCATTTTGAGAGTGCCAGTCTAATATCGATAATGTCATAAGTGAATGCACATTTTTAACAAAACAATTATGTACTACCTGTATGCACAATTTAGCGCAACTAGTTGAAATCCAAACTGTAATCGCCGACAGCGATTTGCAGCTGGGGACTCTGGCGCGTCGAAGACACATACAACATCAGATACTGGCAAATATCGGTGATGTTCAAGACGTAGGTACGGCATCACTCGTCCGCCTTCCGGATGAATGCGTCAACGGACAAGCGCACCTTTTTGGCTTTTCTTTTGGTTTAAAACATCCAAAACAACAACAATATAAATATAAATATTGGAAATGTTTTATCCAAATTGTTTGTACCTAAAGAAATTCATTAAATTTCCTTGCAAATCGCTCGCTAGCTTGCAAATCGATATGATTCATTCATTTGTACATTTTCGATCCCATATAACTATAATAGTACATCATAGTTCTTAATCTGATCACTTCATAAAACCCAGAGATACTATTTGTAAATGTTGGAATTACCAGTTTAGGTTTGTCAAATAATTAAAAGCGTCATTCACTTGAAATAATAGTCCTTAAATTAGGTAAAAAGAAACTCTAAAAATTCAATTAATTGGCTTTATTTACAGGGGAGGCAAATTTCATTTGATTTGTTATCTTTAAAAATTAATCGATTTATTAAGGATCTTAAGAGATCTGTTGTTGTGTGTTTTGTGTTTGGTTGTTTGTTGTATACCATAAAAATATTGAAAGTAGCTTAACACACCGTTACACCGCATGATCATCTCATTTCCAGATTCTGTTAAGCCCTATAATATGCTCTCACATTTGGAGAATAACAGTAATCTTACAAAGCAAACGGCTATCGCTATTACAGGTCAGAGCAACAGTAAATTGAGTCTGTAAATGTTCCTTCATCTACTTCTCTATCGTACTACAACTATCACTTGCCACTCTAGTTACCCTTAACAATAATTATCTAACAAATAATCTATGTGTACATCATCCATGTATACTTAATGCTGTTTCTACGAATGTTTTCTTTTATTTTATCGTGTCTTTAACATATGATCCATGCAGTCAATATGATTATTTTCTCAGGATATTCCATAGTACACAAACTGTTACGAAATTATATTTAAAAATTTGAAAATTATTTAAAATATATTCGAATCAATTGGTTTTAAATTGGAATTATTAAATATACATTCTTACACACGCAGTAGTTACCCCAATAGCAAAGCAACTGTTAGCATTATTATAATCTTCGCTCTGATCCTACACAAAAGTTATTTTTGTTTAGATAAGCAAATCCCCCTATTTTTCCCAACTGCCAATTTGTGGCTGTTATCACTGTCAATAGAAGATATCGCCACTCTTTGTAATTCTGTTTTTCTTAACTTTTAAAACTCATAAACGGGGTTCGGAATTGCACTCACATGTTGATAGAGATGTTATAACAATTAAATTTTTTAATTACGTTCAAGGTTTTTTTTTTAATTTTAAATATTTTTCGGAGAAGAGGACTTTATAAATATTCGCGAGCTTAAACGTTCAAGATAAGATTAGTAATACAGATTTTTTGAAACATATTTTTAAACGAATAATTCAATGCTTATTTTTTTTTGGGTGTTAGCTTTATTTTTGTCATGGTCAGAATAGTTGAATAGTCGAGCTTGCAATTCCCAGCCTTGGTCATAATAATTAATTCATTCATTTTTTTTAAAGCATAAGCGAACTAAACATATCAGATGTAATTACATTACACTTTTGCATTCTCGATTTCGAAATCATAAGAAATTCTTGCTTGCCATAATTGTTTTTATCTGATTTTGCATATTTTGTGTGTGTTTTATTTGGTTTTTTATTGATTTGTTTTTGATTTTTCGTTTTGATTGGAGTTCCTTATTTTGTACAATACTATGTTAATATTATTAAACAAAGATGATTTTATTAATGTTGCTTTTGGACATTTTGTAGACATGGGAATTTACGACACAGGTCCACTGCGACCCAATTCGATTGAGCTGCGGCGTAGCTATCAGTTAACGGAGCAGATCGATGGCACTGGATATGAGCAACTGACGCCTCAGGCAGCGGTTAATCAGTATGCCGCTGCATACGGGACGAACGGCATCTCGGGAACGCCACAGATGCATCTGCAGCAGCAGCAACAACAGCAAATGTATGACGGATCGCTGTATCATCAGTCACACGCGATCTATGGACAGAGTGGGCAGGGTGCAATGTCTCCAGAGCCAATCTATGGTCCAGGCACACCATCGCGTAACAAGCCACGACCATCGCAACCGCCACCGGCACCACCTTCCAATGGCAGCGGTGGTGGCACGCCAACGGCATCGAATGCCAATACGCCCACACGTGGACGCAGCATGTCGACGAGTCGGGATGCTTTGCCGCCGCCGCCGCCAGTTCCGGACGCAGTGTCGCCGTTGTCGGCCATGAATGGCGCTGCCAGTGGACACATGGCGGTCAAGCTACTGGGTCGCACCAACAGCACATCGCGAGCTGGATCTCCGCTGATGGCGCCCAGCAACAGTGCACAGAATGCAAATGATCTGGTCATGGCACAGCTCAACAACACATTTAACAGCATGACCATGACGAACAGCAATCAATTGAACTCGCTTAGCGATTTGCCTCCACCGCCGCCAGTGCCCGATCAGGTATTTATTCATCTATATGCATATTTCGGACATTTTTGTACGAATTCTATAACTAGAAATATAATTTAAAGTAGTAAATCCCGATTTTCGCAGATGCTTGGACGATCTATTGAGTTAATTAAATCGATTTTCACATAAATAATCAACTACTTAACTCGATTTTGATTCTGCATCAGAATTGCAAAAATAAGTTTTATTTTTAACATACATTCCCTTTGATAATTTTTCAAGAACTTAAAGCTTTTATAACTTAATTAAATCTTAACCGATTTACTTGCGAAATATATAATAATTTTTATCATTATTTGGTCCCTATTTTGATTCTGCATCAAAATAAGATAAGTAAATTTTTTTTCGGTCACTATCCATATTTTTCACACTTTCTTCTTGACACTCTTCCATACTTTACTCTGGAAGTATATATGAAAACTTAAAACTGTCATAACTGTTTCAAATATTAACCGATTTTCTTGTGGTATATTAATTTTATCATTATTTGGTCCCTATTTTGGTTTTAAATTCTTCATTTTCTACCACTGTATTTTGAGTTGGTACTTTTATCTTCACTAAATATTTATAATATTATTAATGAATTCCTTAACTTCTCTTTTTAGCACTCACCAAAAATGTCGCCACCTAATGTGGCGCCTCCGCCGCCGCCACCACCACCGCCTGTGGATGATGGCATGAGCAATGTTCAAATGCCGCCGCATCCACACCAAATTATGCCCAAGGCGCTGGTCAACGGCGAGCTGCATTTATCCCAGGCAAATGGTGGCTCGCACGTTGTCAAAAAAATGCAGCCACCATTCCATGATCCACGTAACGATCTAATGAAAGCCATTCGAGATGGTAAGTCATGTTTACAAATTTACAAAAATTGTATCTTATTAATAACACTTAATAATTTCAGGCATAAGTTTGCGCAAAGTGGAAAAGTCCGAGCTAAAAGAAATTGAACGTAACACGGCTATGCTGGATGTGGCCTCGATTTTGGCCAGACGTGTGGCCATCGAGCTGTCGGAGTCGGAAGATTCGGATAGTGAAGACGATAGCGAGGGTTGGATTGAAACAAATGAGACCTCTGCTTGATCCCTGATGGCTTCAATCAAGCCGGATAAGATTGCAAAAAACAAGAAGAAAAAGTAATTCCAAAGATAATTGATGCAGTGTTGAATGCAAATTGGATTACTTCAAAGCGCCAAAGCTTTTTTTTACCATACTTTTTAAGAGTATACCTATATATGCAAGCATACCTAAATACTAAACACTAAACCTTAAATCAAAAGATATTAAACGAATTGTACATATTTATATGCATTCACATACCAAGAGTAATTATGGCTAATATATGTAATATCGAATCGCTAAAGGAATCAGACATATATAGATATACACAAACTATACGTATTTGTACTCGTATTAGTAGCATGGCTAAGCCGAAGCCTATTGAGGGAATTAATACTCGTATCGTGTTGATGCAACTAAGGAAAATTGCTAACTCTTGTCTTTGGTTATTATTAATTTCTTGCTTTTCCTATGAGCCAAAGGAATGTGGCAAAAGAAAGTATATAAACAGATATATATATCTAGTTATTGAGATGGTATTTGGATATTATGAAAAAATAAAATATATAAAACGATATTTAACACTTATAAACTCGAATACAAAATGATTATTAACAAATGCAACAGAAAAAAAGGCATATGATACACATAAATATACCATATACGAAATGAGCAGTTAAGCTAAGGATGATTGTAAATAGATATATAAACTATATGATATGGATAACTGAAAGAAGTCTTGAGCATTTTTAAAAACACGCTAGGAAACTGCAATATATAAAGTATATATCGTTCAACTTACAAGTATACACAACTAAATATATATAAATATCCTTATATACATAATATTCTAAATAATATATTATCTTTAAAAACATTTCTGCTAAACATGTACTAGCTACGTACATCTATAAGTAGCAACAATACCATGTATTATTTCTTGTTTGAAAAATGCTTATTAAAAAAACATAATGGGTATGCATAATGTAATGATTGTTGTATATTTTATTTAATTTAAAAAAATAATAAAAATATTCCAATTGAATTGTATCTCTCTTGTTAATTGCGTTTATTTAATTATAATATTATAATACGTTGTATAATGTTTAAGTTATGTACACACACACACGCTCTGTAATTGGATCTCTATTGTCTTCCATCCTTCACTCATCAAGCGTCTCCATTGGCGTCATTTCTCTAGGGATTGGATTGCCATTGGCCTTATCGTGCATGGTAAATGGCATCTGAATGCCTTCCTGGGATTCACGCTTGGGAGTATCCCGTTTATGCTCACTGGAGAAGCAGACACTGATGCGTCCATTACCACGCACCGCAGACATGGCCATTGGTGGTTGATAACGCACCACTGGAGTTGGCTGTCGAAAGTCCGTTGCCGGCTGCTGTTTGTTGTTGGAGTTGCAGTTGGAATTAGAATTGGAATTGTTGTCATTGCTGTTGCCATGGGAGGTGACATTCTTCACATGGGTTTCCTTGCGCACACCCACCATGAGGGCTTCGTGGCAAGAGCTCTCTTGGAATTTCTTGACGCGATCCTTCATGTCACCCTCACGTTTGACTTCCTTTTCAATTTCAGCTCGCCGCTTGTTCTCGTAACGCTCCAGCGCCATCTCATCTCGCTTCTTATTGCGCTCCACAATTAGATCGGCAATTTCCAGACGTTTTTGCATTAAATCCTCTTTGCTCAGCTTCTGGAACATCTCTGGCCAGATGCCTGGTTGCTTTTTAATTAAGACAATGCGTGCCTCATGCTTGAAAATGCGACAAAAACTGGCCATCTCATCGATCTCCTGGGCCAGATGGCGTTCAAAGAATATCGGTGGATTGTTAAATTTTAAATATTGCGGCAGAAGGACAACGTCCGGCTTTCGGGTCACCAGTCTATTCAGTTCAATGGAAATTTTGATGTCCTCCTCCGTTTGCGATATCTGCACCATTGTGAGCTATTGTCCTTGTCGTCCTTACCCACGCTGCTGTTATGTTGTGAATGAGCAATTTTTCTGGCATTTGGAATGCAAAGACAATGTCTGCTACAACTGCTTTGATTCGGGCTTCATTTAAATATCCAATTGGTTTTATTTATTTTGATTTGAATATTAACCGGCATCGTAATCGCCATAACGAGTTGAGCTCCTTATCGATCAAACAGTTATTGGCTGGCTGTCCATCCCTCTGAATTGGACAAACTCCCGGCTAGGAGGGGTTAAGGGGATGTTGGTTAGGTCCTTAAGGGTAGGTAGTAGTACAGTATTTGTTGTTGTGCACACCTGTAACACTCAGGGCATAAACTTAGTCATTGACCCTTAGGACCTACATACAAATCTACATACATATTTTCTTCATTTTTAGATTGATTTAGTTACAGATTTTAGCACGCGATGCCATTTTTGATGGCAGCATAATTCATGATTTGTTGATTTTGACGACAGCCTCAATAATTGTTTTATGCTCCAATCGCATAAATCGCATTGTAATTAATTTGAATTTCCGTTGGAATGTTTTATTCATTTTGTTTGGATGGAACTTTCTAATAAAACTTTTGTTGACAGTATAATTTATAATACTCCTCAATAATTATTTTATGCCCTCTTGGGTAAATGGGTGCTTAAGTAGATAATTTTGATAATATATAATTTTAATAATAATATAAAATTATATTATATGTATTTCATTTAGTTGAACTTTCTGACAAAACAACCATTTTAGTTGGCAGTATTATAAATAATCCATTGATTTCAAATACTCCCTAATAATTATTTTATGCTCTTGAGTAAATTTATTTTAATTAATTTGACGCAACTTTGTTAACCTTTTCTCATGATACCAATTTTGTTTTATTATAATTTGTGATATTTTGATTTTCACAATCTCTAATTCGGTAAACAGATAATATAGATTACATATAATTAAAAAGACAATTATATTATTAATAAAAATATATATTTTACGTATTTAATTTTATTGAACTTTCTGGCAAAACTTTAGCCACTTTTCTAGACTCCTTAATCATTGTCTTTGGACATTGCATTTCACCCCAACCAATGGGGACCATAGGTATACGATTTTTGCGTATATCACTGGCATAGGCAATCACCACGCCAAGCTCTGCCTCAGCGGTGCTTAAGGTGAATGATTGTTCCATCTGGTTAAGAATTCGTGCCAATATAACATCGCCGGGTTTAAAGGATTTATAAATGTCCACTCGATCCTTTTCCGTTTCACGCACATCCTCCTTCCGCAGCACACCGCGATAGCTGCTCTCGAGTAGAATGTTTCGAACACAAAATATAGCACACTTGGCGAATTTAGGAGTGGTCACCAGGACGCGGGCTGTGACCACGTCGCCAGTTGCCGGGATGGTTAAATGAAAGCCTGGCTTATGTACGCTGACAACTTGGCACTGCAAATGGAAAACATGTTTTATTGGTATTTAAAGAATAGTATAAGCGACAGTACCGTTTCTGTGGATTCGTCAATGTTAACTATTCCAGATTTGGAGGCATAAATGTAGCCGCCTTGTTCGTAGGTTCCTTCACCCACAATAACATTGTCTTCAACCCGGCACAAACGTTCCCCAGGCAGACAGATTAAAATATCCTCATCCTTCTCTTGAGATGTGGCAGCTACTTCATTGCCTTTATCAACCATTTTTCTTATTAATTTTTAAATAAGTATTTTATTGAATTTAAAGTATATTTTTGTTCAAAACAAAACATGAGCCATGTGTTTCGGCGTCGATAAGTTATCGTCTCGATAACATTATCGCAGCGCTCTACAAGTGGATGTTGCTTTCATCGTTAAGTCACTAATCGATAACACGCGCGTGTTTTTTTATGCCGGTGCTCATCTTCACATATGTATATGTATATGTGTGTGTATATCTTGCATTATTTTGGATGTTTGACTTTGAATTTGTTTATAATTAAAAAAATAACTAATTCAAGATGAATAAAAATGCGAATATGAGTTATCGAGAGGTCATACCTCGTAACTTGAATCCAGAGGAGTGGATAGACGTCGAAATAAATACAGGTAAGCTGATTAAAAGTGAAGGCGCCAGAAATCAGTTTAGCTGAACATTTGTTAATTTTGCGTAATTATCGATCATAATTAGGCACACAAAGTACGCTACAGGATATTAAAACATTTGGCAAGTCCGGTAGCTTCTGCTACAGTAATCTTGGAAGCATTCAAAATAGAAATCGTTTCATATATTGGTAAGCATTTATTATTGTGTGTACATTGAAGAAAACATGCTTTACATATGTATTTATATTTACACATATATTTTAGGCGCACATATCAGGATATTGTGGAACTTTCGGAAGTCAGCTTAGATGTGACGCTGTTGAGGAATCACGTTCGTCTACGCTTCACGGACTCTGCAGTACTGAATGTTTCACTGTCTGAGCAGGAAAACTGTGTCACTTTGCTGGTGGTCACGGTCAGCAGCATCCATCGCCTTGCATTTCCCGCACAGAGCGATGGAATGTCGACCGCCGGAACAGCCACAGCGGATGCTCAAAAGCATTCCGTTTTCTATGATGCCAACGTGAACTTGAAGGATCGTAGCACATTTCATGTATTGGATGGAAGTATGGCCATTAATGTACCCCAACTCGCAGCTTCCGACATCTCGCAGAATAGCGAAGAGGCGTATTTTGCCGTCGATTATCAGACAAAGCTAATACTCCATGTTATGAATTATCGGACGGGCATTACAATATCTCACGAGGTTAAGGAGTCCAATTTAATGCCACGTTTTCTATCCAACTTGAAAGGAGCCTTAACGTAAGTAAATACATTACTTTGATTAATTTAAAGTAATCATTTGTATATGTTATTTGCAGTGGACGTGGCGACAATTTGGAGGCAGCTATTTCCATGTCATTCAGTCACATTGAGGGAGAGATGTTCCTGCTGGTGCTCTATCGGAATAATGAGCTGCGCTTGTGGTCAGTGGCCACATTGCAGAATATTGCCTCTATTAACTGCGCCGAGTCGCACGGAGCTCAAGGACGTAAGTTAAACAAGTGGGCGGCTACAGTCGACAGTAGGATACCCTGTGCCCAGGTGATCTGTACTGAAAGTTGATTTTCGACCGATTGTTCCTATGCCAGCTATATGATATAGGAAATCGATCTAAACCAAATTTGGCCTGGATGTTTGACACCAACTAAACATATTCTATCAGCTTGGACAAGATATATTTTTCTTACTAAAATTTAATTTTCGACTGAGCGTCTCTATGGCAGCTATATGATATAGTGGTCAGATCCAAAAATAAAAACGAACTTGATCTGAATACTTTTTCCAGGAACCTACATTCCAAGTTTGAAGTCTGTAGTTTTCATGGTCTCTAAAAATCGACGCGTTCAAACAGACGGACATAGTTCAATCGACTCTGCTGTTGATTCTGATCAAGAATATATATACTGCCATGCCTCCTTCTGCTTGTTACTGCTTGTTTTCAATGGGCTCAGAGTATAAAAAGGGTTATTATAATTATGTAAGGAAATGTGAGAAGTGGTAGACTCTACAATGTAATTAAATTTTTGTTCAGAACGGCAAGATAAGTCGAAATCATAAATCAGGTTCGTCTTTTGTTTTTTGAGATATCTCAATCCATAACTTTAAATTTGGTGGTCATATACAAAACTGCATCAATATATCTATATCTTTTAAAAGTTGAATATTCACTGTCAGGATTTCAAAAATATTACACACATTTAATTGATTATATATTCCAGCCCAAAATAGTGTGATGCGCAAAATAGATGAGCGTAACTTTTGCGTATTTTTGTCGCATGAAAGAAGCGCTGAATTCATTTGCCTCAGCATTGTTTGCAATTTGGCCGAGACGAATACAAAGAACATAAGCTTAGCTGTGCAACATAAAGTGCCAGCTCCGCAAATGGATTTGGCTGACTTCGATGCAACGGCTTCGCATATCTGGACGCTTTGGAGCAATTCAGAGGGTGATTTTAATGTATCGGCAATTTTCTTGGGTGCGGACAAAACGATTAAGTGGGTGACTGCTGCATTGGAGCCTCCTCCGGACAGGTGTTGTCTGACCATAGAGCATGGCGTGGATCCACGTGAAGCATACACCTCGTATATTTTTCATCCGGGTCGATTTGATTATAATGTGATTGCCAAAGCACTTTATGTAAGTATATTTTATTTATTTACTTATATATTGGTACATTTGGTTGACTTTCTTTTGCTTTTAAAGATGTTCCGACGTACCAATTTGCAATTCGATATGAAGCAGTTGACTTTAACAATGCTTAAGGAGCAGGTGGCCCAAGCCGTTGAAGATGAGATACAAAGTGAGCTGAAAGATTTCGTTGTCAGCGACGAAGAGTATTTAGAGATTGCGACCAGACTTTGGGATCGTTTCTACTCATGCTGTGAGCAGTACCACATTAAATCGTCGGAGCCCACAGGTCTCGCTGTTTTAGGCGCAATGGATGCTGTTTGTGTTGTTCGCAGACAATCCTTCGCCCTGCTGCGTCCTTGCGAAATGTTGGAACATCTAATGCTCGCGGATGAGCACACAGATGATGTGACAGCCTTTGTGGCATCTTATTGTCGCAATGATCACACAGCAGCATTGAGTTTTGTTCAACTTATGAAGATCATCACTCAGTTGGAAAAACATCTAACCGATGATATGAAAATTGAAATGGACAAAAATCTGTATCAACGGGATGATAAAGTCATTGACAATCTATTGCATCGAATAACAGCTGGCGATGAGGGACTGGATGATTACAATTCTGTTGCACTGCCACGTCGCTACATTGATCAAATCCAGCTAAAGTTGCAGACAATTTCACACTTGGATGCGGCCGTTAATATGCTGTTGGATTTACTAGCCATTGTTGACCAGGACGCCTATCCAGAGCCCACAAGTATGTCCGGAATGCTTAATTATTTATTATATTATTTTTTATTATAAATTTACGCTTTAATTAACTTTAGGTAGTCTTTCAAAGTCGACTCGTTTTTTGCAGTCAACTGGAGCATTATTTGGCAGCGAGTATGGCATTTCTATTCTAGCCGAAACGGTTAAACAAATGGCAATGATACGGTAAGTATTATGTTTTTTTGCCTATGTAATAAGTAGTATCTCTTACCCATTTTTACTAATAAATTGTCCTTACAGTTTTTCTGTTTGCCGCAACCTTTTGATTTTGCAGTACATCATTTATGGACAGGCTGGTCACAAGAACTATTCCATCAAGACAAATATTAATTTTCTGAATTCCTATTATACGCTAGTCTGGATATCTGAGACACCAATATCTCTCAATACGCCAGTTAACTTGTAAGACATTGCTTTTAACAAGGATGGTTTATTTAAATGTTAACTTTATTTTTATGTCATAAACAGTGAGGTGTCCATACAGCGTTTGACCCGTGCACAACTCTTTAGCGGCTATACGCGTCCTTATTCCAGTCAAATTCGTTTAAATAGTCAGACAACGCTGTTGTGTCTATTTCTGCAATCAAAGGGGTTATTTAGCGCCCTTTCTATGCTACTAAAGGAACCTAATCAACCATTGGAGCAACTGTCAATGCGGCAGACACTGCTCCAACTGGTTGGATTTATTAATCAGATGCTGTAAGTTACAGATATAAATAAATGTTGCATTTCCGATTAACTGATGTCAATTGCAGTTGGCCAGAGGCTTGGAACGATGTATTTCCCGAGTGGCTCTTTGGCACTTGTCATCATATTATCATTCAGGACTATGTACGCTTATTGTCCGGCTGGTGTGATGAGAAAACTATTTCACGTAAATATTTGCAATTAGTTTAATATTTATTTTAAATACAAATGTCGATGCTGTCCCCAATTTTCTTAGTATTCTTAGTATTAACTGTCAAAAGTCTAATAATTTCTTGTATGTCAATTGCAGGTTGCTTTATGCTGGCAGTTTCTCTTCTTGATTGTGGTGAACCCCAAAAGGCAATCTTCCTTTTTGAGCAAGTGGCAGAGAATGTGTTGAAGGAACCTTTTCTGTTTGAGCAAGTTTTGAAAAACACACCGCTTTACTCCAAACTTGAAGGCATACTCAGCAGACAGCATATTGTGCTAACAAAAGAGGACCATAAACTAGCCTTGGTGCATTATTATCTAAAAGTTATACAATTATTCGAACAACACTCGGCATCTGATTATATCATTCAATTGGCTCACATGGCCATGAGCAAGTTGCATGTGGACGATCCTCAGTTGCCCATGTTCCAATCGATAGTATTTAACAATCATTTGCAGCTTGGACACTATGAGGAGGCGTATCATGCTTTAGTTTATAATGCTGATACCTCGCGACGCAAGGATTGTCTGCGTCAATTGGTCATTATGCTATTCCAGTGTAAGCGATTTGATCTTCTCATGCAGTTGCCCTACAATTGCCTACAAGAGGAGTTCGAAAACATTGTCGAATCCCGTGCACGTTCCCTGAGCATCGATCAAAATGAAGTCTACAATTTTCTATATGCTTTCCATGCTAACAAAGGCAACATGCGCAAGGGTAAGCTTTTAATTAATATAACTTAATATGATATAATATAATATGTTTTAATTAACCCGCAGCTGCGACAGTTATGTACGAACAAGCCATGAGATTGCAGGTGGACAGCGATGCTCCCGATGCACTGCAGAAGCGCTGCTCCTCTCTTTTGGTTTGCATCAATTGTTTGTATTTGGTCGACAAACGCTATAGATGGATTGCCAAACCCACAATTGGTGATGAGAAACTACCAATGGAACAAGATAACGAAGATTTACCCAAAGAGGACACTCGGAGTGGCCAAGATGTTGTTGTACTCGAATTGGCCGACATACGTCGTGAGCTGCTGCACGCGGAGGCGCTAAGAGAACTGTCCTATCATCGCAAGGACGTGGGTGCCTACGAATTGGCTGGCGCTGAGGAGCTTTCCTATCTCCTGGCCACTTGTGGTCTATACACAGCTGCATTGAAACTAGCACGTGGTTATGAGTTCTCTGTGCTGCCAATATTTGAGAGTCTTGCAGCCGCATGTGTTAGCACCACTGAGGATAAATCCAAGGATGCTTGGACTTGGTTGCAAAACAATGATTTAGCAGGTAGAAAGTAGAAAATATTAATCATAATGTTGTAGTCTAATTTTCAACTGTTTTTTCAGATCTGGCACATCGCAACAGTGCTGCCGATATGGCTTGGTCCTTGCTGCAGAAACTCGTTGTCGACAATGAACTGAGCGAATCGACTTTAATACGGAAAGCTGTTGTGAACCGTATACTCACATTGAATGCATTTGTGCCCCAATGGTTGTACGACTCCTACAAGTTGGCCAACTCCCGGGAATTGCTGCTTCTGTATGTAAAACATAATCGCTTACTGGATGCCACCGATTTAGCATGCGAAATGATTGGCGGCATGCTGGGAGCAGGCAGTGAATACTTCGATTTTAAGCATTCGGTGAATGTGACGAACCCGCAGCTCTCGTTTCCCATCAATACAATCGATCTACTTTTGCATGGCCTGCAGATCAATGGCAAGGAGCATAGTGAATACGAAATGGTATTATTTAAAACAATTTTTTCCTCACTTTTAAAGTTATCCTAATGCTTTAATTCTTTGCAGGCTCATGTCAAGCTGGAGGAAGAAGTTGCTAGATACGTTGAGACTGTCAAACGCACTACAGAAGATAAAATTAAACTTGCTATATTAACAGAAAGGGAGAATCGACAACAACAGCAGATTTTCGGTTGAGCGCTAATACATTTATTCAGCTCATTAATTAATAATAATAAAAGATACAATTAATATAAATTTAGAAGTCGTCTGTCATTACGAGTTCGGCCAGGAACTTCTTGTAGATATTCATAAACTGTGCCACGAAGGCTTCCAAGTGAAATATATGCTTTGCGCCGTTTTGCATGCGATGCTCATATTGTGTGGCATATTCCAGTGTCTTTGCCTTGATCGACATATCACAATTGTTGACCAGATGCTCCACGAGGCCACGGAAGATGAGATTTGGTGGCACTCCCTGCGAGAGCAGTTCATACAAACGATCGCGTATCTTTTCCAGCTTGGCGGGAGTTTGTTCGCTTACAATCTGATTTGCCGTCTCACGTAGATAAACTTGCCAGTCCAGATCGGCGATTTCCTGTTGTGCCGTGAACGGATATTGCTGCACTTTAGATGCCTCTAGCATAAGCAAGGCACGCCGTAAGTTTCTCTCGGATTTATCCACCACCCGTTTGGCCAGCTCGGGCGGCAATACGAGACCCTCACGCTTGCACGTGGCTTGCAGCACAGTCGTCATTTCGGATTCGCTAGGAGCAGCTACACGTATTCCAAGGCAACGTGACCGAATGGCGGGAATGATGCGAGATGTGGAATTCACGGACAATATAATGCGACATGTGGCCACATATTTCTCCATGGTGCGACGTAGTGCGTGTTGGGCATCCTTGGTCAGCTCATCACCTTCGGAAATCACAATCACCTTGAATTCCCGCTGACCATTGATGTCGATTTGATGGGTCTGTGCCACCTGCTTGATCAGGTCTATAACAACGGTCCGATCGTACATGCCGGCGTCTGAGGGATTCACCTCCAAATGGTAATTGCTGCTGACAGTCATCACCTCGATCTTCCGATTCGATGGCGTTGTGAATCCCATTGTCTCGTTACGCAGTCTTTCAACGCCAACGCCGTACATCTCACGCAGCAGGCACATTATACGTGTCTTCTTCCCGGCTCCAGATGGTCCGTAAAACATGAGATGTGGAAAATCACTCTGCTTGCAAAGATTACGCAGATTTTCCGCCTGATCCTGTACACAAAAATTTACAGTTTACAGTCGTATTTCTTATAGAATTCAAACTTACTTTGTGGTAATCCAATTTGGATAATTCACGGGGTCGGTATTTGTCCACCCAGAGTGCCATGTTATCTTATTTGTATATACAAAAATTGTATTTGGTAGAAACTATAACTATTCCGGCATTTACTCTTGCAATGCGCGCTCTTTTATGATAAGACAATCGACGGTGCTGTAGAGTATCGATAAGTGACTATCGATAGTACAGTGACTGTTATTGTTAACCAATTTATACTGGCCGCATCATTGATGATATCGCATCATTTCGAAGGTGCCAGCATTTTCCTCAACTTAAGAGTCTTGGCTTATACTAATTATGATATACGGAGTTGATTAAAAGTGAAAACTTGAGATTTAAAATTTTGAATTTTCAAAATTTCAAAGGGGGGACCCTTAGCATCGAAATCAATATCTAGTAAAATTTGAATGCAGAATGAATTTAAAGGCCAACCCATGAACAAAATGACATTTCGTTAACTATTAATTACTGTTTAAACTGTGACTCCGAATAATTTTTATTTCATGTTTTATACAAAATTAAAATATATTTACAAAATAGAAGTGCATATTTATCATCCGTGAATTCTCAATATATTGGACGAATTAACTGTCAAGATAATTCATCATGACATTATGTTTTTTCATTCACGCAACTGCTTCTTGTTTAATCGTGGTTTTGTGCATGTAGAAATGCCTTAAAAGATTTGCTTTACAGCTAAATTCTTTATGACAAACATTGCAGATATTTGAACAGTCGCCAGTGTGTGTTAGCTGATGTATTTGAAGAGTTTTGCGGGCTGCAAATGCTTTACCGCAGTTGTTGTAGTCACATTTGAATGGACGCAACTTGAGATGCACTGCATCATCATGATTTTTCAAGTGACAAAGTTTGGTAAATTTACGCCCACACTTGCTGCATTGGTATCCTTCCCGATTATTGTGTCGGGTCAAGTGCTCATCCAGTTCTTCTTGGCTTGTCTTGCCTTGGGAACAAACCGGACATCGGAACTGTATATCGGCCGAATGGTTCTTTATATGACGATTCAATTCTGCCTTTTGACGAAATGTTTTCTCACAAATATCACATTGGAATGGACGCTCGTTCGTGTGTCCCATTAGATGTACCCGTAAAGTCTTAGGTAATCCAAATGACTTTTCACAGTAGCTACATTTATAGGGTCGTATGCCTTCATGAACCGATCTGATGTGATCTTTCAGATGATGCTTTTGCTTGAACTCCCGTTGACAGTATGGACATGTATTATCTGCTTTGCAATGTACTCGATAAGCGTGAGTTTTCAGCAGAGCTTCTGACTTGTAGTTCTTCTGGCAAATGTCACAGGTAAATAAATCCTGGTCTTCAATGATTATATCAGTGTATCCATTATTGCATTGAACTCGACATTTGTGAGCTTTAAATGACGATAACTTGCGAAATGTTCGATTGCATTTTTCACAGCGACGAAATGAAGTATCTAAGATTTCTTCGCTTGAAATTGAATCCTTTAAGTTTATATCACTCAACTCAAAGGGATCTTCTTTTTCATTGTTTGTATTCAATATTAAATGATCGATTTCAGGCTCACTGTCGTTGCCAACAATATCTTCCTGCTCTGTTGAATTCCCGGACTATAAAAAATATACAATTATTATAGAATTAAGATCAAATATTATTATTTACTTACACTCTTATCAGTTGCTTGTATCTCAACAATTTGGCAACTTGGGTTGTCATCTGTTAAATCGTCTGCATTTGACAATATGGATTGCAAATATAGCTGACTTTCCTTTAAGCGCCTTTGGAATTCCAAAAAAGTTTTTGATTTTTGAGAGCAAAGTTCACATACGTTTTTGGGTTGTACTGTCTTTAAACCTTGTTTCTGTTTCTTCATTCCCATAAAGATAAGTGCCAACAAATCCTGTAGCTCCCATTGATTTAGCAAAGAGTATTTTGTATTGTCTGGCTTCAATTTAAAACATGTCACACAAATCCTGTTCACATTGTCCTCATTAATGGCTTTGTGCTCCTCTTCCGTCAATTCGTCTAATGCGATGCTGCTGCAAATGCACATTTCAGCGAATTTGCAAAACATGACAACTTTTGTGTGACAGGAAGGACACAATTGTTTCGGTAAGTTTATTAACGTTCCCTCTGCTTCCCCTCCATTAACCATTGCATTAAAGACGCGTAATAACTGTGGATCATCTTTTAAATCATGATGCAGGTGTTTTGTGTCTCCAGATTTCTGTAAATCTTGCAAACAAACAATGCAGAAGTTGTCAACTGTGGCACGAGTTATCGGTAACATATCCGGTATATTACATTAAGCAGCGTTGACTTGCCACATTAGCCAGTTTTATGCCTGTTGATTGTTGTTTGTTTTAACAAACAATATAATTAATAATGTCTTCATTTGTTTATTTTTGTTGGTTCATTCCCATTTTTAGAGCAAATATGGTAAAATCGCCCGGCCGCCACAATTTTTTGCCCATCGTAATTTTTCTGGAAAAAAAGGCTGCCACATTTCAAAACTATCGAAGACTTTTTCTGGCTGTACAAGGCTGCCACACTGTTGTGATTTCTGATGAATCGGCGCGCAAATTGATAATTTTTTAACAACAATCAATTGCTTAAAATAACAATAGCAAAACCATTAAAATTTGAAATTGGATAAAAAAGTTTATCATTAGTATGAATATTGTATAATTCAGTTTAACTTAATCTAAAATTGGACAAAACTCAAATAAAGTATTTACCAAATTATTAAATTTCTAGCTTCAAAAAAGTTAAAAGATACTTTTTCTTCGAAAAAGATACATTCGGAAAAGTATCTTAGCAATTTCAAATGTCTGGCAGCGTTTCAGTAAACGGCAACTTTTTTTCTGCCAGGTGGTAACTCCTTTATTTAGCACTCTACCACATACATAAATTCTGCGGCTTGCTCTGCGGCATAATCGTGGATAGCAAAGTTTGAAAGGTGTTTTTTTTATTAAAGCTAGACATAAGCGCATGGAAAACGGTGTGGAAAATGGTTTATTGGCCGATGGCGAGCAACTAGAAGCTCGTGAAAACCAAATGGGCAGCAGCACTGACGGAGAGGGAGAAGGCGAGGGCGACTCGACGCCACAGCCGCCGCAAACAACAAATGACGATGTAAGTGACGGCGATGTGGATGGGGAACGCGATATGTCTGTGTCGGATGCGGATGCGGCTGAAGCAGAAGCCGAAGCGGACACAGAACCAGCTCCAGCTGCAAATGCAGCGCCCTGTCAGATATCCATCCTGGATGATAGTTTGTGCGAAAAAGATGTAGACAGTGATGTGCCCGATGACGACAATGATGACGAGGTGAGAAATTGGGAAACAAATCTGTGATGTGAAACTATCTGTGAAATAAAATAATTGTTTGTTTTGGAAACAGGCAAAGGAAAACTACGAGGGATTCAATGGGACTGGACGCACTGTGACACTCCAAACACTAATGGCTGCAAATGTGCTGCAGCCTGGAAAATCGCTAATGACAATAGATTACCTTGGGCAAAAATTTGTGGGAGATCTGCTGCCGGACGGTAAAATCAAATCTCAAGAGACTGAAACCATATTTGTAACGCCCAGTGCTTGGGCCATGCATTGCAAGAGAATTATAAATCCCGAGAAGAAAAGTGGTTGCGGTTGGGCATCAGTTAAATATAAGGGAAAGAAACTAGACGCCTATAAGAATACATACTTGCGGAAATGTGCACTACAAAAGGAGTCGACACCCGAGGATGGCGATATAGGTAATTGAAATACTATAAAATTGAATCAACCTAAACAGACAATAATTGAATTTACTTTCTGTGCTAGATGCTGAGCGAAAAACTGATTCGCCCGATCTGGTTGTGAAACGCACAGTATTTCCGCATAATACTGTGGCCAATCGCAATATAATTCAGTAAGTATTGATATAATTAAAACTAGCTATTATGATTATTAAAATACTTTTCTTGTAGTGATGCCAATATGTTGATTGAGGCCGTTCCCTTCTCATCAGTTGGCAAATTGCAACCATTTCTGCTGAGCATCACATCATCGGCATTATTATTGGCCGACTTTCATTGCCATTTGACGGTGCGCGAGGTGTGCGGCTATTTGGGAGGCACCTGGGACATGAACACGCACAGTGAGTCCGGCCTTGACATTTCCACTGATCTCTTTTTAGACCGCCACTAATATGATTTCTATTTATTTCTTGTAGCTTTGACAATTACGAAAACATATCCATGCCGCAATACACGATTCGATCGGCAACGTGCCGGGGAAGTGGAGCGTGACATACAGAAAATGATGGTACAAGATCAGGTGCTGCTCGTTGGCTGGTATCACTCGCATCCCAAGTTCCAGGCTGAACCCACTCTACGCGATTGCGACTCCCAACTGGACTATCAAATACGCATGCGTGGCGCAAATGATTTAACATATACTCCATGTGTTTCACTCATTGTTTGTAAGTTTTCTGCTTTAGTTAATTGTGTTTATGTATTAATAATGTTTATAATACTTTATAGCACCCTATTATGAAGAGAATCCAACCTTGGAGTCGGTGGTCAAGTGTATATGGATTGTGCCGCCAAATGAAAACAAACAGTCCATGGAATATGGTCGACCGATGTTAATGCAATATTCGGTGCTGCCCGACAAAGAGATTCCCGAAGAGGTGCGCACTGAAATTCAATCCTGCGTCGATTATTATACACAATATCGCGGCGAGATTGTTAAATTTCGTAACATTTACAACAACGATGTGACGTACAACGAGAAATTGAAGAACACGCTCTATCCGAAATTCCCAACAAAGCAAAGTGATAAGGCGTTATGGAATTGGTTATGTGCCGTCCTAGACTGTGAGCAGGAGGATGATTTTATACCACCGAAGACGATTAAGATCATTGACAACGATGACAATGAAATGATTGTTAAAACGGAAACGCAGCCTTCATCTGAGTCGATTAATGATATTAAGCTGGAGCAGCAGCTGCCCAAAGAGGAGCCATTGGGCGAGATAATACAATTGAATTCCGTTGAAGATATGACACGTAAAAGCGAGGAGGAAACTTCATTGCAGGCGGAGCAAAAAGCCAGCGAGTTGAAAGTAATGTCGCTACAAGAACAACTTTGTATGCCATCGGGACTTAATATGAATCCAGTGCGCATGTTGTCACCGCTGGCAACGCCAAATCCAACGAATCACACGCCAGCGGCGACACCAAATGTCGTGGCACCAGCCATCATGCCACTGAATGCTGCAACCACGCAGCTGTTGCCACCGCAATTGCCGTCTGTAAATAGTGCAACTTCTGTGTCTGTTGTGCAATCCGCTTCACCACGCGACAGTCCCACAAATATACAATTGCAATCGAATGCTGCCAGTCCCGCCAAGTTTGAGCTGCCAGTGCGTGCCTCGCCATCGCCAGCCAAGTCGGATACCTCGTCGCATACGTCACGTACACGTAATTCTCCGGCGCCGAGTCCGGGCAAGTTTAGTGTCAGCGATATTGCCCGCAATAGTCCGAGTTTGACACCCAATAAATATGATACACTGGCCACGCCTCTTGTGCCGCCTTCGGCTGCGTGTTTGCCCACGGCCAATGATCTGATGGCGGCCAGTTTGGCACAGCTGGCTGGACAATTGCCGCCCAACTTTCTGCAGGCCGATCTGTCCGCGCTTTTTCAGCAGCAACAGCGCAAGGATTACGGCAGCTCGTCGCTTAATCAATTGGCTGCAGCGGCAGCTAAAGTCGGTGGTTCCAAGCAGTCGAGCAATGCGTCGGCATTGGGTAATCTAAGTGATCCCAATGTAGCAGCTGCAGTGGCTGCCTATTCCAATAGCTTCAACATGCCGTTGCCCACAATCAATGCCACCGGCAGCATCAGCAGCAACAACAACAGCAATAATAATAATAACAACAACAACACAAGTGGCAGCAAATCAAAGTTGGAACGCTCCTCCAAATCCTCAGCATCGTCATCATCATCGAACTCCAGCTCATCTTCGAATTCGTATAAAACGAAGCTTATGAAAGAGTTGGATGAGCTCAAGAATGATCCATTGAAAATGAGTGAATTGATAAGATCGCCGGAATATGCAGCGTTGTTGTTGCAACAGGCAGAGGCATTGGGTGCCACAACACTGGGCACTTTGGGTTTCGGCTCGGATTTGAGCTACTTAACGGGCAATCAACCAGTTGCAAATCCAACAGGCAGCAAATCTTCAAAGTCCTCATCGGCAACATCATCATCATCATCGGCAGCATCGGCGGCTGCTGCTGCAGCAGCTCTGAATGCTGACTACAACAACTTAATACAGGCATCCAAGTTACTGGGCTATGATTCCTACATGCAGCAGCAGACGAAGCAAAGCAATGACCTCAACGCGTTCCTACAGCAACATATGGCTGCCGTGGCGGCTGCTTCAATTCCACCGCCGTCTGTTGCCAGCAGCAGCAGCACAAAGAAGCAGCTACAACAGCAACAACAGCAGCAGCAACAACAACAGCAGCAACAGCAGCAGCAGCAGCAACAACAACAGCAGCAACAATCTGCCGCAGATTACACCGCATTGTTGCAGACTTATACCAAGTTGTTCGATCCGAACAATCAGTTTGCCGCCGCCATGGCCTCCACGGGAAGCAAGCACATGAGCGGAGCACACAATGAATTGTCCGCCTTGTTGGCAGCTGGTGCTGGTGGCGGTGGCAGCGCTGTTAGCCTCAAGCAGAAGCAGAAGGACATGCAGTCGGATATGCTCAATCAATTACTGCAATTGGAGAAACAGGATTCGGAAATTAAGGCACTGCTGTATCGCCAGAATAAGGCAGCTGCTGATTTGGATGCACTCTTTGCCACGCCATCGGGTGCTGCCGCTGTTGCAGCTGCTGCTGCGGGCAATGCCACCAAATCGGGCAACAATTCGTCTGCTGCTGCCACAATTGCCACGGGAGTGCCGTCACCATCAACTTTGTCCAATTCGGCCGCCTATTATAATGCCTTGGCGCAGGAGAAGATGCAGGATTATGCGGCATTCTTCCAGCAGCAGCATGGCAAATACGGCATACCCGATCCGCTGTCGAAGACAACGTTAGCCGCTAATAATATGTTCATGTCGCCATCGGCACTGTTTAAGATACAGCAGGAATCTCTATCGGCCATGATGATGAAGCCACCGAAATCGACTACGCCATCGTCGGCACGTACCAGAGAGTCGTCTGCATCGCCGGCCCTGGAGCGCCTAACGCCCACCAAGTCCATCAGTGGTGGCGGTGGCGGTGGGGGCGGCGGTGGCAGTGGCAATTCCAATTCCGGCAGCAAATATAACTTTAGTGCCGTTGATTTGGCCATATCCAGTGTGCCCTCGAATACGCCATCGCCAGCGCCATCGGATGGCAGCAGCGGTTCCTCGCATCGTCGTCCATCGCCGGATCTGAGTCGCCTTTATGGCGAGTTGGCGCCACCAGGTGGACTGCTTGGCAACGCATTGCCCAAGAAACGTATGGAGTTTGCATCGGTTGCAGATCTGGCAGCTCCGCCGCCAGCAAAAATACCCAAGAATAATGTTGGCGATGATGTTTTAAATTTGTCACACGATTAGGATAGGCGATTCGGGCGCTTCTCCTATCGAGCGTATGGCCCAGTGAACGCAGTATTTCCTCAACAGTATCTATTCCCAATCTTCAATATCTAATGTCAAGCGAATCTCTCTCCAAAACTTCAGAGCAAAACGTCTTCTTAATTATGATTTCCAAATGTAATCTTTTTTAACAAAACAACTTTTTAAGTTGCAATTGCATGCGATTTGAGATTGTAAAATGCAAGAAATTAACAATTTTATTCAATCAAGAAAAACAAAATTAGAGACAGAAGGTAAATGGAAAACAGTAATCAGTATTTCCACAATGAAAATTCATTTCTAATGAAAAGAATTATTCATTTAAATTCAATACGAAATGACATACATACTGCATTGCTGATCATTTGTAATAAATTTGATATACTTGCAATATATCCAGAATGTAGATAAATACATATAAAGAATTACAGATGCAGTTACATATAAAGATAAAGATACAGATAAAGATAAAAATACAGATACATATGCATTGCAGCCCCAATTTTGGGTATATTTAGTGCTTGATGTCCTTAAACATTTAATTTATACTATTTACTATTTTAGGTTTAATTAATGCACAAAGGTACTTTAAGTATTTTAATATAGTACATACACAGACTCTCAAACACCCACGCATACACATACATACAGACACCCACACAATACAGACATAAATACATATATAAAGTGTAATACCTACTGCATAATTTCAAATTGACTTTGCCGCAATAAAATATATAAACTAGTTATTTAGTTTACAATACTAAATAGAAAATTAACAATTGACTTTTTTTGATCTTATGGTAAACAAGAAGGAAAAGTTATTTGCGACGATTTATTAGTCTTTTTTTTAGATGATAAAACTTGTTACAAAATATGTGGGATACTTTGTAAAAGGTATATGGTATGAGAAAAAGTAAAAGTTACATTAGTTTATCGTATGATTATACATAGACATAGATTCTTTTCTGAGCTTATCTGATTTAAGCAATGGCAATTTATTGTAATGGTTAAAATAAAATCATCAAATTAAATTAACTTGCTTAAAGATTATTGTTAAAATCTCAATAGAATTTAGTTGTTTGCTATATAAAGTCTTGAGATTTGACACACCTCTTTCTTTCCCTTACATATTGAATAACAATTCATTTATACTCTCTGCAGAGTATAAAAGTACCGGTTAAAAGGTTTGTTATGATCTACTAGAATATTAATAGAGAACCAGCTTAACTGCTATGCAAAATATCATCTGAATGCTGCCTTAGAGATAAACAACAACATTATAAAACAAGAACAACAACAAGATTGAGAAGTGTGGCTGTGATAAAGATGCATAGCCAAATACCTGGAGAACAGGTGTTTACGTGCCGTTTAGATCTTTTAAGGTGACCGGCTTATCGTTGTGCCTAGTTTCTCCAGCAGATATGTTGATTATCGTTTGAAAACAAGATATTATAATTTTTAAATGGTTGCTTATTAGATATCCTCTATAAGTAAATGGTATCTATTTACGAATTTCATCAAATTCTTCTTATATATCAAGGAATTTATATAAAAAGTCAACGAATAAATAGTAGCTGATATGAATTAAATAAGAGTTAACACTTAAAATCTTTAAACAATGTTAGTCTCATATACCTTTTTGTTTTATTTATTTAGGGTATACGAAAAACAAATGACTTGGCTATTCCGATCATATAAAAGGCGGTATTCTTCGCCCGAGATACCTCAGTCTGTATTTCACTCCCGTCGCGAACTATAAACCTGTACATGTCCCAATACAAGGTAAACTCGAGTAATAAGTAAAAATCACTAAAGCTATATCTATAAAAGAAAGTGATATACAAAAAAAATTAAGAATTAATGTGACATTGAATTTAAAACTTTATTTACTGGAGTTTTCCTGATAAACAATGAAAAGACAATCATATGTGCGTGGCAGTTTAAGAATTTTGAATATAAATGCTAAATATGTGCAAAAAAACTTAAAAAACAATATACACGTGGAATATATTTTGAAGTAGATTTAGATTGAAATAATAAACATTATAATAATCATTTCGGAAAATCCAATAAGGAGTGATCCAGCATGATTTTTACTGTGTTACTGCATCTGTTTATAAACTGTTAATGGAAAGAAACTATTCATATTGAATACTTTCAATATTATTCCCATTGATTGTGTGTTTAATTTTAAAAATTTGTTCATTTCTGTTTAGATTTAATAATTTTTTACTTGATTTAACAGTACCTCTCGGGCTTTGGCTCACACTTCTCATCAGAGGACGAACGTTGCCCTAACTCCTTGCCTGTGGGTCAGAACTCTCCTCAGAAGTGTCCCTATGGTCTTTATGCGGAACAATTATCTGGATCCGCATTCACTGCTCCACGTACCGAAAATGTACGAACTTGGCTATACAGAAAGCTTCCCAGTGCGGTTCATAAGCCGTTTCAGCACTATGAAGGCTCTAAATACTTAAGTCAAAATTGGGACGAACAGTCCCCAAATCCAAATCAGGTAAATTAAGTCATTTATTTGTATTAATTTAGAAATTCAACATAAACAATACTCGTATTTTAGATGCGCTGGAAACCATTTGATATTCCTTCTATGAATCAAGGAAGAGTTACTTTTGTAGAGGGCCTCCACACTGTTTGTGGTGCTGGGGATACGAGGACACGTCATGGATTGGCTGTCCACATCTATTTATGCAACGCCTCCATGGAGGACTCTGCATTCTATAACAGTGACGGTGATTTTCTGATAGGTGAGTGTGAATAGATAAATGGGTATTCCGATTATTTGTAATATATATTTATTTTGACTATATAGTGCCCCAACAAGGTGTTCTGGATATAATAACTGAGCTTGGTCGTATGACTGTGGCTCCAAATGAGATCTGTGTCATACCACAGGGAATACGCTTTGCCGTGAAGGTCAACTCAGCAAGTAGGTGAGTGTATAAGAGAAAAATTTGATACCAAATCATATAATACCATTACAATTTTAAAGGTATTCTAAAATTTTATAACACTTGATTGTTTTGAAATATGTTAGATTTTTTTTGGGAATCGAATTTCTTACATTTTGTAAGTGAATTTTTGATTTAAGCTTGATCGTATTTTGAAAGATCATTTTCAGGGCAGCTAAAAGATATAATTATACGCTTTTGACAAGGAATACCATACAATTTCATACACGTATTTTAAAATAAACTCATTTTGTACTTAATAATTTCAGGGGCTATATACTTGAGGTATATGATGGTCACTTTTGTCTACCCGATCTGGGTCCAATTGGTGCAAACGGTCTGGCAAATCCGAGGGACTTTGAAACACCAGTTGCTTGGTACGATGATGCCAATGTTAAAGGTGCGACAGATTAAAAATATAAGGAAACTTATGAGTGCATTTTAATTGTTTGATTTTTCTTCTAGAATTTCAAGTAATATCGAAATTCCAAGGCAGCTTATTTGTGGCCAAGCAGAATCATAGTGTTTTCGATGTGGTTGCCTGGCATGGCAATTATGTGCCCTATAAATATGATCTATCCAAGTTTATGGTCATCAATTCGGTTAGTTTTGATCACTGTGATCCCAGTATTTTCACAGTTCTTACATGTCCGAGTCTAAGACCTGGTACTGCCATAGCCGATTTCGTTATATTTCCCCCTCGTTGGTCTGTGCAGGAGCATACATTCCGCCCGCCCTATTACCACAGTGAGTATTACAAAAGACTTTGAATTTTTCTTGATTGATCCAGTGATTTATCTTTTAGGAAACTGCATGAGTGAGTTTATGGGTCTCATACTGGGACGTTATGAGGCTAAGGAGGATGGTTTTGCTGCTGGCGGCGCTACTTTACACTCTATAATGACGCCCCATGGTCCCGATGTCAAATGCTTTGAAGGCGCCTCAAATGCCGAACTCAAAGCCGAACGCGTTGCCGAAGGAACTCAGGTATGTCAACATAATAAGTATTTCATAATTGATTCCTTTCATATTCATTTTTATTAAGGCTTTTATGTTCGAGTCTTCTCTCAGTCTGGCCGTTACCAAATGGGGCGAAGAAACCTGTCAGAAATTGGATGCTCAGTACTATGAATGCTGGCAGGCCCTAAAGAATAACTTTAAAATTGACAATTGATCAGTTTCAACTTTGATTCAGAAAGGGTTTTGGTTTAATATATTGCACATATATAAATACACTTATTAAAATTTCGAATATGCGAATTTCTTAATAAAATCTCGTAAGTATTTAGAAGTTTTTAGTTTAAGTCACTTAATTGCTCCTTAGTACTTAGCTATTAATGTATTATGTTCTTTAAGTTTAGTTCTTTATTTTTGAAATTTCAATCTTAAATGTAAAAATTTATTGATTCCTTCGAGAGATAAGGAAGATCTGAATACTATTTTATTATTTCTTGATATTATCCGTTATTATTGTAAAATCTCTCAAATACTGGACGTTTTTACAATTTCTTCATCTATGAACTGACAAGATTTAATTGAACTCAATGGTATATTTTACTAGAACCTGACAAATCAGTATTATGTGAAATTTATCATTTTGCGTTGACCTAAATGACGAAAACCTATAGTCTAAAAGTAATGCTTGGGGCGGAACGTGGACCTCGGTTGCTTAAAACTTGACTGCCCTTCAGTCGACACACGCACAACTGGTTGCAATTGATCTGCACGGGATTGTTGATATTCTGCAGGCCGAAGGGATCAATGGTGGTGGTGACATTATCATCGGATCGGCGACTATATAAAGATTTGGTGGCACAATTACAGGAACCTGTACGCATGTTTTTCAACTGTTGCAGAGATAAATCATCGTCTCGAGTGCTGGCACAACAGGCACTAGAGGCATCCACAGTGCTTATGAGATCGGGCGCCCAATCGTTGATCATCAGTGATCGGATCTCGGTTTGCAGTCGTTTGATCAGCCAATATGTGCGCATGTCGCCTTTACCCTGAAAAATGATAGATCAAATTTGAACGAATCTTTGTTCGATTCAATCAAAGCAGACTATATAAACTAATTACCTTAATGCTGGTCAATCCCCGTTCGATGCATACGTAACCTCCGACATCTTGCAGCAGTTGATAGGTCACTTCCGAGATATGGATTTTCATTGCCTCCCCAGTGCTCTCCATCCGAGAAGCCGTATTGACAGTGTCCCCAAACAGGCAATAACGTGGCATCTATTGGATTATATATATTTATATTTAGATCGATACTTTAATGGCTAGAGGCCCCACCTTTTGACCAACCACTCCAGCTGCACATGGACCAGAGTGTAGACCAATGCGAAATTGCATCATTTCAGTTGGTTTATGTCGTATTTTAAGATTCCCAACCGTTTCTAGCAGGTGTAGAGCTAACGAAGCTATTTCTCCGGCATGCCGGTTGTCATTCTTTAAAGGTAATCCCGATACTACCATATAAGCATCTCCAATAGTCTCTACCTAAAGATATAATTATTTTAAATACATTTCCTTTTGAAAAATTGCCTTCTTTGCTTATCACCAGTAGTTTTTACCCGTCTATAAAATGTACTTTCATTACCTTGTAGACATCATAGTTGGATATAATAGAATCGCAGCACGTATATAAATCGTTTAGCATTTCTACGACTTCAAAGGGAGTGCTGGTGGTACAGAGTTCAGTGAAACCAACAATATCGCTAAAAAGAATTGTAACAGAGTCAAAACACTCGGCCTTAACGGGATCTCCACTCTTCAATAATTCAGCTACAGTTCTAAAAACAAGATACAAGATTTAATCAAATGTATATTTATATACGATATTGAAAAGGTTCTTACTTTGGTAGCATTTGATAAAGCAGCATGTCTGTTTTCTTTTTCTCCTCGTACAGCAAATTAGTGCGTTCTTGAACTAAACCCTCAAGATTATAGGCATATTTTTCCATAATTGCCAGCATGTTATCAAATATGTTTGGCTTTCTAAAATAAATGTGCTGATAATAATTCGAAAAAATTAAATAGGCATAATTTAGACTTACAATCCCGCTTGTAGCTCCTTTAGATGCATGCGAACTAGTCGGATGTCAGGTCGAATTTCGGGATCTTCTTCCCAACAAAGGCGCAGACATTGTCTTATATAATTTGGTATATCTAGATAGCTAAGGGCCGGACGAAACACTCCATGCTGTAGTAGATCAGGACTTTTGACAAATTCAATTATCTCTATTTAAATATTTACAAATAAAATAGTTTCCTTTTTTTAAATTCTTTCCTTTAAAAATATATGCTTATTAAACATACCCTCATTTGTGTATGCCGTTTCACCCCAGGTTCCCTTACGGCCAATCATTTCATATAGCAAAATGCCAAAGGAGTAAATGTCACCCTTCTGTGAACCACGAGCTGGTCTATAGGGATCCCGTAAAAGTTCCGGGGCCATGGTAAGGGCACGTTTCAATTCCAATTCCATTCTGCATACAAAAACTATTTATATCTATATGTATCTGTAGATTGGTTAACAGTCTTACTTATTGGGCTCATCCTGTCCGGCTTTTAGTTCATGTAGTCCAAAGTCAGAGATTTGACAAACCCATCTTGAATCGATCAGGCAGTTACTTGATCTTAGATTCCCGTGTGATATTATCTCCGAGTCGTGCAGATAAATCATGCCCTTTAATATGTCCGAGACCAATGAAGAAATAAACATATGATCCAAATGCAAGTCCTCATTCGCGAGTACATCCTCCAAACTTCCTCTGGCACAGTATGTAGTGAATATTATCACCGATCCATGATCAATCGATGCTCCAATAAAATTGATTATATTTTCATGTCGAACCTAAAAGCTGTTTTCCAATTTAATTTCACAAATTTAGGCATTTTAAATGTTTACCTCTCGCATTAATTTTAATTCTTTACGAATACATCGTGTTATATCTACATTCTTTTTATGAATCTTTTTCATAGCGACAATATTTCCACGAAACAGAGCTGTTGATGAGTAAAATATTAATTTGCATTTTTTTATTCCCTTACGAACCTACCAATATTTGTAAATGATCTTTTATTTGGCTCTCCAACTACCAGAATACTTTGTCGACATATTTGAACCTAAGAAATAATAATATCTTAAGCAAAAGCTATAGCAATATATGATTTCTTACAATATTCTTATGGCTTGGATTATTATACTCTCCTAGATTAATTACAGTTACTTCCTTCATATCCACCTTCCACAATAGACCAGCTAAAGTCTGTTCATATCGATAGTGCCTTAAAAAAGTATAAGAACAGTCTGTTAATAAATTATGCGAAATTGGAACTCATAATATAATAATATTTCGTAACGTTACTTGAACAATAGAGCTACAGCTACAACTAAGACAAATGCGCAGAGTGGAGCTGTTACCAGGTAACGCCAGTCCAATTTCTTGCGAGGACACAATTCCCCGTGGAAACCACACATTGGTTCCGCCAAAGGCGGACGACCATTAAGCCATTGTATATGTCGACCATTTTTTATATAGCGAAATTCCTTTCAATAAAAATAAATAATTAATACAGTGGTAGTTGAGTTTAACTTTACAAATACTTTACAGGAATAACAGAATCCTTGTTATAAACGAAGAATCCAACGGGAAGCATTGACATTTTCGCTAAGGAATTTCCAGAATTACCTCCATTCGTATCGCTTTGTAATGTGATCACAGTGTAGTTTCCTTCGGCATCGCCATTTGAGTCAATAAAAACCTAAGTGATCACAACTTAATGATCGTATTTTGTTAATGAATCAATCTACTTACATCAAAGCCCTGAATGGAGTGGTAGGACCTATTGAATATATGACTCATTACGAGGCTACCATCATTGATGTCTCCGCCTAGCTGAATTATTTCCGTAATAGCTCGAGCATAGATCATTACAGTGTCGTACAAATGTAAGCCATAAATGGGAACCTATAATGGGGATCCATAAATAATATATTTATAGATATAAACAGATATTAATTACCGAAATGTTCTCGAAAACCCTTTGATGGTACGGCACCAGGAAAGGTGCTTTACGTGCATATTCCTTAATTTTGGCGCAGATATCACTAGAATTATGTATATATATTTTATACATTTAGAAATTTATTAAATAAAATTTTAATGGAGCAGGGTCTAATTACCCTTTCATGAGTATACTATATAGTAAAAATAATAGAAAAGTGATTTATAATAGGAGTTGGATGAAAATTACCGAATATGAGGATTTTGTGGATATGTCATGCTTATTTTTATAACTGAACGAAATGAGATTTTGTCCAGTGACTTGCTCTTTTCTTTTCTAATATAAGGATCTAAGTAATCTGCAATTAGATGGTGCATGCATTAGAGAACAAAGGTAGTTAAGTATAACTGCATTAACTTACTACGTTCCATTATATTAACACGATTTACATTATAGATTTCATCATCCACTGATATGACTATATATTCTCCGCTTTCCAGAAGCTTACGATTCTGTAAACCGCGCACAAAGTCAACCATGGCGATATGTTCACCGATAAATACGTATACTTAATGTAGGGAAAAATAAAGTTATATAAAATTAAATTTAAATATCTCTTTGGCATATTTAAAACTTACTTCTTGTCGTTTGGTAGGTTTCTTCTATAATATTTTCAATCTGGGACAAAGTTTTTTTAATAGGTATATAATCCGATATATACTTAAAGTGCGTAATGGTAAAGTTTCTCGATTCTGCCAATTCCTGTTATATTGCAAGTCAAGAATGAGTAATAATTTAAAAGAACACTGAAATGTTGTACCTGTATAGCGCTGGCTACATCAGAGCCCCAAATTGGCTTCGAACTAACAACAATGGCGAATTTCTTCCAATCGTAAGCATTCAACAGACTTATCACACTCTTGGAAACCTAAATAAATCTATGATATTATAGATACTTATGATGTAATACAACATAAAGCAATATATTAACCTTTGATGCTGGTGCGAGAGTTCTTGCAAAGGTGTGGAAGGTACTTTTATTGGAAACAATTGAGTCGGAGCATTTCTAATGTGAATAATTGGTGTTAAACTATTTAATATAGTATTAAATTTAATTTTGATCTTACGAATGAAAGCATTGGAGTATTCCATGCAGATGCAAGTAATGCCTCAGTTGTACAGCTTTCGTCGGGTCCAATGAAAGCATTTACCTTTTTCTCCCTCATCTCAGTCATAAATCTGAAGTTAATTAGGCGGGAATTTAAATGTTGAAAGACGTCCGCAGACTAATTATAAGTTACCTTAATGGTCTCACTCGATATGCGCTCATTTTGTTACCTATATCGAATGGAGTAAAGGTCAGAGTTTTTCCGGGCAACAAATTAACATTTTTATTGACATCCTCAACGGCAAGCGGTAAACCTCCAAGTGTCACCTGAAGTCCACAAAAACAACAAATTGGTTAAACAAGAAATTTTTTTTATTGGGAATTCTTTTAATTTTCAAAGAGATTTTATTAGTACTGAGGTAATTGAATCATTTCGAAGCCAAGTGAATTATTTAATGACCGTGCGTATGCACGAATTTCATGATTACCCCTAGTTTGATTTATACGCAGAGCGGATGTCAACTCATAGCTATAGTTTATGGCGAAAATTAATGAAATACTAAGGAATATCAGCTGTGTCAGAAATAAATCAGTTCCCATAAATATATACATATATGGAATTTCGTTATAATTTATACACTTCCATAAACGCAGAAAATTTTCATCGACTTGTTCCACAACTTTCAGACTCCAAGGCAACATCATTAAGAAGCTAAAGTGTATCCAAACTTTTAAACTCGATCCGCAAATTCGACATAGGAAGTCATTTAATGGACCAACATTCGTACGCAACTGTACTATTCCATATCCATAATAAAAGGTGCTCATTGCGAAGACTGTGTATAACAGACTGTATGCCAGTTCACAAGCTATGTCACGATAAGCCAGTTCTTTTGCAGGGTGTATAATACCCAACAGCAGGGTCGTTTCCAGTGTAAGAAATAACCAGCCAATGGACTGCGACTCCACTAAAGCGATAATATGCCTTAAGCTAAACATTTTTCTAAAAATACATTTAAATAAATACTTCAATTTAAAAATATTCTCATTTTTTCAGAAAGCTTTTTAAACAGCTGCTATTATTGGAATATTTTTTGGCGACATTTGGTAGCTTTAGTTTCCCAATCAATTTGCTTTTGATTGATTACAATTTGAGGTAAAAGTTTTTCGATTAAAGATGGACAAAAACTATAAATAGTCACTGATAAGTTGCCAAAATAGAAATAAAGAATAAAAAGGTTCATAACTTCAGAGTATTAATTAATGATAAAACTTATTTTATTCAGCTATTAATTTATAGTTTTATTGAGTTTATCTTTCAGGTTGTACAACTTATTTTAATATCTTAGTTGATGAATGCGAATTATCAACGTTATTAATTCAAGTTAACATATGAGTTTCAGAAACTATCTTGTCATGTTGAAACTTTTAATGTAAGAAATAGTTGGGCAATTACTTTGAAAATTAAGCCACTGTTTGCGCAAAGTTCATATTAATATTCGCTCACAAGCTCAACGAACTGTAAAGTTAAATACATGCTTTTTTTTATTCTGTTGCAGCAGTTGACTTATTTATCTTTTATATATGGCATTATGCTCAATTCAAAGGGCTTTTGTGTCCATTATGTTTTTGCCACAACATTGGACACCAGGGAACTGAGGAGACTTACGGCCATAAAAGGTAACAAATATTCTTATAAACTGCAGGAAGTATTTAAGGTAAGGGTGAGTCTGTGAAAGGAGAGTGTAAGTCTGTGGCGTTGTCATAGCACTTAATCTGTAATGTGTAGTTTGCCCAGTTAAATGTTCCATTAAAGTTCCGGTTATTTATATACATTTCACAGTTTTTTAATCGAGCACAGGTGCAAGTGTTGTTGATTGTTCTTGTTTGATTGACAGCATTTACAAAATATATTACAACACAAAACTGACCTCCGAATCGTTAAATTGACAGTTGTACGCAAATATTTGTAAATAAAAATCCCCTACGTTAAAGTCTTCTATCAAATATGTACATATGCAATGTTATTACATGTGTAATTCTTTACTTCAGGGTATTGCGTGTATGTAAATTTAACAATAGCAATTGATACATGATAGTGAAAAAGAAATGACTGGCAGACACTCTGTAAAATAATTTCAAATAAAAGACTTACCAGAGAATTCAAATTATTTTTACCCATCAAGTATTATTTTCAGTATCTAATTTTTAAAAGATTTTGAATTCGGAGATCAAAAAAATTATCTTTATAAAGTTAACCTTAGAGTTCAATGGAATCGTGGACTCATATGTAAAGAGTGTGAGCAATTTTATATGTTTTAATTTTATTTTAAGTGGGCTTACAACTTTAAAGGTGTGATATGTTATTTAATCGGAGATATCAACAGATCGTTTTTAAATAGCTCAACTGCATAAACAAAAATACAATTTAATATCAGTGTTGTCCAAGGACTAAATAATATTCTTCTTTAAGCGAATATTGTGAATTTAAAAATAAGAAAAACTAGCTAAATGAATAAATTATAGTTATATTGCTAAATGAGAGAGCTTTAAAAAAGAAACCGCTAAGAACAATATATTATTCGAAAATTATAGCAGAGCATGGATCAGCAGCTGAGACTTACGCGCATTTGAGAGTATTCAGCTAGGAATCCAATATTTATGGTGTCTTTGGAGGCAGTGATGCTATGGTTACGCTGACTTGACAGCACGGCGATGCCCACAAGAAGGATGCGAATATCTGGAATGCTACGGCTGTTGGCCATGTTAACCGGACACATTGCTCGTAAAGTGGCGAAAAACGAGGAGTTAATGCCAATAAAATGAAATTTCTTGTTGTTGTATTATAAGCACTGACACCGACTCCAAAGATGGCAGGTCTTGGCCTGGTTTACAAGTCAGGAACTGCACTAAATGTGGCACACATTTAAGGCAAAAACGGGCACTCGCATGCGACCCATTTGAGAGTTAAATTTCAAAATCAGGAATCCGCGACGGCGTTATCCGCTTTATTTATTTTTTTTTTATATTATTTATTCACTTGTTGCTCCGACGTTGCTCGACCGTAGATCCTATTCAGACTGCGGCTCGGCAAACGGATGCTGTGTCCTTTATATGGCGTTGGCTTCGTAGCTGCAGCTTCGTCTCGGTTCCGGCATCAAATAAGCCGTACGGTGTACGGTGAACGCTATACGTCTCGGTGACGGGTGTGTTGCGGTTGTGGGCGCATTGCGCGCCAAAATTAAATGGCGTATGACTGACAGTAGCTGTTCCCGTTGAGCCTGCTCCTGCTTCTGCTCCTGCTCCTACTCCTGGTCCTTATTCTGCCGACAAGTGTGGGCTTATACACTCCAAATAGCACGAGGTCTGACTGATGGCAACTAAAAACAAGTGTCGTACTGTCGGCTTTTTTAATTTAGACTGACATGATGCTAATTTATAATTTCTCTTAGTTTTTTTTGGCTGTTCATCAAGATTGCGTTTAAATTAATTTAATTACTAGTATTAATACTGGCATAATTAAAACAGTTTTCATCCGAAAGAGTGTTGAAAATCTAAAAGATTTTTTTTCATGCTTTCGTCACTTGTTTGAGTTATGTTTGAACTTTGGTCAGTTGCATGGATTAAAGCACAATTAGTGAGCATTATTTCAAAGAGTGCTTCTGAGTTTTTTCTTCAGCCTTTCAGTGATTTCCGTTCCGAGTGTGGGTGGTCCTTTAGGTTGGATAAAATGGCCAGTATCATCCGTTGAAGGACAAGGACTGTCATGAAACTGCTGTTGAACTTTTATCTTCCATGAGTGTGTGTACATTTCGGAACATTCTTTTAATTTTGTCACTAGTGTAGGTGGAATACTGGTCAAGTGCACTAGTTCATGGTCGAGGATTAGTTCGGAGATAGTTGTTTAAAATTCAGTGACTTCCGTGACTAGTGTGTGCCAATCAGTGTTGGACGTTGGTCAGTTGCACTGTTTCAAGGACACGTAGAGCGGATTATCCTTGATTCCCACGCAATATATGCAAATATTTTTATTTAATGGACACGGAAATTGCAACACACCTGTGTCCATAACAAAAGTTTCAACATTATTTAACTATGAGGAATCAATCTGTTTATCCTGACAGTTTGCAGAAATTAAAGCATTTATTTAAATTGGGTGTGCAATTAATTGGGTGGAAAAGTCAAACATGTCTCTGTAGCTCCGAGGAGCTGGAAATGGAGATGTGTACATAAGTTCGCTGAGTGGTTTCATATGAATTTTATTGGTATTTGAATTAATTTAATTATACTTACTTACTCATTCATGTCGAATGTCTAGCAAATTAATCAAATTATATTCATTTGCATACCACCTTTTCATTTCGATGCGATAGTATTCTATTTCCAACCAAATCAATTGAGACTTTCTTCTCTGCTGCCAATTTTACATTCTTTTCTGATTACAAATTTAAGTAATTTAGCTAGGCTGGAAGTTACCCTCTATTTGATTAAATAGCTTTTGTGTTTTATATATTAACAATATGATACAATTTACTGATAAAATGTATAAAAAAACGAATACATCCATCTTCAGTAATTTTTTATAAAGCATTCTAAATTCCAAAAAAAAGTTAGTTTAAATTAACACTAGATTATAATGCCATTTGTTACCTATTGCTTGTGTACAGGGTATAATACCCAATCATAGACTCATATGGCAGATAATAATTGTATTAAAATTACCAACAACTTGTTAAAAAATTTGTGTGGAAAATAGAAATTGTTCATTAACAAAAAAAGTATTGATTTCTATGCGGATTTCATAATACAAATAGAAAAACTTGTTTGTTTGTTGTTTTTTAAATTTTCGTTACAGTAAATGTAAGATGTTTAATAAATCCTTTGTTAATTCTGTAAGCATGCGTAATGCCGGATACCCCCAGAAAGTAGTTATCAATAAATATATTGTGGGTATTATTTATTAATATAAAAATGTTATATGCCTTGGATGGGGAAGGAGTTATAAGGTGATTATTATGGGATTACTGGTAATGGGCAAGGGCTTCCTTGTTGATAACGCCCATGTATGTTGTATACTTGGGTGAGGTGCCATTCAGGGCTATGAATTGCTCGGCAACCTCAACGGCGACACGGACCTGAGCCTCTGAGGTGCTGGCGCCCAAATGAGGCGTGGCCACTACCTTGGGATGATTGATGAGTGCCTTGGTAACCTCCGACTTGGGTGGTTCTTCGGGGAAGACATCAAAAGCAGCGCCAGCGCATTTGCCACTATTGAGGGCATCCAAAACGGCCCGTTCATCGATGATGCCGCCACGTGCCACATTGACAACCTTGACACCTTGCTTGCACTTCTCCAACGTCTCCCCGCAAATTAGATCTATGAAAGAAATGAAATTAGATTTGTTTATCTAGTACGTCAATGGGAACTTACTTCTGGTAGCCGGTATCAGTGGAGTATGTACTGTAATATAATCGGCCAGTGGCCAAATTTCTTCCAGGGTCATTTTCTCAATGCCCGCTGCTTTGGCCTCCGCCTCCGTGGTAATGGGATCATAGCCAATTACCTGACATATTGATGAGTATTAGCTGGAGCAAGGAATATCAATTAACTGATCGCTTACCCTCATGCCCCAGGTCTTCATGCGTATGGCCACTTCACGTCCAATGCGACCCAAGCCAAGTACGGCCAGAGTTTTGCCATAGAGCTCACTGCCGCTATACAATTTCCTGTCCCAGCGACCCTCCTTCATGCTCTGTCCGGCAGGCACAACGGGACGCGCCAGAGCGCCAATTAGGATGCACGTCAGTTCACAAGCCGAAATAGAATTGCCGCCCGGAGTGCTGAAAAAGTAACAGAATTTGTTGTTAAATACACCCAACACATCGTGTCATTCCCCAAAAAGATGTTACGACCATGGAGGAGGAGAAGATGAAAGAGGAGACGGAGGCGGAGGCACTTGTTGTGACTAGACAGCATTATGCAAATGACTTAAATATCGCGTTCTCGTATTGTATCCCTCTCAATCCAGGCAGGCTTAATGGCAGGAGCAGGCAGAGTCCCTGTTACCCAAAAATGTGTGTGACCGTCTAATTATGCGTGTCAAGGCACATAATTCGACTCCGTCACTCAACCCAGCCAGCCAATTGGTTGCTACGTTCTTTTGGATCCGACAATTTATGGTAGTGTGCATGTTTGCAATTTCTTATACCCTTAGCAGAGAGTATATTAGTACAGTCAACAGGTAGAAGTTGTTTTAACATGAAATGAACACATTCAGAAACGGAAACCAAGCGAAAATCTCTCAAAAGTGTATGGAGATTTGGGAGATTATCGGTTAGTTTCGTTTTCTGTGGTACCATTGTTGAACATAAAGATATATAAAGATTATGTTATTTTTCTGTTGTTTTAAAATACTTAATATTTTAGATATCTTAATGAGCTCAAGCTCAATTAATTAGTTGTAGAATGCTGTGCAAATCTAGTATTCATAAGCTTTGTAGCGAATTACAATTCAAGTGTCAAGTGCAGGGTATTTTAGGTTCGTCAATGTAGCACCTAGTTAAGGGGTCTCACTCCCTCTCTTCCTCTCACGGTTGTGTTTGCTGACATCTTGGTCTGACGTGCATTGGCAGTGCTTTCAAGGGAGCATTTACTTACTTAAGGACAACGACATTATGCGATGTCGCTGCAGCCACATCGATGTTGTCCACTCCGGCTCCCGCTCGACCCACAACTTTAAGACTACCAGCTCCAGCTGCAAGAACTTCCGCTGTTATTTTTGTATCCGAACGCACAATCGCAGCATCAAAGTTCTGTAAGATTTGATTATAGCAAATATAATGTGTAAAAGTGTACAATTGTATTTCTGAATTGAACCCGCATTATTGCGAATTCTTCTTTATTTTATTGATATTTCTCTTTGTTGTCATATAACTTAAAGAAATATCCAATAATGAAAGTTCACCTTTGGTCTGCAAATTATTATGCATTTCTTTGTTATATTATTGCCATTCAATAGCAGTTATTACAAAAGTTTAATAAATAACGGAGCATTAAGTAGTGATCAGAATTTTATCGATAATACGTAGCTCCGATTGTACAATGTTTGAACAATGTTCTGTTTTATAAGTTTCTGTTAAATCGATATTGTTGCATTTTTTAAATAAATATTGATTATTGATTTAGTTAAACATATAAGGATCATTATCTCATCTTAAAAAAAAGGTTTCATTAATTTATTTAAAGGGCCCTAGCAGGTAGGGCTTGTTAAAGTATTTTTTACGCTAAAATTTGTATTTTGTTTATTAAATTTTATTTTAAGTGAGGAAATTGATTAATTTCCTCAAATAATTGAAAAATATAAGAACTTAATTATCTTTAATCAAACATAAGCAGCCAATTATCGTAATCGAAAGCTAATTCGTGATCGTGACCGTTAACAGCATACGATTTTATGTCACGTGGCAAAAACACATAATTTTTTGTTTCCGGTTGGATTATGTTTTGTTCAATTGAGCTAGTTCCAATCCTGACTATCAGCAATGAACAAAGCGTAAGTTGTGCTTTTTTCAAATAAGCTTAATATAAAATGTTAATTAATATAGATAATTCATTGAAAAGGTATTAACACAGCGCTTATTTGGAAAGTAAATACCATAATGAGTTCGATCGTGAATTGTGAAACGGCGGCATCTCTAACTCTGGGTTGTCGTCTACAAGTGCGCATGCGAAATTCGAAGGATTGGCATTTGGCGGAGATCGTTAGTATCCGGAAGATGGGAGATAAGCGAAAGTTCTATGTACATTACGTGGATTGCAACAAGCGATTGGATGAATGGGTCACTGATGAGGATTTGAATCTGCGCGTTGTGCAAATGCTTTCTGGCGTTGACCAGACTGAGGAGAATCTGGAAAAAATAATGGTATTGTCTCCAAAGAAAACTGAAAGGCGCAAAAATCGCAAGCACGTAAAGAAAGAAGAAAAAAGTTCAAAAACAACTTCCAATGAATGTGAACCCCAGAAAGGGAAAATAATTAATTCTCAACGGAAGAGTAATGAAACTTCCGTAAAGAATGTAGAAATGATTGAGTTGGGACGGTATCGTATGAAACCCTGGTACTTCTCGCCTTATCCAAAAGAACTTTGTCAAATGGATTGCATTTATTTGTGCGAATTTTGTCTAAAGTATTGCAAGAGTCGCTTTTGCCTGGGACGTCATTTATCCAAGTGTGGATTGAAGCATCCGCCTGGTAATGAGATCTATCGCAAGGACACCATATCCTTCTTTGAGATCGACGGGCGCAAAGACAAAGTGTATGCTCAGAATTTATGTTTGCTTTCGAAACTTTTTCTCGATCACAAGTTAATTGACTTTGATGTGGATCCATTTCTGTTCTATGTGATGACTGAGTTTGATTCACGCGGATTTCATATTGTTGGCTACTTTTCCAAGGAGAAAATAAGCGATCAGGACTACAATTTAGCCTGTGTTTTGACTTTACCGCCGTATCAGCGCAAAGGCTACGGGAAAATGCTCATCGAGTTTAGCTACGAGCTCTCCCGATGCGAGGGGAAAACTGGTTCTCCGGAGAAGCCGCTCTCTGATCTTGGACTGCTCTCCTATCGTTCCTATTGGACGCAGGCTATACTCGAGATACTGATCAACCCGAATCCCAGACCGAATGACGATAGACCTTCGACAACTATAAATGATATCTCCGAGATTACGGCCATACATACTGACGATGTTATATATACGCTGAAAAGTCTCAACCTGGTGAACTACTTCAAGGGTAAACACATAATCTGTCTGAATCATGACACTATCGAACAGCATCGATCTGTAATGAAGAAGCGCAAGATACGCATCGACTCCAAGTGCCTACGTTGGACCCCAAAAGATTGGACCAAGCGATAGATAAATAAATAATGCCGTGCATTGATCCAACAATGAGAGCAGAGTGAGCTTTTCCTTTAATCAAAAATTGATATTAATTGATATTATCAATATCATTGGTATTATCTTATCGTTTTCATTCATTTAATCAGCATGCTCTTAAAGCTTTCTCATTGTAACTTTGTAAGCTTAAAATGCAATGTAGATGCTTCTAGTACACGTGCCTTTCTTAATTACTATATAAAAGGTTCCCAATAGATTATTAAGTCAAAATATCAGTATTTTATGCGTACAACAAATTGAAGTCTAGACTCACGACAGATAACGTTTTCAGATAATCAAGTCTAATAAATACACACATCTGTACGCACTTATAAGAACACTTTAAATATGTAATTTAAAATTGAGTTGAAATACAAGTTTAAAAATGTATCTTGAAGTAGATATAAATGTGAATTTAAATATGTTATGACTTGAGCTCAGTAATGAATGAGAAGAATATTTTGTATTTGTATGAATTTGATTAAGATCATTAAACCAAGACAAAAAAGGATTTGTGAGAACACTTTGAATTTGTAATATTATTTTTTTAAAATATTTTAAAAGTTGTAAACAACATGTACAATCTTTAATATAAGGAAGTATTATTTTGAAGTAAAAATATTATTTTCATTCAGTCCAATAATAAACATGAATTAAGAATAATATTTGTATGATTTTAGTTTAATAAATAGCAAAATGAATTGCATAAATATAAATGCTGTCAAATGAACTGCTTGACAACAGGTTGTTTATTATTTAGAGCCGTTAGCTAGTACTATACAGATAAGTATTTGTTTTTACTTTCAAATGCAATTTGCAAAGCAAGATAAGACAATATTACACGTGTTGTCAGCTCACAAACAATTTTTACACACACAATTGCATTTATAAGAATGCAGTTCTTAAGTGTATATAGTAAGTATGTATGTATATATGTGTGTGATTATGTTATGTAATCGGATTGTTACTCACCTTTACTTCTTTACAGAGCTCATCAACCGGCAACTTAAGCTTGTACGTAACCTGAACAAAAGAAATTTAAACCAAAAACCACAGTAAGTCTGATTGTACATATTTGGTATGTATGTATGTGTGCACTTTTATATGCCTTTCAAGTACTTATATATACATACTCGTATATATGTAGATTAATTTATCAACTTACATTGATGCCGTGCTCTTGGAGAAGGTCAACACATGATTTATCAACTGCATCGCAGACGAGAACATTTTGAATTTTCATTGGCATTTTGGCAAAGTTTCAAAAAAATCACTTGAAATGCAATTACTGGAACTGGAAGGTTTAGTTAAAGGGCTTGAATACCTAATACACGCACAAACTCACACACACGCAGAGCGGCTGCACTTGTCGGTCTGAGCTTGATAATATAACTGATTCGGAATGCGAGAGTCAATGGCCAACGAACCGGCTGGACGGCGACTTCAACTGTTCCTCTCTGAGAGAGTGAGCGAAATCGATCGAATTTGATAAATAACAGCAGAGGCCAAAATGATGTGTGGAGTGAGAGTGCTCTCTCTCTCTCTCTCAGTACACACGAATTCGTACTCATGAGTGCAGGCGTGCCTATGTGTGTGAATCTGTTCATGTGTGGGTGCTCAACGTACAGTACATACATAGGCGAATAAGTCTCACTGTGCGAAAACAAGCTTAACCCATCAGTCGCCGCAAGGGTTAAAGAATGTCACTACAAGGGTAAGTTAAGAATACTGTTTTCTTCTTGAAAACTGAAATTGTAAACAGAAGTTATTAATAAACATTTATTTTTGACCTTTCAAAGTATCAGAATTCTACTGTATTGAGACGACAATCAAATATAAACATTCGATTAACTGAAGATAAGATTCATTTCAAAGTAAACAGGAACTTTCAATCAAGTAGGTATTTTTCCACAACCACATGAAATAATGTACAAGTTTAATTTTAATTTAATTGGTTTTATTCGCAATTTAGCGTTCATTTAACTACATACTCGTATTTGTTTTAATTGTATTTTAAATCAATTTCTAAACATATCAAACAATAAACAACAGAAACCACTCAAAAAACCTAGGGTAGAAATTTTAATTTGTAAATTTTGTCCCCTTTCTGAAACTGAAAATTAAAACTTTACAAAAAACATATTAAGATATTATTAACTATTTACATACGATTATGTTAAATTTATCGTTTTTTACAATATACATATGTACGTAAAAAATATTCTATATAAATTTGGATTGATATTTTGCACAAATAGTTGTTTTCATATTCTGATGTTAGTTTTGGTAATTCTTTCACCCATTTTGCTTTAACTTTTATTCATAGTTTAAATTAGAATTTAAATTCAAATACGGAATTTTAGGCGTGCATAATTATTTGCCATCTTATTTTGCTTTTCGTTTATAAATTTTTGGATATTTTGTTGATAAAAAAATAAAGCTTGCATTTATCAAAGTGGCTTAAAAACAAAAAGGAGTCTTCTTTTTATATTAAATTTGATGTTTTGAGTTTCGTATTTGAAATGTATGAAATAGAAATAGCCCCAAATTAATTTAGGGGATTTTTACTATAAAATTGCTTGTGTGATTGTGTGTGAGAATGTGTGTATGTGTGTGTTAGTTAGTCAACAAAGTTAAATACATATTTGCATTGTTGTAATTTATTCTTTATTATTTTGTTTAGGGTTTTATTTTGTATTAGATCGAAATAATTGCGTTATTCAAAATAAATCATTTTATTTTATTCTTTAATACGAAGTGTTGCATTTATAAACAACTTTTCTATTATATTATGTTTTTTGTTATAATTGTTTGTTGTTCTTTTTGTTGCATTTTAGATAATATTTAACATTATTCATATTAATTAGTTCTCTATTGGTAAAGTTCTGTCCACTTGAGAAACTGGATTTATTTAAATTTTGTTATTTATAGCAGGATACATTTACATTTATTTATATTAATTTTTTTCTTTTATTGTGAGTTACCAGTTCTGTGAATCAAATACAATACAGTCAATGTATGTATTCATATGAGTATATTTGTATAATTTACATACATATGTACTATATTCATATTTGGTATATGTATATTTTATTGTGTTATCTCGTAAATTTTGGATTCTTTTTTATGTTTTTGTTTTTCATTTAATTTCCTTTGTGTTTGCTCTCAACTTTAAGCTAGTATTAAAAAGTAATTTTCAATATATTTAATTATATCTAATAAATAAATTTGTTGCCACTTTATACAAGAAATGTTTGCATATCTGTTTCATTATCATTATTGTTGTTATCAATAATATTATTATATATATGGCTCTAGCAATCGAATCCCCAGTCATAGCATCAGGGTTGTAGCCCCCTTTTCAAGTGATACAAAATGTTTTAACGTGCAGGTCTATTAAATATGTATTCATGTAAAGTTTGTATTTTTTATATGTATTTATGTATTTGTTATAAGCTGCACAAAGTGCAAATGAGCATAGTCCCGATGTTCTACTTTTCGCTAGGCTCTTTTCTTCATATATGTATCTCGCTATATATAGTATATACCTTTCTTATCTTTTTTTGGTTTAGGATACTTATTCATTATGATTTGCTCGGTATTAGATGGGTCAATTATAAAACCAATATTAAAATCTAACTTTTTCTTCTTTGTTAGTTATAATTTAATGGCTTTTCATTTGGTATTTTGTTTGTGTATTTTTTTTATACATATGCACATTTGCCTACGAGTTTTGTATGGGTTGAACACTTAACAATTTTTCCACAATCTTTGCATCCAGATTTAAATACATTTCTTTATCAAAATGTCAGTTTTCGGGAGGCTTAGTTCATTTACTTATCAATATATTTTTATCAACTAATATTCGCCGCGCTCTTAAATTTCACAATAATCCACTCTTTCTCAATATCCAAAATGCTCCTATTTCCTTTTCATATACCCTTGGACTGTAAGTTTCAATTAGTTTTTGTCAGAGTATCGTTAGAAGTACTGATGTTTTTAATATACAATCTTTAGTTTGTTTATGTTTTAAAGTTTTCAAATTTTAAAATTGAAAAATATCACAATTTTTTATAGGTCTAATTTGCAATGCGCTAACAAAAACACGAAAATTTTGCAAATCTGAAAAGAATGTATATATTTTGAAAAGTAATCAAGTGTATTTATATATAAAAACATCAGTACCCAGATCGAACGCTCAAATTACCAACTCCATCTTATGCTAAGTATATAGGGAGTGCAGTGATCAATCAATCGTTAGGTCTATCTCTGTCTCTTTCTATTGCGAGGCCGATTCGAAAAAAAGCTCGTATATTACGTAGTTAGCCTGAATGAATAATGGTTAAGGTGTGGAAGTAACTACTTACTTAGCGCTAATCAATCAAAGCGCTGGAAGTGCAGGAAGTCGAGGAACAACAATTCCCTTTATATTCGAAAGTCGCGATCGATTTGAATTCAGTGCGTTTTGTTCATTCTGTTTTATCTTTTACAATTGTTCTTTGAATTTCGAAAAAACCGTTGGATCAATTACTCTTACAGGTGGTTGGAATTGTAAAAAGAGTGCTCGTTTGGAATGGACCAGATCAAAAACATACTTACAATAGTTTCTCCGTATTTATTTGATGTTTTAATGATTGAATCGTACGCAGGCGCAAAACGTAATAAGCCTTTTCTTCTTCTTCTTCTTCTTCTTCTTCCATTTTGCTTAACTCTTCTGTTCTATATATTTATTTGAGGCCAAGGAGAAAATAAGCTGTGTATGTGTGTGTGTGTTGTGTGTTGAACATCTTGAGGATGCTAAAATGGTTTTTGTTTTTTTTTTTTGTTAAGGCACTGGTAGTATTAGTTGCTTTATTTAAGCAACTAACTAGGCAGAAATCAAATCATAATTAATAATTAGAAAATTAGTTAAGGTTTAGAGATTAGCCAAGGAACAAAGCGCTAAGAGAAGAACTAGTTATAGAAAATGGATCAAAACTAGAAATGCGAAATGTATAGCTAGGCAATAGTATAGAGGATAGTTAGTATAGGGTATATTTAAAGGTATATTCTTAGAACACGTTCAAGCAATCTGTATATAACTTGAGTATAGATGGTTTTATTAAAGAGATTTCAATCGATTTCAATGCTAATATTGTGTGTATATTTGTGTGCCTGCTTTTACTTAGATTATTATAAGTATTTTTTTTTATTACTAAATTATTAAAGCTGCCACTTATTAATTAGTTTATCGTATGCATAAAAAAAATATATATATATGTGTATATACGGTATGGTACCGTAACTACAGTGATAACCACCCAAAAAACACTTTTCCACTCTAGTTTTTTTTTTTTATCTTTGTGGCGAAATGCATTAACAAATTGTTGTTGTTTGCTTAGGTGGAAATCTTAGGCTTAGTTATGTTTTAAATTTATATACTCGTATGTATACTAAATTTTATATTTTGCTTTTTGCTTTTTTTTGTTTTAAAATAAAATCTTATTACACTTAGCTATAGTAAGTATTTAAGACACATAAGGCTGTACTTAGCATTGTGCTATCCTCTTTAACTATGTAAGTGTATTTTCCCGTTCAGCCCCAACTTCAAAGTGGAAATGTACAAACTTTTCTTGACTTTTCATTTGTTTCTGTTTTTTGGTTTTTTTTTCTTTGGCACTGAAATTAAGTATGCTAGATTTGAAATTTGAATATTATGATCAATTAATGTTCAATCTAATGTCAAGGAATCATATCTAAACAAATTGTGCAATTTCCTTTATAGTTTCGCTACATCTCAAAGAAAGTTCTGTGTGTTGTTGTTGTTGTTGTTGTTGCGTTGTGCCTCGATAAAAATCTCTTCAATAAAACCTATCCATGCTCAGTATATCCTCCTCGTCCTCCTCGACAATGATCTTATTACGTATTGCATGCGTGATCGCATCGATCTTTGTGAAGGATGATGACGACGACCAATCGTTGTCCAGTGTTTTCGAATTGGAGCCGCTACTTATGGATCTGTTTTTGAATCTGTTAATGTTGCTCGGCGGATTTGCAAATGAGGTGCTTTGATAGGCATCCCTGGGATACAATTGGGATGCGGAGGAGGTGGAGGTGGAGGTGCAGGTGCGACTACTGGAGTGAAGACGTGCCTGTGGATAGGACAGTGGCTGGTGTCGTAATGGGAAGTGTTCGCGTGGACGCTGTGGCGCCTGCGACAGGGAGAACGACGAGGATGACAGCCACTGATCCCTTGCATGTTGTTGTCTGGGCAGGAATGAGTGTGTGCTACGAGTATGTGAATGTGAATCGTGAATGGGCTGTGAGTGCTGCTGTCTGGGTATCGTATTGGGTTTGTGTATTATGTCAAGATCAAAACTATTGTCACGTGCTTCCATCAAACCTGGCGCTTTCGAATCGATCTGATCCCACCCCTATATCCACGATTCCTACATGGCATTCAGCATTCTCCTACTACTCCCACCACCTCTATGCGGACTGTATTCATCGCGATCGCGTTCGACAACAGCTGCCGCTCTCGCCACATCCCGCGGATCGTCAATGCGCGTCGAGGGTCCAGGTCCATAGCGTGTTCTCGAGCTGCCCATCAATCGATCCTCACGCTCGAAATCGCCATCGTCGAGCAGTCGACCACCGCGGGATAGATGACCATGATGTGAGGCGCCACTTGGGCCACTTCGCATTGCCGGATACTCAAAATTGCGCTCGTCCAGCATCTCATCACTGTTCAGATCGTAGTGCATCAGATCTCGATCTCTCGCATGCAATCGCTCTCTCTCCTGACGCTCATAGCGCTCTCTGTCCCGCTCAAAGCCCGCCGCATGACCGCCGCCCGCGCCGCTGCCTCCGCTGCGCTCCTGGTGACGTCCTGACGCTTGGCGACGGCTGTGATGGTAAGAGGCACCTCCTGAAAAATGGACACACACAAACGAATCTTAGACAAGTTATTTCATTTCAAACTGGTAAAATAACAAATCAACCAAATAACTGAAACAAATCAAACCAAAAGCAAAGCATTCGAAACGCATCAAAAGGCAAATAGTATGACTCAAAGCCATTTGAACTTAGGCCCGAATACACTCAATACATTCAGTAAATATTCCGAATTTTCTGAGAATATACAATATATATTCAAAATATATACAGCTAATATTCAATATATACTCATCGTAATTTATACAAATGTATATTTCGGATATTTTCAGCGTACATATTCAGCATATATTCAGTCTAAATTCCGCATATATATTCTGGATGTATTTCATGTATTTAGTTTAACTTAACAGTCGTTTTAGTAACACGGGAGTGCAGATATTTTGCGTGGTTTTCTAACTATTCATTTTTTATTTAACCATCTTACATTTAGGACTCCCATAACGATTAGTATTGATTCAACAAGGATTTAACGAAATTAAATTAGTTATAAGGAATTAGGTAAAATAAAGGATAGATAAATATACGTGTATATAACTCTGTATCCGGCAAGCCGAACTTGGAAAAGAAACCGCAGTTAGTAATTATTCATACGGAGATCTTTGGAAATCTACACACTTTATATCTTTCAAGAGAGAGAATTATAATAGGAGGATTATTTCTAATTCAAGCTAATTACGGTGAGAAAACTTAATATAGTAATAGTCGTCGGATCGATTACTTTGGCTGACATAAGTTCTATTGCAATTATACAGATTAAAATAAAATCATACAGATTTACTTCCTATATATACAATAGGAACAATCTTTCCCTAAATAGTTTTCCTTTCTCGAGATACTTATAGTATAAATTCAAATTAAATAAATTGTCAGTCTTTAACAAATATATAGGTATAATTTATTGTTCTTAGCAATCCGTTTATAAATCTATGGAATGGACTGGAATGTTTTTAAACTTGCTTTTATCTTAAATATATTAACGTCAGATTTCGAAATAGATAAAAGTATCTATTTGATAGATTGCAAAATGTTAATAGGGAGATTGGGAAATGAGGAGATGCCAACCAATAAAATATGAAAAAAATCAAGGGAGTTTACAACAAATCAAACAAATAAAGTTCAAAACTAAACTAAACACGTTTTTTTGAGGGGAGTCCATACTCACTAAGCCAACATGTGTCTAAATAACGATTACAATTTGAATGAGTTGAGTTGATGCTTAGTTTTTTTTTTTTTTTTTTTTGGTTTTTCTCTAACTTGAAATGACGAGCGACAACATAGATAATTATAATTATTAATTATAGAACACAAGATATGTCGTTAACAATTGGACTGTACTGGGCTGAGTTCTTCCGAGCAATGTAGGAATCAAGTAGAAGGACGAGGACGTGGACACTAGAGGCGGACGACGCCAGGTGTAACTAGAAACGAGTACAAAACATGGCAAGTGCACATTATAGACACATACGATACGATTTCTGGCCTTATAAGGAGTACGTAATATTACGAATATGGTTAATGCACTGAAGAAGCTTACGATAATGCAATACATATCTAAAGAGAAGGTCTTAAGGTCTTAAGATCATTTAGTTTAGTAGTTTAGTTAATTAAAACTCAAGCTGAAAATATAATAATAACAAAAGTCAAAAAGGATATCTTAAGTACTATGGTTAATAGTTATTTAATGACTCCCGCCAGAACAGAAGAACAGATAGTTTCATTGGGTCTCTGTGCACCTTATTCAGAGTCGGGACTACTTGAAATTGACGAGTATTTGAGTTGTAAACTGGAACAGACTTCTTATTATTTGATACGATCGATTGAAACGTTTGGTTATCATTTTTTGTTTTTTTGTCTTTAGATTTGTACTGTCTTTGTTGATATATCTCTATTGTGTTGATCTTGGTATTTGGATTTGATATTATAGCATTGTTGTGAAGGAACCGGGTATGTCTCGTGCTGTGAAGTGTTTGCGTAAAAAAATAAACGAAAAATAAATGAAAAACAAAGCACAAAATTCAAAATACTTAAAATAATTGAAATAGCAAATGATTGCAAATGTTTCCAAGCAACAAAACAAAATAAATATTTCATAATTCTAAAATTCTTCATAAGATCGTAGAGGGACTTTGGTCAACGGACTCACACGGAATGAACTCATTTTTAGCGATAATTTCTACGCGTTACTTTTAAGCGTGAACTGAGAAGAGTCATCGAATAAATTGTAAAGTTCAAAAGCATAAGTCTGCATTTAAGACCATAGAGACTACAAATGAATGAATTATGAACAACATATACGATAATGTACTGTGAAAGAAAAGCTGAGCTAGCAAGGCTATTGTAAAAGTATATTTTTGTTAAAGTAATACATCAAAAATTCTATATTTAATAATAGTAATAATAATAATCATCAACAATATTAAGTTTAATGTTTATTTTTTGTATAAATTGAGTACTCAAAATAAATTACTTGAAATATATATGGATACTAAGTATTTGGATTGACAGTACTTATAAATTGTTGTTTAAAACTTATGCAAATACATTTAAATCAAATAATAAAGTTAAACAGTTGAATTTACCTTGGTCCCAATCGAACTCTCTATCCCAATCCCTTTCTCGCTCTCTTTCCCATTCGCGTGCTCTTTCGCGCTCCCATTCCAAATCTCTTTCTCTGTCTTTCGAGCTGCGATCACGGTTGAACTCTCTATCCCAGTAGTCGCGCTCATTCTCACGCTCTCTTTCCCTACTGTCACGCTCCCGATCCCGTTCCCGTTCCCGACTACCCTCACGCTCGACACTCGCCATACGAGGCTCGAGCTCGTCAAATTCCTCGCCATCGACTGTCAAGGAGCCGATGAGACAACGAATTAACACGACGACACGCGAATGCGGAGAGAGAGCAAGAAGAAGCATTGATTGGTTTATACGGTACAGTCATGGGAATTTAAATTTGAGAAAGACAAATTTTAGAATTGTATTTTGTACGAGTAGATGTAAAGTATATGTAATAAAAATTTGTGAAAATTCGTATATATTGCAATTAAGTAAATGTAAGTATGTGCATGTCATTTATACAAAATATGTATTTGTATTTGTGTCGATAAACGATAACAAAACAAATGCATAACTAGTTTTTAACTGACTTTATAAATGCTTTTATGAACTGTTCGAGCGTTTGTACTATATATATGTTCTTTTTTTTATCATATATATTCTTTTTTAAATTATTTTAATTGCCAAACGTTAATGGATGAAACTGTGGATATTATTGGAGGCAATCGGAATTTAAATTCCTGAGAAATTCACGTCGAACGGAGAGGGAGGGAATACGATACGATACGATACGATAAAGATACGATAACGCGTATGAAAATGACAATGCTTATTAGATGAGCCCACGGCATGAGATTCCCGACTTTACCTGGTGGTGTTGGACCCAAGCGAGCTTGATCTACGGTAGGTGACGACGACACCTCTTGAGGCAGTGGCCTGGCAATGGCCGGTACGGCGCCAGTACGGAGATCTGGATGCGTCGCCTTCCAATACGTCTAATAGGATAGGTAACAAGTATATAATAAGTATTATGCTTTTCAGCCAAAATTGTTATTGTTACCTCCAAGTATTCGGCAATGTGCTCGCAGGCGTCTTCCAATTGGTTCTCGTCTAAAATAACATCGAACATTTCGGGTGGACATTGGGCTAATTTTTCAGCGGCAACCATTTGTACGGACAAGTTTTTAGCTTGTGATTTGCCTCGTGATTTGATTAAACGCTGTAAAACCTATATCAATTATAAGATTTATCCATTAGATGATATTGGTTTATGGGTGATTAGTCAAGACATAGCGTTAAGTAATTGTTTTACAAAATAAAATAAAATAACCTGTTTTTTTTTAAATTAATATATTATAGTTGCTTATGGTTCTTACAAGTATTTACACCAATTTTTATTTTGTGCAAGCAATTACTTGACTAACTGTATAAATAAAAAAATCTTAATAAAACTTACCTTACTACTACTAATCTTTAAGTAAACTATTGTTGGCGCTAATGAAGTTTTTGCTAATTGTGACGGATGATTGATTGTATCACAATCGAGTACGACCAGCTGGAGTGAACGGGCCAGCTCAAAGATTCGCTCGATCTCCTCCTGAACTTTGCCAAGACAATCGGAACGACTGCTGGATCTCTCCATAATGGCACGTTTCGATGGATTGTTCATAATGGAACGCTTCGCCAATGATATATCGGCCATGACGCGCGTAATGATGATGCGACCTTCGAAACGATGCTTGAGGAAATCGAAGAGCGCCTTTTGCATCATATCGGTTACCTCGTAACCTTTAAGGCTTGGACCCACTAAAACAACGGGACGCATCGATGGCACCACATCGTACGGGCTGGCGGTTTCCTGTTTCTTGAAGAACGGCTTTCGCTTCTCTTTATTGGGTTGCGTTGCCAATGGTGTTTTGCCATGTCGTCCTGGTCCCATGGAATCTGATTCGTCACCTGATTTGTTAGTATCATTGCAAATAGCCAAGAGAGAGAAAGATAATGGCATCGGATGAGCGAATTTATGATTTCTACCAACGACGATCGAGCGCTACGAGTTGCCAAGCCAATTTTTACAACTAAAACTGTTTATTTCATTTTAGTTCAAACAATTTGTATGTACAAAATATACAATTACTTGAGATTGTTCTTAAAGCAACTGTACTGTGTGTGTGTGTGCTTGCAGGTGTATGTGGGTGTCTTTAGTGTGTGTATCTTTTGATTTTAAATTTATGCAACCGTACCACACGATTTAAAAATGCTGTTGAAATGCCAACTCGAGGATGAGATTCTCTCTAGAGTAATAATATCTTAAGTCTAAGGATTTGTGTGAGTGAGTGACTGAAATTTTTGACTGAATAATCTAGAGATGAGCACTACAAGCAATGTTCAATATAAGCATCTAATAACGGCACATCTATAGAATACAATTTCAATTTCCACTATCGCAATAATATCTCGACAATTGGACATTGTTTGACTTAGACAATCAGAAAATTGTGGTTTAAAAATACTGAAGAAATTCTTGCGAAAGTGAAATTCGAATAGATTCTGTTTTAAAATATGTTTGGAATAGATATTAGAAGGATTTTTAAATCCTGTGCAGACTTTAAGATTTGAATTAAAACTATTTGTTTGACAATTTTATATTCCTTGAAAAATTGAAAAGGATCTTCCTTAAACTAGTTTATCCGAATTTAATAAATATAAATTACGACCGAACTATTAAAAATGAAGCGTGGCTTTTTTATTAGAACTACAATTATAAGTATATAAATTCAATATTCTTAAAATTTTATGAGAATTGGTTGTTGAATGATAAAGTTATTTCATATTAAATTTCCAATAAACAAATAGATATTGCTCATCTCCAGATGGGAACTTTGAACAGCATTAAATTGAAAAAAGCTATAGCTTTACTGAGAGTATTACGCGTATCTAGACTACAATCTTGACGAGCAGAAGCGAATCGTTCAATTAAAATGGATATTCTGATTATCGGATGAGAGAAGACATGGACAAACCTTTGTTTTTCTTGCGTGGTGTTGTACTATAGGGGTCTTTGGAAGACGTTTATATCACACAGTTGGTACAGATATTATTGTTGTAGTTTTGGTTAGTGATAGTTGTTGTTGTAGTTGTATTAGTTGGTGTTAGGTAAAAGAAAGTTGAGTGCTGTTAATAGGATATTCTGTAGCTAAAACTTTCATTTTGATTTTAATTAGGAAAGTTCGGGCAGATGAGTTAGAACGTGCTTTATAAGGAAGCGAGTGGTAATTGTCTGTGTCTGTTTGAGTGTCTGAGTGTGATGCATTCGGGATCAATTGATAGTGAGAGTGTTGACCATGCAAAAAGTAAGTGTACACATATCTAATTAAGTAGTCATTAATATTGGGATCGTTTGATGATTAACATTTCCTAATTGCAGTTTTAGAGTGTGGGAGGCGAATGTAACATGATATATAATAATAAATGAACTCAAAAGTTTTATAGAAATTACAGAAATTTTGTAGCCCAGTGTTTGCCAGATTGAAGTTTCTCAAAAATGATAATTGAAAACGGTACGCAATTTAACTACGATCGATATTAAGGTAAGTGTGAGTTTAAGTCGGACGGCCTTATCTGTTTGTAGATCAACTGATTTGATTCGGATTGAAGATATTTATATTGATATAAAGATTCTTATTTGGTGTCCACTGTAACTGGTGCCAATTGGGGTTGAAGTACCTTGACTGGTACCGACTTTTCACAGACTTAGATGCACTCACGTGTGTTATATAGTAGTAGTAGTAGTAGTAGTACTTATGTTGAATAGGAATATATATGTTTATAGAATGGTTACTCCGTAACGGAGGCTCGTCAGTTAAAATCGTATTACGACATACATAAATATAAAACAATAGTAACATATTACATTGAAAAACTCGTACAAAACAAAAGAAGAATTAATTACTTTTCAATTTCTTTTTTGCTTGGATTAGAAATAAGTTAAATATACGATATACGAAATAAAACCTTGCCCAATAAAGAAATTAGGAGAATGAAATGTGTGTCATACCAGGTGTGGGGGGTGTGCTACCTCGTGATGGCTCCGCACCTGCTTGTCCCGCACCTAAATTCCCACTAGATGAGCCCTTTGTGCCATACAGTCTTGAGGGTCTAGTTTGATTCTGCAAACGACAATATGATTTAATCAAATATCATCTTAAAGATGGTATATTTGTACTTATTGTACTTCTAGACGCACCTGCATACGTATGTTGTCTAGCTTAGCGGGGCTGGGTATGAAGCCCACATCACAGCCTTCCCTAACCAGTCTGCCGATCCACCAGTTATTGTCATACTTCTCCTTGATGTGTAGGAACTCCCGCATCTCGAATGATACTGCTGCACCTTGTACGGGCGAATCGTCGTCGATGGCTCCATCGTATGCTACGTTGGTTCGCACAGCGAACGCTACTGGTTTGCTCTATCGAACATTTACTGTACTTTATATATATTCAGTTAATGTTAAATTTTTTTATTACTTACCCTCGCTTTATCCAACTGGCTTAAGGCCTGACGTTCCTTTTCTCGCCGAAGCGATTCCTTTTCCTCGTCTAGCGACAGATCGGATGACGGTTGTGAGTAGTTCGAATCGGCAGAACCCTACAAATAGCAAACAGATCACACACTCAAATTAGTCAGGGCAATATTTTGCAATTGCTATTCAAATATGCATACAAAATTCTTTGGCTAAGTAACAACACCATTCGGTGTTCTTCTCTTTAAAAAAAGATACTTTATATATATATATATCTTGTTGCAAGTACATTGAAATTTAATTGGACGCTTGCCAGGGTCTTGCCTGGTCTCTCTGCAACGAGTACAACACTTGTTGCCCCATATTAAGAGACTATCCATAAACATTTATTAGCAAATGCATCCAGTATTTTATTTATAGGTTGCTCTAGCAAGGAAAAATATGATTGTAAATAAATATTACTCAAATTCAATATTTGTTATTTGTTTACGTGTACTTTGATCTGACTTGAAATTTTTTGAAAAATATTTATAAATAAAGATTTGACTAAATTTTTACAGATGTAACTAATATAAAAGTACGAGTGTTGTTCAAAGATACAGACATACTTTAAGTTTGCTATAAATATATATGTGGATATATATATATATCTTACATATATTCCAATAGAAAATATTCTTTTATAAAGAAATAAAACTGTTGTTCGTAAACATAGACATGTAAAGACCTTTGTTAAATTATAAGGAATATAGTTAAATTAATTCGGTAAAAACCCGTTAATAATAAATAAGTTTAAGTGTGGCTTATATGAACAAAAGAAAAATATATTGTTTTAAATTGGGGCTTATTAAAAATAAATTATTTTTTTAGTGAGAAAATTGTGAAGAAATACCATTATTATTATTATCTTTCGGATTTTGTTGTAAAATAAAATATATATACAGAAATTCGTTATTGAGACTTTTGCCTGTAGCTTTACTAAATCCATGAAAAATTTGTCCCACACTAATATTTATTTATTATTTATAATTATTTAGTTATTTGATTTGGTTCATACAAATCATTAATTAATCAAAGACAGATTCTGTTTTTAGAACTGTTAACGTCACTCTAACATTTGAACGAAATGTTAAGCAATTCTTTTATGACTGATTGAATGTATGTGAATATGAAGTAAGTGCATGTGCATATTATCACCTGTGTGAATAACTTATTGTATCCGCTTTGGTATGATGTATATCCAAGGCCAAATCGAGACTCTCGATGTTGGCCACCCTGAATTGAGGGAGCATCTGAGGATGATGCACGCTGCACCATGGGCCTGTCAGCCCGATAATCTTCTTCGAATGAAGATATTTTGATGGTCTTTCGCACACAATGTGATAACAACAAATGTAGCTGCCAACGCCACAGCTGATGAATGGACGGGAATGAGGATGATGACGATTGTGACCACGACCACGACCACGATGACGATGACGATGACGCGCCAACACGCAACGTCAAAGGAATGTGGCACAACTTGAAGGATGCGATAGTCACGATTTGCCGCGCCTTGTGGCACGTTGTTCCTGCCACTGAGTTTGGACGCCAAGCGGCAATCTGCAATCCACCAGAAATTGATACCGCAGTGCGAGTGAGCAAAATAGAGCGAGAGAGAGAGAGAGAGAGAGATGCGAAAGAGAGGGACGTCTGGAATCCAGAGGCACAGTGAATGTAAACGATGAATGGTAAATGGTAAATATAACTGGAAAGCCACACACGCTGACTTCCGCCGTCACTGACTTCTTTTAGGGGGACAAATGCCCCCCCTCTGAATCTCTGAAAGATTCTCTTGATTATAATTTTTCCGCAACGCGTTTCTACGCCGTATTGCCGTGATTCGATACCGTATTGGCGCCTCCGGATGCCTTTGTTGTGAGTTATAAATAGGTATTTTGTATGTCAGTCAGTTGACCCGCGATGAGCATTTCAATTTTTCAGTATATCGCATGCACGCAAATTACTGGAAAACCCCCGAAAATATGAGAGGGGGGTTAAATTCAACTTTCTTTTTCCTTTTTTCTTTTGGCTTTTCTTTTGCTTTTGCTTTTTCCTTTTTTTTTTTTGTTTTAGCTTGCGTGGCTGTTTTTTGTTTCCTTTATCACGTTGTTTCGCTGCGGAGGGTGTTTGGAGAGGGGTATTCACTATATGGTTTATCGCACTTTAGTTATAAATATACTAGAATTTACTCCGTTTTAGATTCCAACCGACTTAAATACCGTTTCCCCCGTCTTGGCCACGACATTCACATTCACATTCACAATCACACTCGCATTTGCATTCACAGTTCGCTTTCGCATTCGCATTCAACATTCACTCGAACTCAAATCCGCACGCTTACTGAATCGTTTCTGTATTTGGAATACGAAAAATTCTTGTTTCGTTTCGTTACAACAAAAACGTAGAATAATGAAAACTGTGTAGAGTTTCCAGTGCGTAAATGTTGTTGCTCTGCTCCCACCCACTTGGCGAATTTTCCACTATGTGAATACGATTACAAATATTCAATGAGTAGGAATACGGTGGTAACGAGTATCTCGACGAGTACGATTTGAATTCAACTGTGAGTGTCAGCGCAATTGGCAACAAAAAAAAAAGAAGAAAGATGAAATGTAAACAAAATACTTGCCACCTTGGAAATTCAAGTGCATTGCCATCGTTTTTGCCACACTGTTCTCTGATAATTGGTAGAGTATTCAAAACTACACTCGCAAATAAATCAGTTATTTTATTTGTATTTCAAGTATTACATTTTACTTTACTCTCGACACGAGCAGCGTGTTGTTGAGCTTGGAAAATCGATAACTGTCTAAATAAAGCTAAAGGTCGTCCACCTGTTGGCAAACTTCACTTTCCCCATTTACATTTATTTACTATTAAAATTGACAGTCAATAATGTAACATGGCTGAAATGAAAATGTAATCAGTAGGAAATGTATCTCAAATACTCTAAATATAATTTAGGGTATTCTAGACTAAAGAATATTTTATTTGATTGGTACTAATAGACATAAGTATGTACTGAAATAATTTAAGATCAAAGAGTTTCTTAATCGATCGAAGAAACATTACGATTCTCCGTAAAAAATTTGTCATTTTTGATTTTTTCATAGGGATTTGTTACGGGAATTAATTAGACTGTTATCATATCATATTTTATTAATATACATAATTCTAAATAGTTTAGTAACTAGACTTGATTGTATACCAGAATCAATTCTTTTCCTAAGACTGACATTTCTGAGGAATTAAAAAAATAATTTGAACTTGACCTATTCTAATTATAGTATTTACATTGAAAATACTATATTGACGTTTGTTTTTCATTCTGATACCTGTTTTATTTTTAAATGGTTTTAATAAAGATTAATAAAGTTGACGTTGTAAATTTCTTATTATTTTTAAAATTATGCAGTTTTTGTCCGGCGGAATATGAATGCGAGGATAGTGTGCATTATAACGTAAACATTCCGTTGTCTGTTGCCAGAAACAGACCGAGAGAGAGAAAGAGATAGTGGAAAACATTTTCCAGATGGAGCACATAGAAACCAAGAGAGCCGAATATGGCAAGACCGAGAGAATTGAAGTGAAAAATTCTCCACTTTTCCATTGCGCAGGCGTCAGATTTTCATATTGTTGCGGATTGTGCGCTCTTTAACAAAAAAAGCTTCTTCTTCTGCTTTTCCGTCTGCTTTTCGTACTCTTCCTCTTCTGCTGTTCTTTGGGGCATTGTTTGGGTGGTGTTTGTGTGTGTGTGTAAAGCAATGCCAAAGACAAACGCGAGTGCGTTTTCCTCCCACCCTCCACCCACTTGGCAGCTCTATAAGCAATTGGGTCGCATTCCCCGGCCAAAAGTATCTGTGGCGAATTATTGTTTACCTTTTACGCTTTACGTTTATTCCGAATGTGGGCCAAAAGGCAACCGCAGCGAGTAATGAACTTGTCAAAACCACAACAACCACAACAGCAACAACTGCAACAACAGCAACAAGACCACCCACCGCAACATGCAATTGCAATCGACAGCGTTTCATGATTGACCCTTGCCTGTTTGCCCTTTGACCCTTTATCCCCATCGGTTCGTCGACAATTGCTTTTCCATGCATTTACATTGTCAGCATTTTTTTCTTTCTCTCTCTTTTTCTTTTTTATATGCAGTCGTTCAACTCATTCTCGCTGCCAGCAGCTGATCCACTTGCTGAACTCTGTTGTCAACTGGTGGATTAACTGTGACCCACTTTGTTGCCTTTGTTAACATGTGTATGGTATATCGGAATTTCGGATTACGCTTTTTTATTGGATCAGCGAGTATTAAGATATATAGTTAATGGCATGAATACGTTTACTATGAACTAGTTCATTAACAGCACTAGTTTAACTTAAACTACATTAGTTATGGTGTCTAAAACTCTAATAGTCAAGTAAATAAGAACAAGTTTTCGGTGAGATACATATAAGATAATAAACTAGAGATTTTGATAACTATTATTGTCTAAAATCTGTTTTCGAATATTGAGCTGAGTGTCCCTACAAATTAAATTTTAGTCATATTTTCAGACTCCCAATATATACTGCCATAAATATATTTTAAGCATTAACAATAATAATTAAATATGAAATTGACTTTTATTACTTATTATTATAATTTAAAACAGAATATTAAAATAAATTTAAGTCAGTAAATCGTATAATAACTGAGCAATAATTTTTTATTTTAAAAGAAAGCCACAAAAAAATAAACACAACAATTTTTAATATTAGTTCTCATTTTTCTTACATTAGCATATTTTAAGTTTAGATAGATTGATATTTACTGAATGATAATTATCATTGATCGACTGAGAACACTATTTGCGAATTGGAAAAACCAGAATGGACCTGACTAATCTGCATACATCACGACCATATCTAGGATCAGCATTATATTCACGTTATGAATGAATATGTTTTTGTTTTTAATGGGAGGCAAAGAGATGCGAAGAGAAAGAGCATTAAAGGAATGCGAAGAGAGAAAGAAAAGTGACGACGCGTCGTTCAACATGCGCCCAAGATCATTGAGAGCAAGTGTATAAAAATAAACGAACCGGGCCGAACAATAAGTTAGAGGGGACTTCGGGGTGATCTATGTCTATGTCCGATTAACGGAACTGGGGCCGTTAGTGGATCTGGCTTACACTTACCCGACGGTTTTTATTATTATTCCGAAAGGGTTTATATGATTTCGCCTTATTCTTGGCGCCGAGATGTAATTTCTTCATCTTGATCAACGGATTTTCTCAATATCACAGTATATGTGTGCAGGGGGATTTGCCTCGGGAAATTGTGGGTGTGAATTGATGTGGCAGCTGGTTAATCACCGCACAGAGCACCACTTGATGGCGGCACTTTTGGCCCAAACAAATTATGCAATCATTTTTGACCACAGAAACAAACAAAAAATTAATAAAATAAAACATAAACAAACACTTTGGCGAAATGGCCCACAGACTTGATGGTCAATATTAAGTTAACACACACACGCACACACACATACGTAGGCGACGCACACTTGTGTAATGTAATCAACTTTAAGGTCAGACGACGCGACGCGACAGAATTGAATTGGGTCAAAACTGGACACTATACATGACATTAATATATCTTGTATATTTTTATATATTTGGATTGATGTCTTAGGTATCAATATATATATATATGTGGATATGGGATCACTTTTGAATTGAAATTATTTTATTTTTGTTGTGCGACAACGACAACGAGCTGCTGCGACGATCGATCGACCACAAACGCAAAGACAACAATTTCGACTGGGACTGAGTGGACGACGATGCTGATTTCGATGCTGATTCCGATGTAGATGTGGATGTGGATATAAATGTGGATGTGAATGTGCTTATCGAGATGCCACCCGAGTTTGAGGCACACGGCGACAATATTTTTGGCAGCCGAAGCATAAATGTAGCTCACCCGATGGCCAGGGGAGGAAAGGGAGGAGGTGGTGGAAGGCAACAGATGATCGGCAAGCCATTAAACAGCAAACAGCTCTTTATCACAGCCTATAGAAAAGTGGCTGCAGTTTGTAAAGATATGTGGACAGACATAGATGTATCTATAGCTTATAAAGAAATCAGAAAAGATATGTTGAGAAAGTATTTAGTACAGCATTCAAAACTAAGTAGCCAATTGATAGTCTAGAACCTGAACCAAGTGCTCTTGAAGATATCTCTAAATCTCTGTCAAACGTTGAGATTTGCGAAATGGAATGTCTATGATAAAAATATCAATCTGTTAATAAATTTTGAATTGTTAAATCTTTTACAATTTCAGTAACATTTTCTAAAAATTTCCTTTAATGAACTATAGAAAACGATGATCCGGAGGATGGAACCATATTTCAACAAATCTAAATTTTTTATCAATTCCGGTAAAAGAAGATCAGTAAAAAATTTTAATACAGGTAGTTTTTGTTTGTATCATATTCATATATTTGCCTATATATGTATTTATATAATATTCCTAATTCATATTGTGTCATCACCTACCTAAGTTAGTCAAGTCATAGTACAAGAGATAATATTTATAATATGTATAATAAATATAAATGATTTTTGTTTAAGAATAGTTATATAATCCATAAGCTTGGGGTCGTCATCGATAATAGTAGATTGATATATCTAACTATTGATAGTAAAATCCTCGTAGATGTTCGGGAATGTAGGTGAAGTGAGGTTTCGGTTCGCTGTAGGCTCCGGAGGATCCATAGCTGGCAGCTGGAGCAGCTGCAGGTGGAGCACTACATGGCACTGGCACCAGATTCGGTTGGCAACTGAACAAATAGTTCTGAGGACAAGGCGGCGAGGGGACACCTGGTTCGCTGGAACAGGAGCCTGCGGCGAGGGCGGCAAATCCCACGATAAGAATTGTAATAATCAACTTCATGGTCAGCGGTTAATTAAAGGTCTGGTTCTCTGCTCAGTTGACGAAAATATGACAAACCCCAACTGTTCCATAAGAACTTTTATATGCTTCTACTACTGAGCAATTCTTCAAGAATTGATTACTGATGCAGCAATAATAAATATACTACTTATAAATCAAGGTGTATAGATATTTTAATGTGCTAGTATAGGTGTGGGCGTATTGGTTTGTTGTAAGCAATTTTAAATAAGAAATACTTATATTTCTTTTTATTCTTCTCTTTTACTTTCCGTTTTTTATTAGTATTTTGAAATTCCACAATTGCAATAAAATGCTTGATAATCAACAAATACGAGTTCCCAATATCACACTTAAATTTAACTTAAAACTCTTCAAAAAGAAAAGAAATCAAACAGAGTCAGCCAAAGTTCCATTAAAATACCGCATATGGTAAGATCAATAATCAATAAAGAAAAAGCTTTTCATATTTATTTATATTACATTCAATAGAATAAAAACATACCACCAACGAGGCACAACAAACTCTTTATTTTATCGAATTTCGAAATACAAATTTTCATTTAGTTGTTAATTATTTTGCCAAATTATTGTTGAAAGAACTAAACTAACTAAGATAAAGTTACGCGAGTTTGTGATCAGGAAAAATTACAACTGCATACTTTTAGTATTTTTATAAATTATTTTGGAAAAATAAAACATTGCATACTTTCCAAAGGTGTTTCGAAAAATAGTATTGCCTACTGTCGGTTGTACCTTGAAATTTGAAATAAAAAATTCGAGCTTCGAAAAACAAAACGCATTTCGACTAGTTAATTCTTAAACCGCGGTGTAAAGATTTGCTAAGTGAGGTAATTCCAATTAAAATAATTGAATAATAATAATTGAACGGAAATTTTAAGTTTTAAAATAACTAAAGAACGTTTTTCTGTCCCACAAGGGTATCTTAAAGTTTTTATATTCATGAGCAACATCACAGAGCACAACAAATTTTATTTAAAATAGAGACAATTCTATCTATAGACACGCTGATACTTTTATACAGGAAATACATTGCAACATTTGAATTTAAAATTTGAATAGCTGAAACAATTTAATTTTTAGTTCAAACATCATTATGTATCAAATGATTCATTATTTATTCTTTTATTTTATTTCTTCAAACTAACTGATCGTCTTAGCCTAACCATACTGTATACATATGGGTCTATCTAACGGTTTTAATCGCTCCACTCCATATGTAAATCATGCCTGAAGAATGCAAATACATTCGCATTTGTCAGTCATAATTGACAATCGATTTGAATAATTTGAAGGAACTACTCCAACTATAATTGGTCTGTTTGGGGCAGTTTCCAATTTCAAATCAAATAAGCAGAAATAGCAATTGATCGTAAATTTTATTTTGTGGCCAACGGAAGAACATTGAAAGGTGGAGGGAATATATTTATATTGTATACAGATTGTGCTCTACATAAACATAAACTGCCCGCAGCGTTTGACAGAGGGTAAAGAGGGGCGCAACTTTTGAAGAAGACTGCGGCTAACTTCTAAATTTGGGTAAACTCAGTATCGATGGATTCGATGTCGAACCGAACCGAACCGGCAATTATCCACATGCAGATCCACATGCAGACACAGTAAGAACCCATGAACCGGTGGCAAGCAACGTTCCAATTTTGAGACTTTAATTTTGATTATAATCATAGGGTTTAGTGTGCGTGCTGGCCTTGGCAGTAGGGCACGGGAATGGGCACGGGTCTGCGTACAGGTCCAGGTAATAGGCTCCGTTTTGATTGCCTGCCGACCTCTAACGGTAAACAAACACATATTTCACTTGTATGCATGAGCTTTAAAAGTTTACTGGGAAAACTTAAAGATAATGGGAAAAGTCAAAGTACAGATCAATGCAGAATGCTACAAAAAAAAAACCGGCAGATATTAATACTGTCGAGATATCATGGTTGAAAACCTGGAAATAATAATAAAAGAATTTACTAAAGTCAGATATTTTTAAAAGTTCAGAATATTTAAAAAAAATAAATGCATAGGTTTAAAAACCAAGAATAAAAAAATTATGAAAAAGCAATTCAGATAAATAAATTATTTAATGTTACAACTGAAAAGAAAAAAGTTGTTTTTTTTATTTAATTATATTTACAAAAATTAAAATCGGTTCAAGCACAAAGAACTTAATCTAGGTAATAATGCAGTTTTCTATACTTTCTTATTCAATATAATTTTGTTTGCTCAGTTATTTTATTTGTATATAGTAAAATGATGTTGGATTCAAAATAAAATATTATAATAGAATTTAAAATTTTTGAATCAACTAAATATTATAATACATACATACATTTCAAACTGAAAAGATTAAGATAATATTCAATACAACTCTAATGCTAATAGTCTCCATTTGGCTCCAACTTTAAGGTAGCACCTGCCAGTTGCTTAGAGGCAAACACAATGTTGCAGCAGCTGCATTTGAGAGAGAGACACACACACAACAAACAGCGAACATGTCGCGGTACTTAGTCGCGGTTAACCCCTTAGCCGCTAGGGGCATGCCTCCCCCCGTGCCACTCCTAACATATTTTTTTATTGCTTCTAATTTGATCAGTGTCGGCGTTGCGGCGCTGCAACGCAATGTGTGTGTGTGTGTTGCCACTCGATTCGTAATTTAAAACATTGTGCCACATTGCCGCATTGCCACAAGCAGCCGGCCAATTAAATATGAAACATTTTTTTGTTGTTCCTGTGTTTTTGTTTGGACTTGGAGTGGACTGAGAGGATGGCTGATGAAATGCCACGGCCTGTTTTAAATTAAATTTAATTAGTTTATTGTCTGAGGCAACACCTTTTCGGCTGTGGCTAACAAGCACAGTCGAGCAACAGGACCACAACTTGTTGTTGTCGTGTGCCAAATAGCAGCTGCAAAACATGCCATGCCCCTACCCTACCCTCCCCTCCGCCTGCTTCAATAACGCCTACGTTGCACAGGAAACAGGATCGAAAATGGGGAGAACAACGCGACGCGCATCCTTTTGTCCTGGGTGCTATTGAAGCCGTTATAAGTGGCCCATTAGCTTAACATTGGTGTCAATTGCCATTTAAGCGCAGTTTCCTTCCCTTTTCGATTCATCGATTTTCCGCAATTTTACTACGATTTTGCGACCCATTAGCTGACTGCGTGGATGCCACAAGGACACGCTGCAATTTATCTCTCAAACTCACTTGGAATGTATAGTAAGTAGGGCTCAATTTGCTTCAATTTAGGAATATTTTTGTAAAAACGATGCATTCAGTTTCTTAAATTAAAGAAAACTTTTTTAAATTTGGATAAATAGATATGGTTTTGAAGAATTACATTTCTAACAATATTATTGTGCTGTTTATTACTCCCAATTAAAAAAAAATAATTATTTTTTGATTAACAGGTATTAAAATGTCTAATTTCCCTTAACCAAAAAATCTTTTAATACAACATCAATTTAGAGAGAGGTCAACCAAAGACATTGCTCAAAACGGGTTGGTTGACTTAGAATAATGCGAGTTTTGAGTTTTTAAGACTAATATTTTTTTTTTGTCGCCCCTGCATTTAATCAAAGTTGTTAAATGTTTATCTTGTTTAATGTGTGTATACAATATATTGAAGAATCCAACATAAAAAGTGCCTAGTTGGAATAGATTTATCTTAAATCGTGGCTTATCTTATTATACTCAGTGCGAATTGTGTTTTCAGATGGTAGCGCTCATTAAAAAGCCTGATGATAGTGATATGGGCTACAGTTCAGTATGATAAGGGGCGTACCTGTTGGTTCCGCAATTCTCTTGGGGGTACAAATTAGCTGCTCTGCTCAGTTGTACTCGTATTGTCTACTATATATACATTGATACATATATATAGTCGGGGGGCCTTCTATGTGCTCATATTGGTATTATGAATAGGATTAGTTCTTTGCAATGCTTTCTCTATTTTCAGCTTATAATTTGGCATTAACTGAACTCAGTGTGTGGACCTTGGGGGCTGCACTCATCTGAAAAGGTAATAAGAAATCAATGGGTATTATTTACAAGGCACAGTCAATACGTGTACTCGCCTATGACAACTACTAAATGAGCTGAATGAAAGCCATAGCGATTGAGCTTCAAATTCATAAAGTTATAAGCGGAAAGCCAAAAAATATATGTATATAGTATGTAAACAGGCACTACACAGAGAAAAAAAGAATGTAAAGTGTATGCTAAACATAAGTACAACATTTTGATACACACTGCTTTACAAGGCATCACAGCTCACTGTCACAGTGTCTCCATATTATCATAATTTGACAAACAAAGTTCCCCTCTCACAATAAAAAACACTATAAATATGTTCTTTATTGCAACAGAACTAATTCAGTGATCATATTTTATTAGCTATCATTATTTAATTAGTACCAAAGGAATATTTAATATTTTATTGATTGTTGCTCACAAATAAACAATATTTTTGAATTACAGTTATTATCATTCATTAGGTACTTATTGCTACTCCACCACAATTCGATGCAGTGTTCATTATTCTGATCGTTGTCAGGTTGTGATTGATGCCAGTTGAGATAGGATGCTTGAAGACCGGTGGTTGCCGATAGATAGACTCCCTGAGTACCAAGATCATTGATGTCAATCCAATAACGTTTCTTTGGCTGCACTGCAGCTAGAATTGCGTTAAACTCAGCCTGATTTTTGATACTAGCCAAATGTCCACCTAATGTCAGACACTCATGAAGTGCTTCAAACCAATTCAAATTTTGCGACTGTTCAATGTAATAATATTTAGAGCCACTTTTTTGAAATGGCCGCCTATCAGTTTTTGATTCAATAAATTTGTAGAATTTAGAGATAAGAATAAGATTGCGATCTCTTTTCAATTGAATTTTATAAATTAATAGAAAATGAACTTTTTTAATTGAATTTTCTAAGAAACTTGAAAAAAGTGTTTACTATTTGTTTAAAATTGAACTAATTCTTATCAGCATTTATTTTGAATCTTAAGAAACTTGACCACAGTGTTTACTATATCCTTAAATATGTATAATATAGACCTGCATGAGGGTATTCACAAAATCATATAAGACATTATGGGCGTATATACTATATATGTATGTGCGGATGTGTGAGTCTTTGCGTGTGCAATGAGAATTTCAAAGTCAAGGTCAATTTAAACATTTGGTTTCCTTTTTTTGTTTTTGTTTGTATTTTTTTTTGCAACTTTTCGATTCCTTTTTATCGTTTGCTTCTTGCGCTGCTACTTCAGCGTTCCCGCGGGCACTGCACGTGCTTTTGTATCTGTATCTGTATCTGTATCTGTTGCGAGTATCTAACAGCTACGCATGCGCAGCTTGTAGTGGATGTTGTTGCTGTTGCTGTTGTGGTTGGTTGATGTTGTTGTGGATGCCAGACGACGTCTCGGCGTCCTGCCTGCCTGTCGTCATCGCTGTCTGCTGTTCACTTGATCAAACACAAGTACTGCATTCAAGGCTTCCCAGTATATTGATGACTTTTTGAATACTCTTCCGTATAGGGGGGAACCACATTTTATAATGTTAGATGTTGCGAACTTTTAGTATGTGATACCTTACAAAATCTTGTTTATTTTTACAGTCTAATACTATTTTAATATTTATGATTGTTAGACTATCTTTTAATGACGAACTTCATTCAAAATTAATTTCCATTCAAAGGTTTTCAGTCTTATCTTATCTCAAATCTAATAAAAGTTAATCCCTTGGTTTTAGTTTAAGATTAGAGAAGTTGTTTTGATTTTTTTAGTTTGTTGATAAAGAGTTACTTCAGTAAAGTAATTATTTTTTCTAAGAATACAACTATGCTGTTTATTTTCTCATTAAATTACATATTATAACATTGCTTATATGTACACTCAACCTTTTATTTAAGCTTTAATGCTATATTTGTTTTTTTAAAGGGTATTTTATTTTCGGTAAACATATTGGTTTCGGGACTTTGCTCATTTTTTCGTGGTTATTTTGGAGGCATGTACTGCTGTTACGGTCCGAAATGAATGCCATGTGTTGGTGTCTGCGCCGACGAGGAATTTAATTTTTTTTTGGTTTATGTTGTAGTTGTTGTTTTTAATGCTAAAACCAGCTTACCAAAAACATACGCGACTTGCTTTACTTTTTTTGTGCCTTGGCAGTTGCAGACAGGGCCCAGACAGTTAATGCCACAAACTGAAAACTGCAACTAGACGAAGTTTCCATAATAATTGCAGTTATTTCTACTTTCATTGTAATTATCAAGAACTTTTATTCAAGCACAGAACACTCATCAGTTCAATAACCTGTACAAGTCTGAGTAAATCTTAAATAATGTTACTCACAATGCCAAAATGCCTTAAAGAACAACAGAATGACGTGGCGAATAAGTGCAAATGTCCAGGAAACTGACTTTTATAAAAGAAACCCAGCGACAGATTGGGTTTGGCTAAAGCTCAAAAATGTCCGATATGTTGCAACGATAATGATGATATTCAAAAACTTTTTATGAAACTTATTTTACAAAAGTCAACATAGACCAAGTTTTTTTTTTTTGTTAAATTTAGATATATAGATAATAATTATAAAAGTTTAAGGCATATTTTAAGTACTCCCAGAGATTCCCATAATGTATATAAAGATTTTTAAAAGCTACTTAAAATCTAACTTAAGTCTTAAATTTAAAGTAGCATCTTTTTATGGCTTATAACATTTAACAATTTTCAACTTCTTTTTGAGTCATTTTCATATCGCGGTCAGTTTCATTTGAAAAATTCCTTTAACAAGCGAATAATCAGCGCCTGTGTCTGTAGAGTTCTCTGTACATAATTATTTTTGTGCGGAACGGATCGAATTTAAGTATGTTGAATGGGATTCAGTTATGTATGGGGGTAAAACATTTCCGCTGTGATCACCGCTTCTGAATTTTAATAACAGTTCGCTTCATATTTCATAATTGCAGCATGTTGCACACATTTTTAAGCCAAACGCAATGGAATTTAATTAAGTTACTGCCGTGGAAGCTACCAAGCACAAGAGTAATCAATTTTTTTTATCCATTATTTTTAGTTTTGGGCTGTTTTCAGGTACTTGATGCGAATTTTGATTAGTTTGAAGATGGTTAAAATATATTTTTTTGATAGTCTTCGAAATTTAATAATAAGAGCTCGGATTTTTAATATTAACTAATAAATAGGGTTAATACAAATTGTAGCTTGCATAGCAAATTCAAAGTTTTAGGAAAACTTAAAATAACATTTCTTAAGTATGATTTAATATTTGAAATATCAAACAAATTGCGATTAGTAATGGTATTTCAGCTTTAACATTACTGAAAGTATTTCGAGATGGATACCCAATAATATATCTTATTGTACAGCTCATTGTAGGTAGGAAAAAAGCCCGCAAGGCAACAACAAGAAAGGGGCAATTGCGGGGCATCTGCAGCAACCAGGCAGAAATGAGATAAAGCTGGCCACAGGCATCGTCAGTCGTCTGTCGTCAGTCGTCAGAACGACAGACTGAGTCAGACCCAAGCAGTTGGAGAGCCGGTCGCAAGGTAAGTTCAGTGTCGGGTCTCAAAGCGGGTCCAAAGTGAACTCAGCGAACTCAAGTCCAAGTGCAGCGCAAATGGATGGATGGACATGGACGCTCGCACTTATTAATGCTTAATAAATGGCATTTCATTTCTTATTATTCTCGGACTGGGCGCGACGTGAATGTGTCGGAGGATTTTATTGCAACTGTGCCTGTTCTCATTGTTGTTGTTGTTAATGCGAGTCGATATATTGGCCATGACTAAGGATGCACACACATTTATACAGCATGAGAGCGAGGAAGATAGGCTGACTGGCAGTCAGGTATTCAGTCAGTCAGTCAGTCAGTCCAGTCAGTCAGTCAGTCCAGTCAATGTGTGCTAAAGTAATTATTTCATTTGAGCCAACAATGAGGCTGCAAGTCTGGTCAGCGCTTTGAGCGACTGTTGCTGCTGAGATGGACGTGGAAATTAAAGAAGCTGGCAGACTTGGACCGTCCTTGGTCTCGTCCGCCTCATGATAACCGTTTTCAGTGCTTTTAACGACTCAACTTTGGCGTTGCCTGCACATTTTTAAAGTACTCGGGAATGTAAATGAAGCGGGTGTCTGTCGCATCCACACTTCCACGCCTGTTCAATGTTAATGTTCGAGGTCTTTTGGGTCAATGCACTTCACTTTAGCAACATGTTGCAGCTTTGTGTACCTACATACATGCATTTATTTTTCTTATACAAATACATAAAAATGTTGCTTTAGCTTATTGCTGTTTTTATTATTTTCGAGTTGCGTTTGCATTTCACTTTGAGTTTTTCCTTTTGAATTTCCGCTTTCGCGGCATGTTGACTGCGCGATGAGCTATCGAGCGCGTAAGTTATCGATAAACGCTCATGCGCACTCTCGCAGTCTCTCTGGCAGATGAACTAAAGTTCTTTCGTTCGTTTTGTTCGTTCATATCAAACAAGTAATTAATGAACATTTAATTTTGTTTGCTTTCGTGTATAAAATATGTAATGCAAAATTTAAATTACAACATTTAACTAATATATACTTAAAATGACATTGCAATTAAGTGGCCAATGTAAAACAAAACAAGCAACTGAAACTTGTTCAGCTCATTTGAACCAAAACCCAGTTGGCTATTTGAGAGAGAGAGAGCAGAATAAGTGTGACCAAAGAGCGCATGGGAATTGCTGTGTAAAATCGAAGACGCGTCGTGCGAATCTAAACAAATAAATAAAGAAAAAAGTAAATTGAAATAGAAATTAAATAAAGCTAATTGTAAATTATAAAGTAAATAAATTTGTACATGTGCTGTTGCATTTAAGAGTGACTAATTCACGCTCTTTACTGCTAATTACAGATGCCAACGACTGCTGCTAATACAACAGCTGCCGCAGCCGCAGCCGCTGACTCTGCTGCTGGAAACAACAACGTTGGCGTCGGCGTCGGCGCTGGCGTTGTGGAATCGACGGTGTTTCGGGCGTGCAGCACGAGCGGCTGTCGGGTGAACAAATATGTGGAGGTGACGAAACGCAAGTGCTCCCAATTTGTATCGGAGCCTCACATCATGGAAAAACCATTGGTGGTCCATGGCAAGACAGCGATATTCCAGGTGGCCGGCGAGCTGGCCAGATTGGGTGACATTCCATCGCTGGCATCTAAAGCCGACTCCGTATCCAGTGGCCAGCCCATCTATCGCATCAAACCCGGTACACACGCACATGTCATCAACTATGTGTTCGTTGACGAGGGCTCTGACTCCATGGAAAAGGCCAAGTCCGAGGATCAAGAGGCAATGCGCATGTTGTTGGACGCACAGCGTGACAGTGCCGCAGCAAAGCTACAAAAACTAATAAGTACACATCGTGGCGCTGCACAGACTACAGTGGCTACCACAGCTGCTCCGGCGGCAGCTCCGGCACCAGCTCCAGCGCCAGCTCCGGCGCCAGCTCTAGCAACTTCTGTACCTGTTGCAACTCCTGCTGCCGTTGCAACAACTAATCCTAATCGCACCTCTATTGCGACAAACAGCGTACACGTTACCACACCACAAATTCATCCAGATTTGTCCATAGCCAGCGTTGCTGGAGCCTTGCCTCTGTCCGCCACACTCTCCCCCGCACCCAAGCCCACATTCCCAGCAACTGCTTCCCCTGCTCCAACAGTCCTCCCAGCCAAAAGGGCCAAGACAACGACGGTAACAGAAGACAACACTGTTCCTTATCTACAGGCCGAGATTCTAAAGCTGCGCCGTCAAGTGGCTCAACTCAATGGAAATGCACCTCGCTAAATGACTTAAATACTACTTTTATGTAATTGTAGAAAATTACTTATTACACCAAATCTATTTAAATAATTAATTTAAAATATATCTCATTCATTTAATTTAGACAAGTTACTGCTAATAAACTGAATTGTTTAACTTTACCAAAAACTAACTTGAAGTGGAGGTAATATACATATATATGTATGTATTTTTAGGTTCCACAATCTGCCTATTTTATGGTTCTCAAGTTTTTAATGAAACCGAAATGGATAAGCCGGCAGTTGGGAAACACAGATTTGCAATACATGAGTTGGATCTTAAGGGGTCGTAAATGTAGAATTTTATGTGTCATACGCGACGGTGTCGTCGTCGATGCCGGTGTCGGCATTGTCCCCATCCAGGCGAAAACTTTGCAATCGAACGTAAATTAATTTTTATGGTCTCGGTATGTTGGGTCGATTCCAACAACAACAACAACAACTCAGGTGAACAGTGTCGCTCTCATACGTTGTTGCAGTCGCCGAAGGACTTGAGAGATGCATTATTAACGCTTGGGGTCTTTGCATTTCTTGTCAACCAAATTGTATTCCCTTTCTTTTATATAAAGCAAATAATTTAGCTAGACAACATACATATCTACCTGTGCAGTGAAAATGCTCTATAGCAATTATCAAAACTCTATGGGTAATTATAAAAACTCTTAAAAAAACAAAAAAAAATAAATAAATTGATAAAAATATAATTGAATGCAGAATAAATTATGAGGCCACACCATAAACAAAATGACATTCCGTTTGAAAATCGGTTCAACTTTGACAAAGTTATGGCGGTTTGACTTTGGTCAGACTTTGGATCTAGCACTTTTCAAGTCAAAATTTTGGTTCAATTTCCCATGATTTTTGACAAGAAAATGAAAGATCTCAGAATCAGAATATTATTTAAAATTTTGAATTTTCAAAATATCAAAGGGGGGACACTTAGCATCGAAATCAAATTCTAGCAAAAAATAATTTATTTTAAGAAATTCAAAAATTTTGAATGCAGAATGAATTAACCATGATCAGAATGACATTCCGCTTGATAATCGGTCTGGTTTTGGCAAGTTGGTTGACCTGGCAACTTAAACAATAGTATTTCTATATTTTTTCTGATTCTATCTTCAGCCCCTTATGACCATATGTTATGTTTGATAGAGTTGCGAATTACAAACTGCATCTGAAGAACTCCACATTCAATTAAGAAACTTGGTAAGCACTCAGTGCCAAGATCAGGACACGGATTGCAGATTGAGGGAAGCCACCGCTCACTACTCACTACTCACAGCTCACAGCTCAGTCGGAGTTTGAGTTGGAGTTGGAGTTGGAGTCGAAGTCTGAGCACTGATCCTCACTGGTTGGCATAAAAAGTAACGAATGTGCGCAATAATAAAAATCATTAAAATAAAAATGTTTATGAGAGTGCATAAACACGACTTTATGGGTAGAAGAAGACGCGGGCAGAGAGACGGAGGATGCCGAGGCCAGGGCACTTGATGGCCCAATGTCCGATGGACGCGTTGGACATTGGAGAGTCAGTCGCGTCCAGTTTTTGAGGGAGGTGCGGGTGTGTCAATGGGGGCAAAAGTATCTGCGCATTTGTTTCGCTTGCCGCTTTGCGCAGGCACTCAGCACACAGATACACACTCACACTCACACACACACACACACACACACATAGATACATTCAGGGATTGGGATTGGGATTGGGATGCTAACTCATTTTGGCGTCGGCTGTTGCTGCTGTTGATGTTGCTGTTGCTGTTGCTGTTGCTGTTGCTGCTGCGCCAGTTGCGACTGTGACGAGGCAAACTCCAGGCAAACTCGAGGCGCAGGCGCTCGGCTCAAAAATAATTTGCAATTTCTGAGAAATACTCACTTTTGCGCTGCTTGCGCTGACTTTATGCGCTGCCATCGTCGTCGTCGTCGTCGCCATCGAAGCTTCTCAAGAACCTTCCCAACTTTGCGTTGTGGCCGTAATGAAAATTAAAATACGAAACACTCAGGCAAAAGGTCGGCCAAGGAGCCAATGAGCAGGCGCAGTTTCCCCTCTACACTTCTCCGTTCCTCCCCCCCATTGGGTTCCCCTTCCCCATCCCTCCCTTGGCTGAATGGATGGTCGGTTGGTCGCTTGGCCGGATTGCTTGTCGTTATCTTGTCATGTCAAAATGGTCTTACGAAAATGTATCTTTTGTATTCCAAGTGCAAATGAGCAGCACAACAACATACATATATATATAAACTATATACCTCCCGACTGTAGTACCCCTTACCCCACCACCAGTTTTGTTTCCTTTTATTTGTTTGCTCACTCGCAATTTTTATGCCTTTATTGTGTTTACTCTTTGCCTTCGTTTCTGCAAATGCTTTTAAGACTTTAAGACTTTTTAGTTTGTAGTTGAGCGTACAAATTTGTACCCCATTCCCCCTGCTGCTCCTGCTCCTCTTGAACCTCCTCCTCCCGCACAGGAGCGTCGCAGGGAACAGGATTGACCACTCCACTCCACACCATCATCATCAACAGCAGCAGCAGCAGCAGCAGCGTGAATGTATCTGTATCTTTTTGGTTCCTCCTTTGGTTCCCCGCTCTGATCTGATGCTGGCACTGCGACTGTGACTGTGACTGTGACTTGGAGACGACGATGATGATGACACAACATGAAAAGGTAAAACACGCTGAAAAATATTAAATACGCTACGTCGCTGCCTTTTGACAGCGGACGTAAATTTGCTTTTGCCCCCATTCCATTAGCCCCTCTGCCTCCCTTGCTGCCACCCCCATCCCCTCAATGTTTTCTTACTTTTTTTTTTCTGCCGTTTAATTGCACATAAGATCAGTTGGTCGATCGGTCGGACGGTCGATCGGTCGGTGTGTGGAAGCGAGGCACCAACTGTGATTGTGAGCATTTCTTGGCAATTAAAATAGAGTGTAAGTTAAGGACGCATAAAACGCTGATCTTTATATGTATAGCACTCCAGTGCATTTCTGTCACTGAATATGGCCTTAAGACCCTAAAGCCCCTCCCCGATAAGCCCACTATCCCTCCATTCCTCTGCCCATCTCTCCCTCTGCAAACATGTGTAATGCTGGCTTTAATGTATTCCTGGAAACTTGAATTGATCACATTTAAAGCACTGCAGAGCAATATCAGAACAGAATTGAATGCAAATTGTAAACATATTTAATACCCTGAAGATATTAATACAAATTTATAATAAGAATGTTTGAGTTCAATAAGTCTGGGTCGAGAAAGATCTATCAAAACTTAGGATATTTATTTCTTTTAACTTCACCCAGATCAAAATGTTCTGAAATTTTAATAGTTGCTCTATGATTAAGCGTTGAATATGAATTCATAAATTATTTAAAGAAAATATTCAATTGTACATTAATATTCCAAATCAACAATATAGATTATCTTAAAATTGGCTATTGTCCGTTGTATTCCATTGTTGATCATAAAAAAAAGTGATAAAAACGGAATCATTTAAATATTGCTCTTGATAAAATTTGGTGTATTAAAGTGTAATAAAGGATTGAAATTGCCTGCAACTGGGGTAAAAAAAACCTTCAAAAATTGTAGCTCAATTCTCAAAACATTTGAATTGTGTCAAATTTTTTGGGAGCAAACAAATGAAATTAATTAAATTCTTAATGTGCCGTACAGAGAAATGATAAACTTAAATTAAATCTTGCATATCGCCGCCTTGTTCAACGAGAGTTCACACA